>JAEIFZ010000001.1:18877500-19235000 GCA_018904035.1 Zaprionus ornatus
GGCCAAAAAAAAAATAGCTTGTTTTTGACAACACTCTTGGCGCTTGTTGCTGTTGCAGCTGCATTTTGGCTTGGCATTGCCATTGCACCTTGAGTTGTTGTTGGCATTGCAACTTGTTGCCAGCTTGTTGCATGTTGCAAGCGGCACAGAAAGGTGCAAACAAAAAAAAACTAAAAACTCTTCCGTTTTATACAACATTTTGGCATCTGGTGAAAACGACAGTTTGGCGGGTTTTTTTTGTATATTTTCATAGCTTGTATTTTCCTTTCCGCTGCGTTTGCTGCTGTTATTGTTGTTCACGTTGGTGTTGTTGTTGTTGTTGTTTAACGCACAATTTAGTGAAAATATGCATTGAATCTGCACGGCAAATTTGATGAGCTGCAGAAAAAAAAAAAATTGGAAATAAAAATAAAACTGCATGAGTTGTTGGCAAATTGTCTGGCTGAGCAGCCAATTTGGCTGACGCCGACAGCGACAGCGGCAGCGACATTTGCTGCCACTTTCTAATGCGACACGGCAGCAACAATTGCAGCAGCAGTAACAACAACAACTTGAGAGCATTGCGGAAACATCAGAGAGACAGACAGACAGACGCACCCACATGGAGCAGTAACAGCAGCCCCCTCAAGATGCCCCTCCCCTCTCACAGAGCTGCTGACCCGCTCAAAAGCTTTTACACTAACTACCCCCATAAGCTGTACAGCTCTGCTGTCCCCCTCTCTTCCCCTTTGTCTTTGCCTCTGCTATTAGCCATTCTTCGGCTGCATTTGTTGTCGCCAGAGGGGAAACATTTAGACCGCAAATTGCATTTAATCATTGCAAAATGCAGGAAGAAATTCTTCTCCAGGCAAGCAAAGAAAGAAAGACAGACAGAAAGACAGGGAGACAAAGAGACAGACGGACAGGCAGAGCGACAGACGGACAGACAGAGAGTGTCTGTCTGAGCTGAGTTCAGCTGCAGCCTCTGTTATGTCTAATTGAAAAGTCATGTGTCTGTTGGAACTGTAGCACAATGAGACGAAGATGAAGTGACATGTTTTGGCGGATTTCAAGCTGAATTTTTTGAAGCGATAAGCTAGTGATAAAGTGACACTTTTAATGGGTTTCAAGCCGAAAACTTACACGAGAGTAAACAGTTGAATCAATAAATAGTCTAACTGGCTTTAAGCTGAATTGCAAAAATGATCCAAATTGAGAATTGTTCTGTGGATTTCAAGCTAAATGCTAAAACAATTACACAACATTTCTACCTCGTTTCAGGCTAGTTATGACATTGATGTGACATAATTTGGCAGGTTTTTAGCTGAACTCTAACACTATAATAAATATTCTGTCACATCTTGGCGGTTTTAACAGAAAATAAGAAAACAATAACAATAAAAATAATAATATAATAACTTGTGACTATTTAATGAAATCTAAGTGTTGTAAAACGACAAAATTAGCATGAATGTGTTCTACTATGTTGAAGATCTGATTAGAGTAGCTTAAAGCGTACCCAAACACCAGTAAATATGAATGAGATAAAATAAAGAGTAAAGAGTGTTGTGAAGGCTGTAAAATTACTTTTTTGGCTTCTTTTTATCACAAATACCACCAATATGTTTCGGATTTCTTATAAATTCCTTACTTTTCTTATCATAATTGTGCCTGTATCTCTTCCAGCACTCTCAAGCACTGCAGTCCCCGCTTTAAGCCCGCTTTATGCGTAGCCTTGTTGAGCTCTCTCCCTTTCACAGTGACACCCACATACTTAAAGCCGCCCGCACATACCGCTCCAGATTGAATTACTGTTCGCTCAACCGCATCCGCTTAAAAGCTTCCCATTTTCATTTTCATTCGCATTCGCATTAAACATTTTCCCATTTTTTATAAGGCGATGTCATAACTTGAGGTCGCCCTCAGCAGCAGCAACAATATGTGACAGTCAGACAACAACAACAATTTTTATACAACGTGGTTCCATGTTTGTTTTTGTTTTGACTGTAAAACACTTTTACTCTCGATTGTTTTCCGAAAATGTTTAGCATTTTTATGTGTCTCCGAGCCTCGCACAACAAAGCCAACTCAGCACTGTCTGGCAACCCCTTCACTCTTCCACTACCTCTCCCTCTCTCTATGCCTCTCTGTGTTCTGCTCGCTTTCCCCCTCTCGCTCCCTTTCAGTTGATATATGCGCTTTTTGGCCTTTTGTTTGTTGGCTTTGAATTCAATTTGGCGGGTTTTTTTTTGTTTTGTGCTCCGCATATCACGCAATGTTTGCGATCGCCACGCATCGTAAGCCGCTTACGTGGGCTACGTTACGTTACGTTGCATTAACATGTTAAGCTCCTCGACCCTTTACCTCTACTCCACTCCACCTCGCTCCCCTTCCCTCCCTTCCACTTGCCCTTTGTTTGTCTACTCCTGTCGCCGTGTGTGGCTTATTGTTGTTTTTTGTTGGCTCCCTTTGGCTTTTGTTTAATTGCGCAAAAGCGGCGTGTGAGGGAGGAGGGAAGAGTGATGCAGATGAAGAGTCGTCTCCTATTGCCACACCCCCTCGCTCTTCCCTGCCTACTATATGTGCCTGCTACCCGCAGCTGTTGGCTGAGAGGGAGACTTACTTCTCGATCGGACTATTTACAGTGTGCACTGCCTACAGTGTAAAACGTTATAATAAACAATAATCAGTTTATATCGATAAGTAATATCCCCTTCATTTCGATAACCGATAACCCGTTAAACTTGATAACCAATAACCCGTCGATATCGATAATCGATAACCCGTAGATCGTGGCAACCGAAAACCCGTTGATGTTTACAATTGATAACCCGTTGATCTGGATAAGCGATAATGACTTTACTCAATAATCGATTACTTGTTGATATCGATAGACGATAACCCGTTGGTATCAGTAATCGATAACATGTTGTTCTCGATAACCGATAACCCTTTGATCTGATAATTTGTTGTTCTCCCGATATCCCGCTGATTTGGATAAACGATATCCCATTTTTCGATAACTCTTTGATCTCTGACTTTAGCTTCGTGTGCTTTCCACGGCTAATGACGCCTCACTGTAGTCACCTCAACTGCAGCTGTTGTTGTCGGCAGTTCGTGCGTTTCGCTTGATTATTCCGCTACTCGTCATATTCGATTACACCCGATCGATGTAATCGGATCACTTCCGCAACAGCTCAACTTACTAAACTCCTCTCCCCCCTCTCTTTCTTCGCTCTTCTTGCTTGCAGAAAATCGATCCGCTGACCCGCATACAGGAGGAGATCAAGGAGGTGGTGCGTCGTGAGGAGGAGTACCGTCAGCTGACGTCAGCGCTGTCCACGCCTTCGCCGAACGTCAAGGCGGAGCCGTTTACAGTCACTCTCACTGAGTCCGACGAAGCGACCGAATTGGAGCAGGAGCAAGGGGTGGATGAACAGCTGCAGGAACAGCTTGGTGGAGGATCAGCTCAGGGGGTGCTGGCTTCAGCGCTGCTGGTGCCAATTGAAGAGCAATCGCCTTCGAATACGCCCTCGCTGGCATCGAGTGTGAACAGCAGCCACAAGGAGGAATCCCTTGACGATCATCACTCAGACGATTCGGGTATCTCTTCTTCCTCGCTGAAGAAGAAGATTAACAACAATAACAACAACAACAACTCGAATGACAGTGGCTCGGATAAGCAGCCGTTAAAGCTGACAATCGTTGGGCGCCAGGAGCAACGATACATTGGTCCAAATTGCTACAACTTGACCCCCGAACCGCCGCAGCAGAAGCTAATGACGCGCACCATTTCGACACCTCAGCTGAATGGCGCCCAACGTCAGTTCGCCTTCAATGGTGCCACAAAGGGTGTGATGCAGCGTTTCATTGCTTCGCATGGAAAACTATCGCCGGCCTCGCCCATTCTGCTAACGCCCAACCAGGGCCTGAGCACCAATGGCAACAGCAACAACAACATCCAGAGTCCCACACTCAAGTTGAATTCGCGCAACGTCTTGGCCTTTATCGAAAATGGCAATGGCAACGTTGCTGCCGCTCCCCTAGCAAACAACAATAACAATATTGTCATTAACAAAAGCAACATCAATGGGAGCAGCACCCTATCACAGGGTGCCATCGAACGCGACTCAGAGGGTCGTCCCCTGCGACGTGGCTACGTGCCCGTCGAGCAGAAGATCCAGCGCGAATTGCAGGATCTCAAGTCCCGTGAGACAGAGCTGAAGCGACTGCGCAAGCTCAATCGACAGTATATGCAGGCCAAGCTGTGAGTCCCTGCTAATCCAATGAGATCTTAAACTGTACAATTCTAATCTTGGGATCTTTATCATTGCAGGCCACAGAGCACCGACGATGAAAGCGATGCCAATGACGATGAGGAAGACTCTGAGGTGGAACATTGCTATGGACCAGGAAAGTTGCGCAATGCACAATCCACGGTGGAGCTGGACAGAGAGAGGTAAGGCGAAGGGGGAAAAGAAGGGGAAGAAGGCAAGTTAAACGAACCTCGAGCAGCAAAGAGATCTAGGAGGAACTGATTTGTCCATATATATCTTTAATTAGTCAATCAATTAATCAGTCTATCAATTTCGTCTTGCAGCCTCGATCTGGAACTGATTGGCCTGAAGTCGTCGGGAATTCGCAGTTTGAACATGGCCGCTGCTATGGCCAATGGAACCAACAACAATTCGCTGTCGAGTTTCGGTTCCGGTATGCGTCCAGCTATGTCGCTGGCCCAGCTCTGTGATTTGACCCCTGAGGAGGCGCCCTCGTCGCATCGCCTGATCGCGCAGTGGGAGAGCCTGATCAAAAAGAATGCCGAGGGTGTTGAGACGGCCATCTGAGCTAGTGGCGGCGATGGGTGGCCCCCTATCTCCCCCTTCGCAACGAGAAGCACACCAAATTCAAGTTATTATTATTAATAATCCCAAGCACTAAGGAATATCAGCTCCCCCCTCCCCCCTCTGCAACCCATAAGGTTGCCAGATGCTTTTTTTGTTTTTTTTTTCCTGCCAAATACGACATGAATCGATCGTATGTGGTCAAATATGTGCATGCAACGAACTATCTTTGAAAGATTCAATGTACTTAAAACAAAAACTAACAAAAACTTGCAATTTCTTGGTCAATCTGTGTGAAATCCCAAAAACAAAACGAAAAAAAAAACAAACAAATCTAGAACTATTGTACATAATCCTTCGTGTTGGCTTGACCTGTCTGTCTATATAATTTATTGAAAAGAAAACAAAAGAAAATACATCGTAATAAACCTACATACGTAGCGAACTACGTACGTACTATATGTGTCTGTACATGTGTACAACGAGACAAATGATTAATATATATATATATAATTATATGAATTACCTAAACACACATATATATGGTACATGTATGTACATAGTGTATGTGTTTACCTACTTACGATATGCGATATCAATACTATGCGAACATGATTTAATAAAGTATATTCATGTAAACCGATAGGATTAATCGTGTCTCTTTCTTTGAAGTTAATTACTTTTCATTTAATGGATGTTACCAGGAATCTGATAAGGAAAACAGCGTCAAGTTATTTGATATGTTAGAAACACAAGCAATTTTGAGTAGGATGAGTTGTGGAAAAGGAACTGGGTTGATAGCAAGAATGATTATTATTATTCGCTTATACGAGTATTGGACTGGAACTACAATAGTTAGTTCCACATCATAATATTTAAAATATCTCCAATTTAACTGAAAACTAGATAGAACTTTTTTGTTCCAATAAAACACTTTCCACACTTTGTTTAGTTTTTTTTTTTTTAATATTTTTATTAAATACATTTCGTTCATGTTTGTTGTGTTTTTGTTTTTTTTTTGGTTTTGTTTTTATTAAATTTGTATTTGCGTTTGTTGCTGTTCATTGTTTTCATCTCTCTCGTTATATGTATAATTTATAATAATTTTGTTTTTGCATTCGGTTTTTTGCTTTTATTTGGTGTTTTCTGTTCATATTTTGTTCATTGTTAGTTAAGATACGTATGAGAATACTTAGTAGAATCCCCCAGAGAGATAGATTATAGAGATAGAGAGTGTGTGTGTGTGTGAGAGAGAGAGTTATAAGTTATCACTACTACACACTACGGACTATATATGAAAGTATTCCAATTCCAATTCAGAATTGGTTGTGTGTGTGTGTATTCTCCACTCGTCAAGTGATTTTTCTTCTTCTACTACTTCTACTCTCTGCGGTTCCTCTATCGCTCTGCTGCTGCATTACTTTACCTGCTACTGCTGGAAGCCTCAAAATTGTTGCTATACTTAAGATCTGCCTGACTGACTGACTGTTCTCATCTATCGATAGTTTTTTCTGCACTTTTCTTTTACTTTTTCGTTTGTTTTACTGCTATTTACGTGAAATGGAAATCTTAGCTTAGAATCGTATTGCAAAGTAAATCATATGGGATCGTATAGTTTTTGCTTTTAAATATATATAGTTATACGTGTGTGTGTGTGTGTGTAATTATTTACAAAAAAGCCGTTAAAAACTTGTGATTGAACCGATAAAAAAGTGCAATCTTTTCCGAATATTCTTTTAGTCAAGTCAAATTTGGATTTTGCAATAACAGAAAGATGTTCTCTTCCTTCCTTCTCTTGTTGTCTCGTTCTTTCTCCTGCATTTGCATAAAACTAAAAAGTAATCTTTAAAAAATGGGAAATTCAAAAAAACTGTCTTCATATTGCACAGCGTTGCCAGATGCGTTAGAATTAGCTAACAAAAAAACAAACAGAGGTAATCATAGAATAATTATAATACTTAAGTACTTTGGCACACATAAAAAATAAACTAAAACCACAAATAATATCAATATATTGCACATAATACCAGATCAGATCGAAACTGATTCAAGAAAATACTTTTAATCGTTCTCTTTAACTTTATCGTGTTTATCCCCCGTTTATCGTATGTTTTTTTTTAACTGGAACCAAAAAACCATTGACTGCTCGTTAATTTTGTGTATATATATATATATGTATATAATATAAATAGTATGAATATATATGTATATATATACTATATATGTCATTTCTGTTAGCTTTCGTAATATTCTTGTGGTTTTTCATTTTAATTTCTTTTTTTTTTTTTTTGAGTTTTTCGTTTTTTAGATACTAACACTTAAAACCGACTTTCATATGCGTTACTATATCCCATACCATATCCGATATTCCGATACCGATAGATATCGCCTACTCACTACTACAGACTAATCGATTAACTCATCGATCTCTACTCATATCCAATAATCAAAAGCGCTTTGAGCGTTCTACTTTCGCATGCCTGGCCTAAGACTAGGAAAAAAAATGTATTACTTCTCGTATATAAGATAGCTGTATATCTATATGTGGTATATATATATAGTATATAGTTTGGAACATAAAATTAATCAACAAATTTGCTTAGAGTTGCGCCCCGCTGCACGACTAAAAGAACCAAACCAAGTCTGAAATGTGCCTGATCTATTCAAGTGGCGGGACTGCAGCAAGTGTAGTGTGTGTGTATGTCTCAGTGAGTGTGTGTGTGTGTGTCAGTGTGTGCTACGAAGTATGCTTAGACTTTGTAAGTATTAATATAGTATATATGTATATATAGTATATGTGTATGGTACGTATATAAACGCGTGATATATCGCAAGACTCGTCGTGGAAATGTCGTGAATGCAATGCCCAATTGGCTCAATAGGCGCTCTCAAATATAGTTTGTGTTATGCTTCTTCTTTCTTAATTCTTGCTTTCTTCTGGTATTGTCTGATAGTGCTACGATTACTGTTTAACGCTAGACTACATACTGCTGTCTGTGTGTGTATGTGTGTATTTGTGTACTGAGTTTAACAGAAATGCAAATCGATTTGTTTTTCGGGGTTAGGTCTTAAGACTAGGACTAGGGGGGGCGTATAACTAGTGCAGGGGGGTATACGTTAAAGATGCTACTCCATATAGTTGTGTGTGAGTGAGTTTACAGCAACTGCGCTATGACCGGCTCAATTAGACACATGTGCTCCGCTCCGCGTACCGGCAACCGGTTGAGGCAAAAGTGTCGTATCATATCGGGTACCGTCTCAAAGGGTCGACTGAACTGTCCCAGTATATATTGACCTGCCTCATTGCGCTGGATCCGCATGTGCATGAAGCCCTTGGCACCTCTGTAAAGGGGGAAAGAGAGAGAGAGAGAGAAGCTGGTGAGTATCAACATGACAAGGTGCTGCTCCTCAAAGGGAACCTACTTCAAGGACAGTGAGTAATCCTGCTTGGTAGACTCGCAGTTGCGCACCAGAAACGAACCCTCGGCCAGTGGTCGCAGCGTGGTCTCCGCCTCAATGCGTGTAATGGCGCCGTGGTACCAGCTAAGAGCAGAAGAAAGGGTGTTAGAAGAAAGAAGCTTAAGAAGGAAGGTACAGAGTGCATTACTTACCCCTGACGCTCGAGGGGAATGGCCACATCGATGAGATCGACTGCGGTGACATAGCCAGCCTGGCACAGATTCATGTTGAGCTCCTTGTGGCTGCTCAGGCCGCGGAGATCGAGGCTGCCAAACTGTTTGCTCACCTGACGCGGCTCGTTGAGATTCAGTGTAAGATTTTGGCGAAAGAGTGCAGTGTCTACGTGGAAGAGAATGATAATAGAAGAGTTCACAATGAATTTGAAGCCAAAAATCTAAGTTTGGTTACATGTAATTACTGTGTAATTACTTGCAAGTAATTGCTGGTAATTACTGGTAATTAAGCAGGTGTTCCTTTTAGGCACTTCCACTACTCACCCAACTTGCTCGCCAGCTTCTGCTCGTCGCGCATCGAGTGACTCGACGAGGCCTGCGAGATGCCACTGGACTCGGTGCTGTGCATGAGAAGATTATTGATTTCCGCCTGATTGGCACGCAGACGCCGCCGCAGCTTGGGCATATCGAAGGGCAGCTCGCCCAGATCCACCGAAGTGGCGCTGCCCGAGGTGCAAGCGGATGCCTCCTGCTGCAGCGTCTTGCGGCGTCTCAGCTTGGGCATGTCAAAGGGCAAATCGCGCAGCTCCTGCGGCAGCGCCGAACAGTTGCCAATGCCAGAGGCAGTGCCAGATCCAGCACCTGCTGCACCACCAGCAGCACCAGTTGCACCACCTGCACCTGCTCCGCCTGCTGCACTTGAGCTCGAGGCAGCCACCTCAAGCTGCAGCTTGGGCAGCGTCAGGCGCTGCTGCAGCGCTGCCAGCGTCTGTGGCTTGCCCTCCTCGCGTGAATGCAACGAGATGCCGCTGTCCGAGCCAAGCAGCTCATCGGCCAGTTGCAGCAGCGCCTTATTGGGCGCCCCAGATGCGGTGGCAGCGCGACGCTTCACTGGCGCCGATGCAGTATCCTCTTGAAGCGCCGGTGCTGCAGCCACAGCGACAACAGCTGCCGACGCAGGCTGCAATTGCTGCTGCTGTTGCTGCTGCTGCTGGGATTGCTCTGAGGCTGAGGCAGAAGCGGAGGCGGGCTCCTGCGACGATTTGTCCGAGATGGGGCTGAGTATGTGCAGCTTGGAGTGCAGCAGCACTGGGGGCGCACGCAGCGGATACGCAACGCTGGAAGAGCTCATGCTGCCGCTGCCTCCACTGCCACTAGCACTGGCGCCGCTCTCCGAGCTGTGCGAACTGAGCGACGTCGAGTGGCGCGACTCGCAGCTGGAGGTGCTGCGATTGCCCTCGCTGGTGCTCGAGCGCAGCGACTCCATGCTGCCGCCGCTGCTCGACGTCGCGATGCTTTCCGTCGAGCTGTAGTTATGGCCCGCCCCCGCGCCCGCTCCAGCCCCCGCCCCCTTAGCCGTTGCCTTTGTCGACAACTGTTGCTGCTGCTGCTGATGCTGCTGTTGCTGCTGGTGCTGCTGGTGCTGGTGCTGCTTGTGATGATGCTGATGTCGTGGCTGTGCACTGCGTCGCAGCTCCAGCACGCGTCCCGATTCAAGCACAAAACTGCGCGGCCTGCGCGCTGCCGATGTCGACGCCGCCGAGGCCGCCGATGCCGAAGCACTGACGGAGGCAGAGACCGATGCCGAGGCGGAGGTGGAGGGCGGATTCACGTAGGCGCTGTCGGTGAGGCTGTTCTCGTTGCTGCTGGCAGCGATGCCCGAGTGCTGCTGCTGCTGTCGCAGCGACTGCAACGGCAGCCGCAGATCGCGCAGTCGCGGATGCGCAGGCTGCGCCGACGGCAGATTGGGAGCGCTCTTGATGCTGTTCATGTTCATGTAGCGCTCGTGTTTGCCGGGAAACTTCATGGGCAGCGGCGCTGTCGACGGTGGCGAGGGGGTGTAGCCACGCGCGGGCAACTGCTGCGTTGAGGTGGCAGCAACACCGCTGCTGCTGCCGCATGGCTGCAACTGTTGCTGCTGCTGCTGTTGCTGCTGTTGCTGTTGATTCTGATTCTGCTGATCCACTTGGCTGAGCTGCAGCTGACTGAGCTCCGCCTGCACCTGCAGCACAGTGTGACCATGTCCGTCTGGTGAGTCCAGCAACTGTTGCTGTTGCTGCTGCTGCTGCTGCTGGTGATGGTGGTGCTGCTCTTGCAGCGCTTGATTCTTGCTGTTCTTGGCGCGTTTGCACTCCAGCCTCGACTTGGCCAGCAGCGGCTCCTGCTTGTTGCCATTAGAGGCGCCAATGCCGACGCCAACGCCGACGCCGACGCTGCCATTGCCATTGCTCAGCTGGAGCAGCAAGGAGTGATTGGTGATGCGATCGACCTCGTCGAGATCATCGTCTGATTTGGCGATTCTGCAATCGAAGGCAGTCTCGTACAGCTGACGCCGTCGACTTGCCATGTTGTCGCCCGACTCCGAGTCTTCCTCTTCCTCCTCCTCTTCTTCCTCCTCCTCCTCCTCCTCGTCTTCGTCGTCGTCTTCCTCCTCCCCTTGCTGTTGCTGCTGCTTGTCGCGCCCCTTGCTTAGATTGCCCACTGAGATGTGCTGCGTCTCGCACTCGTCCAGGCCATGCGGATGCACATAGAAGATGCTTCTGGGGCGAAAGTAATCCTCCAGTTCGCCGCCGCTGCCCGTGCTGGGAATGCAGGCTCCGCACGGCAGGCGGTGCGGCGGCATGGAAACCGCCGGTGCCTCGCTCTGCCCCTGCCCCTTGATCTGCCCTTTGCCCTTGCCCTGCTCCCGTTCCGCCTCGGGCTGCTGCTCCTCGTATGCTCCGATGCGTGCACCCAGTCCGTAACCGTATCCCGGCGGGCAACACTTGAGCAATTCACCCTCGCCGGCGTCGCAGTGCTGCAACTGCAGTTGCAATTCACCGCTGCGCAGCGGCTGCACGTTGCACGTCTTGCGCACCAAGGCTAGCGCCCTTGCATGCCACTCGCGTCGCTTGAGGCACTCGCTGCAGTCGGACTCCTCTGAGGTGCTGGTGCTGGGCGTCTCGCAGCGTATGATGCGCACTCCCTCCTCGGTGAAGCTGTAGCGCTTTGGCGTCGATTGCTCCCCTTGCTGCAGTTGCTCCTCCTCCTCCTCCTCTTCCGGGTGCCCCTCCTCCTCCTGCTGCTGCTGCTCTTCTGGAACTTGTCTCTGCTCTTGCTGTTGCTCCTCCTGCTGCTGCTCTGTCTGCTCCTCTAGCTGCTGCTGCGGTGCATCCAAGCTGCTGCTCTTGCGATATCCACCAGCTAGCTGCGTCTGCGTCAGCTGCGGCGGCTCGCTGGCCGTCGACTGCCGGCACAGCTGCTTGTCCTTCTCCCTCTCTCTGTCCCTGTCCTTGTCCTTGTCCTCCTGCTTGGCGTCGCGCTGCTTGAGCAGATCAGAGTAGTAGTAGGGCGAGGGCTGCCGCTTGCTGTGCTCCGACTGGGCAACGCTCAGTTTGCGCGGACTGCGCTGCAACTGCGGTGGCAGAGGACGCACCAGATCATCCGATATGCTGTCGGGCGAGTTGAGCAGTGCTCCAGCTGCAGCCTGTGCGGCGACGCCGGCTACTCCTCCTGCAGCTGGTGGCGGTGGCAGAGGCACTGATGCTGACGGTGGCAGCAACGGCGGCGGTGGCACAATGCGTTCAACTTCCTCGTCGATGTCAGCCTCCTCGTCGGAGGATTTGGGTGCGGAGGAATCTGCAGTTGGTTGAAAAAAGACAAGGCATATGTTTAGGCAGCAACTCTTACAAGATTTAAAGATATTTTCTTTTTTCTTTTTGTTTGATAAATAAAATGATTTACAAAAAAAAAAAAAAAAGTTTTAAAAGATTTTCTAAACATTTTGAAGCAGTTTTGCAGCCTCAACCTTTTTGTCTGCTGCGACAAACTAAGTTTGTTGCATACTTTCTAGCGCGCCAGTTAATCGAGTCAACCGCAGCAACTGTATTCGTTGGTGGCAACCCTGGCAGTTGTGTCTCTGTGTTGCAGTCTATTAGGCGCTTGGCTGCCTGCAGCAACGTGAATCTCTGTCCTTTGCCATGCAGACGACTCGCTCCCCCTTCCCCACCCGCTATCAGAGCTCAACCCTCTGCTGCCCTTGCAACGACTGCCAGTTGCCATTTAACGGCTCGCTGATCCCTAGCGCAGCCGCAGCGTCGTCTCGCGCGCCAAGTGCGTCTAATTGCCACTGGAGTTGGTAATATTAATGCGCGTTTCTAAACAACAACAAAAAGAAGCTAAAATTACAGACAAGTTGGCTGTTGGCCTTTTTTTGGCAGCAAATTTAAGACTTTAAGACAGTTTAAATCTATTTGTAGAACACTCTCATACAGTTGTCTAAACACACATATGCATGTATTTATTTTTGTATGTATTTTATATAAATATTTATTTTTCATTTGCAGCGTTTTTGTTGTATTTCAATTATCTCAATTGATTGTTCTATTTTGTACAGCACTCGAAAGTAGGCAACAAAATGAATTGAGTCGAGCTCAATATGAATCAGTTGCATATCAATTAGCTTTGCGGAGTACAGTTGAACCAGTTACATATGAATTAGCCTCACCGAGACAGCTTTAAGATAACGCTAACCAAAGTATGCAATGATTTTTTGTAATGCGTAATTGAAAGCTAAATTTATTTATTTATCTTCTGCCCTATGATATCCCCCTCAACCTCATTCTAAGTACTGGTAATTAAATCGCGCTTAAGCACGCGAAACATTCAAATTTAAATTTGTCTAGTGATTTTGCTAGCAATATTGAATTAATCATTTCTGCTTACACTGCTCTCCAATTGCGCAGATATTTTTAGCTATTTTCGTAGTCACCACTTAAGAGCATGCTACATTTTTACTGAAAATTTCCCTGAAGCTGTCAACTTTCGGCTGGCTTAACTTGAATCTGACTTTAAGCTGCCGCCACAAAGTATGCTTTATTTTTTGTTGTTATTGCGTGTCTTGGCCTTTTTCTAGTCAAATTCAGCTTGCTCATTTTGAGCAGACATTCTGCTTTGCCCTCTTTTTAATATGTTTCTTCGCTCCGCCTGGAAGCATGCTTTGTTTTTTTCTCTGCCGTCTCCTTTGGCAGCTGTTGGCACTTACCTGAGTTGTAATGGCTGCTGCGCTTGTCTTTCTTGTGGTTACCGTTATTATTATTGTAGGTGGAATGTCGGTGCAGCTGCTGCTGTTGTTGCTGCTGCTGTAGCTGCTGCTGTTGCTGTTGTAGCTGCTGCTGATGCCCGCGTGGCGTGGGCAGCGTCTGCAACTGATGCTGCTGCTGGTGTCGCTTATGCGACGGCGCCGTGCGGCGTTTGGCCTTCTTGTGATAGACCTTCTTGCCGTGATGCTGTCCGTGCTGCTGCTGCCGCGTATCCTTTGGATCCGAGTAGCCCTCAATGAGCTTCACGGATGCCTGCTTGATGTTGCTGTTGGGCAACGGCGGATGTTGCAACGTTGCACGCTGCTGTTGCTGCGACTGTTGCTGGGGCACAGCTGGCAATGTGTTGTTGTTGTGCGCGTGATTGCTGTGGTGCAGCTGCAATTGCTGTTGCTGTGACTGCTGTTGCTGGTTGCTGTTGCTGCTGCTGTTGTTGCAATTGTTGTTGTTGCTGCTGCCGTTGCTGGCAGCGCCCAAAATAGCCGCAGCACAGGCCGCTTGACTAGGCAATGTTGCCAATGGGGCAGGCGGCGGTGGCACAGCTGCTCCCGCTCCCACTGTCGCTGCTGCTGCTGTAGCTGTCGATTGCTGCTGCAGTTGCTGCTGCTGCTGCTGTTGCTGCTGTGACGCTTGTTGGGCTTCGCTAAATGGCAGCTGCAAAAGGCGAATGAAAGAAAGAGTTAACTTTGTATTTGTTTTGTTGTGCAGCTAATTTGATTTGCGTTTCGATTGCGATTACGATTACGATTCTCTGGCGTTTAATTGAAAAATGTGCGTGCGTCATGTGGTGGCAGCACACACACACACACATATAGACAGAGATACAGACAGACACACACACAGGCCACAGCCAAACGGGGCTTGATGGTCGCGCGCTGCGGTGTCAACTCGTTTAGCGCTTTTAGGTTTTCCTCCACCGCGAACCGCAGCTGATGAAAAGCCAACAGAGTCATGGAATTCCCTCCCCCTCCCTTGGCAACTACTGCTGCTTTATGCAGTGTAATTTCAGTACATACTCAATAGACCGTGCAGCATATAAACTGTTTCATTCCGTGCATT
The DNA here is from genome assembly GCA_018904035.1 of Zaprionus ornatus. NCBI lineage: Eukaryota > Metazoa > Arthropoda > Insecta > Diptera > Drosophilidae > Zaprionus > Zaprionus ornatus. The sequence continues at coordinate 18,892,090 of JAEIFZ010000001.1, forward strand.
TTTAAATTTCACTTTTATTATTTATTTTTTTTATTTCAACTTTAAATATAGTTTTAAATTATTTATAATAGTGAAATAATTATAACTAAAATGTGTTTTTATTGTTTTGTTATTTACTATGTAATTTATTCATTTATTTCATTAATTTATAAGCAAACGAAACTTCTTCGTCGTTTCACTGGCTTCGCTGGGGAATTAGCACTTGCGCGCAAAAGTAGGCAACATTTTCTTTCAATGCGCCGCTAGAACTGAGCAGAGCTTCAGTTATGAGCAACTTGTTAACCCCCGCCCCCTCTCTATAGCAACTTATAATGTGCACATTGTTAGCCTTAGTCATTCATCTATAATGGACGCGTGTTGCTGTCCATCACTTTGTCAATTCATCAATTTGTGCCTCTCTATGTGTTTCCCTGCCTTCCCTTGGGCATTCACAGTCTCCCTGCTCTCAGTTCAATTCACTTGCTGGACAGTGTCCGGCGTGGCATGGCATGACAAATAGCTGCACATTACAAAACTGCAACATCAGGCAAGCAACAAGGCGGGCAACACGAGCTTGGAGCATGACATTAACGTGTCCCTAATGTGCACACATTATAAGCAACAGAGACGCACATCCCTCCCCCCCCCCACCACTTTACCTAGACTGGGGGTAGCCGTAAATATGCGCATTATTGTTAAACATAAATTTCCGTTATATGGAAAACAAGACAGAGAGGGCGAAGACAGACAGAGCGAGAGAGAGAGGGAGAGAGAAGGAGAGAGAAACACAGTGCATGCGGAAATTGATGCGCAGCCTGAACAACAAGAGGAGCAGCATCAGCAAGAAGAGGTAGAGGGGCAAGAGGAGGCACATTGAGGAGTGAGAGGAAGGAAGGGGGCTGAAGGACACTTCCCCTAAGCAATGACCGGCTTTGTTGCCGGACTTGAAATTGAAAGGAATTTTTAATTGAAACTCATAAATTAAGCGTCAACTGCTGGTGCTGATGCTGCTGCTGCTGCTGCCCATGCTGCTGCTGCCAATGCTGCTGCTGCTGCTGCGCTGCTGTTGTCGACGCATCGATGAAGCAGCGCATTGAATACAAAAAGCGTTTTTAATGACTTTGAACTTGGTGCGGGGAAACCCATGCAATGCAGGTTCTCTCTCTCTCCCTCTCTCTCACTCTCTTTCTCTTTGCACCTTTATGCCCTCTTCCTGCTGTTGTTCTTTCCTTCCCACTGCTTGCTCAGTTGCCCCTGGCAGCGCCTGGCATTGTTTGCGGTTGTGCCACACGTTGCCAGGTTGCTGCTGATAACTCGACCCAAACCAGAGCAGACCAGAGCGGAGCAAACCATTTGCTCAATCGAACTAAGCTCAAGTTCCCTCATAAATGCAGCACAATGTGAATATCCAGATAGATAGAGCCACCCCTCACACACACACGAACACACACACACAGCAATCTGTGTGTAAACACACACTTAATAACCAGCTGGGGTTAATGCTTGAGTGTTGTGTGTGCACATCATCATCAGCGTCAGGCCAGATAGAGATAGAGATGAACGGCGCAATAGAACTCAATGTGAAGATACATTTGAAATTTAATAGGAATAGAAAGGCCAGCAATAGGAAGAAAGAAACGCAATGTGAACTATAGGAACTATACGAACTGTAGATAGATGGATGGATAGATAGATAGATAGATAGATAGATAGATGGATAGATAGATAGATGGATAGATAGATGGATACATAGATGGACAGATGGATAGATTTTTTTTTTTTTCAGTTAATTTTTTTTTTTTTTTTTGAGTATTATTATTATTAAGTGAAGAATAGATAGATAAATAGATAGGTGGATAGATAGATAGATAGATAGATAGATAGATAGATAGATAGATAGATAGATATATTGATAGATAGACAAATAGATATGGAGATAGATATATATTGTTTGTGGCGCTCCATCATGCTTGCACCATGACTGTTTTCGATTGACGTTATTGTAAACAATCCATTTTTCATCTCCAGTTATGATTTGCTTCAAAAACGGATAATTTTCATTGCGTTTAGGATGCATATCACAAACGTTAAAGCGATTTGTTAGATACATTTCTTTCAATTCATGTGGTACCCAAAAATCAAGTTTTTTTACCATACCAAGACGTCGTATATGATCATGTATGGTTGATTGTGGTCTATTTAACTTCTTTCCAATCTCACGCTCAGTTACATGACGATCCTATTTGATTAAAGCCTTGATATCGTCATCATCAACTGCAATCTCCCAAACGGAATTTGACAAACCAACTTTGACACTGTGTTTCTTTTAAGGCTTTGTCACCATACACATCACGTACCTTTTTAACATTTTTTCCTTTACGGAAATAATAAAGTAAAATATAACGAAAATGCTCGTTTGTGGGCTGCATATTAAAATTACCGCCAAACAAACAAATATAAACAAAATTACGCGCGCTTTTTTGCTAAAGCAAGGTAAAAGTGACAGCTGATAACTGACAAAAGCTAAAATGCAATAACAGAGTCATAAGCCTTTCAAAAAATTGTCAACGCCGTTTGTATGCAAAATCACCGGTTTCTTTTCGGTTTACCCAATAGAAAGATATCATATAATAGCTTTCTCTGCTAAAAAGTTCATTCAAGTTAAATATACATATATTACGTTGAATATCCTCATTGAAAATATACATTAATATATATTCCAAACCTATTCCAAACAGCTAAGCATATATATTCATATATCGTAATATATTCTACTCCCAAATAGTATCATTAAAAACGCAAACAGATTCAGGGCTCAGTCAAAGCTTCAGTCTCAATCTCAATCTCAGTCTCAGTCTCAGCCTAAAGCTCTCTTGAGCAAATTCATCTTTAGCTTATCTCAAGCATATTTCGTGCTATTTGCGATACTTGAGCTCGTTAGCCATATCTAACGTGTGGAGGGTTGAGGTTAGGTTCAGACTGGGCTGGGGTTGTGGCAAATCTTGCTCACATATTGTGCACACATATTGCTCTTTAAATATTTGCCCTTGATTATCGGCAAACGGGATTTCAGACACGAGTCTCGATTGGCTTGCCTACAATCAATAGAGGGGGGGTGAGGAAAGGGAGAATGGGGAAATGGGGAAATAAGGAAATGGGGACTGCAGAGAGAAAAGAGAAAAGACGGAAGAAGACAGTAGGAGTAGCAGCAGCAGCAGCAGCAGCTAGGAATGTGTAGGGGAATGGTAATGCCAAAGGCAAAGGAAATGCAAAGAAGGAATGAGGGAAATGAGATGTGGAATGCCAGTGGGAGTGGCAAGGGCGGAAGGTAGAAGGGCAGGGGAAGGGGCAGGAACGGGCAGAGACAGTCGGGGCGAGCTGTCAGAGCAGACAGACAACAATCAAATCGGTTAGACGAATGCGAACTGCGGCTGACGACGCTGTCTAACGGTCGCTGCTGCCATTGTTGTTGCTTATTATTGTTGTTGCTGCTGTTGTTGTTGCTCGAGCAACGTGATTTTTATGCGCACGTTAATGAAAACGTTGCCAGCTGATGATGATGATGATGATAATGATGGAGATGACGTGGCAAGCAGCGTGCAAAACTAACGAGCTTTGGCAGCTCCTTAAAAACAAAACAGACTAAAGAGTTGGAGACAAAAGCGAGAGAGAGTGATAGAGTGGACAAGGGAGAGAGTGAGTGAGTGGGAGAGAGAGAGAGAGAGGGAAAGAGAGTGAGAGAACTCCTTAGCAGACACATGAGCAGATTCGCCGTGTGTGCACTATTCCAACAAGCAATGCCAACTCTGCAGCCAGCTTCACTGTCTTCTGCGTCTTCCTCTCCCTCCTATACCTCTGACTTTTCTTCCCCTCTCTCTCTTCCTCTCTTTCTGTGGCTCTCTGCTTGTCTGTTGCTCATGACGAACACTTTAATACGCTCGCTCGCCCTGCGGGCATCATAACTTTGTGACCAAACAACAAACTGAACTCCCCACGGTATCATTAGTGAAAGGGATAACAGAGATAGAGCGGAGAGGGGGACACAGAAAGGGGCAGAGAGGGAGGCAGGCAGGCAAATGAGTAGCATGCAAAAGTATTATATTACAAGCTGGCAAATCGAAACTTTGCAGCTAATGTGAGATGAGTGTAGAGAGAACCCTCTACTGATGATTGTTATGCAGATAATTGCTATAAAATATAACTAATTATTACAATATTATTATTCTTAAGGATAATTCTCCATGTGATGTTAAGATACTATATTTCGATGCACGGATTCTTATAATAATATAAAAAAAAAAAAAAAATTATTATTATTATTATTCTTATTATTATTCTTATTATTATTCTTATTATTATTCATATTCTTATTATTTTTCTTATAATTATTCTTATTATTGTTCTTATTATTATTATTATAATAATTACTTTCAGTATAACTCTGAGATAAAAAAAAAAAAAAAAAAAAAAAAAAATTATTCCTATTATTTTCATTATAACTTTGAGTATTAATTTGCTTACTATAAATCACATGAGTTTATGAACATCTTTAAAAGTTGCCATAAATATTATATTTATACCCTTAAGCTAGTGCTATTAAATTCCCCGACCATATATAGAGTAAACACAAGTCGTATTCACTTGGAAAAGTTGCTCATTTTGTTTTCGCTTTTTGATTTTCATTTTTCTAGTTGCTGAGCCAGACAAAGCGGCGTATGCGTAATGTACGTGCGTATAAGCAATGTGCCCTCCTCAGCTCTGCTGGAATACAAAGCCCGTAGTCAAGTTATTGAAATAAACAACAAAAAAGTGCCGACACACTCACACACACACACACATAGACAGACACACACACACACACACAGTCACACACACATACACAGTCACACTCGCAGTGGGCTTTGCGGCTTGCGCTGAGTTATCGCGCTGATATTACTCCATGGAGAGTAATACGCAGTGTGCAGTGAAGAGCAGGAGCAGAAGAGGGAGCAGGAGTAGGAGCAGCTCCCTTAGCAGGCAACGCCTCTTACCAAATGCACTTCCAACAATGCAGACCAGACGTGCCAGGGGGCGGGGCAAAGGCTATGCAGTTCATGTGGGAGGCTGTTGTTCGTATCGAAAAATGTCGCGCGCGCTTTGCCATTAAAAATGTCAGCCAAAATAACAATAACAACAACAACAACAACAGCAACACATGCAGCATACATTTATGTGGCACACACACACACACACACACATGCTATCTGCCTCTTGCCTGAGGCTTTTCATATGCGGACACGAGTCGCGGCTGTTTACGCAAAACAAAAGTCATAAGATAAAATTACATTAATAACAGCACGAGGAAGTAAGAGAGAGAGAGAGAGAGAGAAAAAGGGAGAGAGAAGGAGAGAGAAGGCACTCGCATGTATGGAGAAAGAAAAACGAGCAAAAGCAACGGAAAAACAACATAAAAATGGCGCTAAACGTTGTCGCTTGAGGCCATTCGCGTTTGCCGGTAGGTAAGGCAAACAGCAACGAATATGGAAGGAAGGGAGGGAGGTAGAGTAGCACGCAGAAGAGGAACATGTCAGAAGCAGAAGTAAGAGTGAATGTGAGTGTGAGAGGAATGCGTAATGGAGATGAAAACGAACGAAAACATTGCTAATAGAGCAGGAGACATGAAAATCGAACTGAAATTAAGTAGCAGCCAGTGGAAACGTTTACGAAATGAAGAGAAAGTAAAGTAGCAACTATAAAAGTAGAAAAGCTTTGACAGTAGATTGCAGAGAACAGCAGAGTAACAAAGTAAACAAACAGAAAACTAGACAAGACAACTGACATTAAGTAGCAGCCAGTGGAAACGTTTACGAAATAAAGAGAAAGTAAAGTAGCAAGTAGAAAAGTAGAAGGTAAAAGCTATGACAGTAGATTGCAGAGAACAGCAGAGTAACAAAGTAAACAAACAGAAAACTAGACATGACAACTGAAATTAAGTAGCAGCCAGTGGAAACGTTTACGAAATGAACAGAAAGCAAAGTAGCAAGTAGAAAAGTAGAAAAGCTTTGACAGTAGATTGCAGAGAATAGAAGAGTAACAAAGTAAACAAACAGAAAACTAGACAAGTGCAGTCTACGTGAAACGTTTACGAAAGTAGCAGCATAAAGAAATGAAAGAGAGCTAACAAATGTGCAACTTACACGTGCCTGTAGATAACTTTTTATATGCAAATAAGCGCAGCAATGAAAAGGAATGATAGCTATGCAAAGAGAAAAAGATGAGGAAGTAGAAGAGGAAGAAGTAGAATATGAAGATGAAGATGAAGAGGAAGAGGAAGAATGAGAAGCTGCGCCTCGAGTATTTAATACTATTCAATTGTTTTGCACACAACGCTTCCCCTTTGGCTGTAACTAAACATTAGTGAAAATTGCCAATCGGGAAAATACAATGAAAACATGTGCTGCGCAGTCTACACTCGCTCACACACACACACACACATACATTCCCACAAACACACACACACACACACATGTGGTGTGCTTGGCTCGCGGCTAAACAAATTTCAATAAAAAGAAATTCAAGTGGCAGGCAACATTTTTTATGCGCCTCATGCGGCGCGCAGCTTTCGCTTTCACTTTACGACCAATATGCAAAAGGACAAAGCAACAACAACAATAACAACAGTAGCAGCAACATACAAAACAATACACAACAGCAACAACAACAATGCCCAAATATTTCGTATGGGGACCATAAAAAACTGAATTCCAACTCTCCGCTTCGCAGATAACGCGCCGAGATTTTTTTTGGGTTTCATTTTGTGGACAGAGAAGGGAAGAGTGGGAAGAGAGAGGGTAGGGGAAAGGAGCGGCAGGGCAACATTCGCATTCGCCATTCGCCATTTGATTTGTGGGCAACATTTGCTGCACGCCTGAGGTTGTCCAACCATTTCCCATTCCCTCCTGTTGCTGCTTAGTAGCAGCTCAGCATTTTTTATGTCTGACCACCCGCAGGGCAGCCCCCGACCCTCGATACCCTCTCTCCCCCACACCCTGTGTGCCTCCCCTGGGTTGTGTTGTTTTTGTTGTTTTTTTTTTGCAAATATTTAGCCAATAGACTTTTGCATTGTTCGTGGAGCGACGCTTTGTGCCTCGACTCGCTGGTTAAATAATCAAAAGGCTTCAACGAACAATATGAGGGGAGCCTTTCTGATTTTGCTCCCTTTGGCTTTCATGCTTTTCATTAGCGCTCCACGCATTGCATCCCATCGATGCCACTGACGTTGCGTCGTCTGCGTTCGCTTCTTTATCCACCTACACCTCACACTCCTTCTTCCTCTGCCTTCCCTTCTCTATCTTCTTCTTCTGCTGTCGCTTTTGCTCGTCGTCGGTGCGTGCAGTTTATCAATTAGTTGCCTGAGGCCAGTTAATTGCTTTTTACCAATACCAGTGCACACTCTTCCCCTCTTCACTCTCTGCTTATTGCTCTGCCTCTGCATCTCTGTCTCCGTCACAGTCACTGTCTCCCTTCCCTGCTCGCACTGCTTTTCCTGCTGCTTCCTCTGCGCCTTCAGCTTTAATTCAGCCATTTCACAGTGAGTTGATTTTCCATTATGAACCTCAATAGTTTGAATAACCGTATTATCTTTTGGATTTACGGCTAGTGCAACTGACTTTCAATCCCCCAGCAGGTGAGAGAGCACAGGTAAACCTCGATAAGCGCCAGCTAGGCCGTTAAAAGCTGTTTCAGGAGATCAACGGTGGTGAAAGAGAAAAAGTATCTTATGGATACAAAAGTATCTTATGGATACAAAAGTATCTTATAAATACTAAAGTAGCTTATGGATATAAAAGTATCGTACAGATACAAAAGTATCGTATGGATAAAAAACTATCTTATGGATGTAGCAGTATTTATGGATACAAAAGTATCTTATAAATACTTAAGTAGCTTATGGATACAAAAGTATCGTATGGATACAAAAGTAGCTTATGGATACAAAAGTATCGTATGGATACAAAAGTTACTTATGGATACTTAAGTATATTATGGATACAAAAGTATCTAATGGAAACAAAAGTATCTAATAGAAATAAAAGTATATTATGGATACAAAAGTATCATGTGGATACAAAAGTATCATGTGGATACAAAAGTATCATGTGGATACAAAAGTATCTTATGGATGCAGAAGTATCTCAGGCATACAAAAAGTACCTCACGTACAGAAAGTTTTTTACAGATAAAAATGGATACAAAAGATACACATGCATCGTGAAGTCCAATAAGTATCTCACAGTTACAAATGGATATCATAGATATAAATGTATCTCAAATTCAAACGCGTATCAAAGATAAAAATGTATCTTTAAGTCAAAAAGTATCTCACTCTTATACAACAGACTTCTTGTAACTGTGAACTGCTCTTTGTATCTGTTAGATACTTGTTGTATATGTAAGCTACTTCTTTCCATACACAGATTCAAGACAGATAACTGAGAGTGTAATCGTGGATCTGGCATTTCATCTGCCGTAGATCCTCCCAGCTTATACAGTTAAGAGTACTAAGTGTACTTCATGTTTATCAGTGTAATATTATATAGATGTTACCCACAATATATTAATATGTTGTTCTGGTTTTGTTTACTACTTACAAATTCAGTTTGTGGACTCGGCGCTATCCAATGCTCCGGATTCGTGGGTATTGCCTCGGCCAGGCAGGGATCGAAACTGGACGGTCGTTTCTTAACAAAGTCTACAGGCAGGCTGTAATCATCACAGATGGCAATCTGCAAAGAGAGAGAGAGAGGGAGAGAGGGAAAGACAAGAGGTTAAAGAGCGTATCAAGACAAGAGAGGGATAAAAAGAGAGATACAGACAGTGTGTGTGGGAGGGAGACAACAACATTTGTTCTATGCTAAAAATAACATTTTCAAGCTGAAGACACAACAAAACACAACGCAACACGACACCGACACGTGCAGCTTATGCACAGTGGGCGCCAAGTGGCCACAGCTGCTGCACCTTATGTAAACACACACACACAGGGACACACACACACACAGTCACACACACACAAACACACAGAAAGATGCCCCCCTCGAGTATTTTAGACGGCGAGCTGCGTCATCAAAAGTGTTGAACGCTCAGCACAATGGCTAAATTACAGTTACAATTAAAAATGGCGTCTATGGCTGCCTTTGGTAATGCCTCGAGATACTTTTGTTGAGTGCAGCGACAAGGCGTAGAGGCGTAGAGGCGTAGCGGCGTATAGGCGTGGCAAAGCAAAGGCAGCAACAAAAAGTCACGAGTTTTGCAATTAACGTTAAGTGGGTGAAAACTGTTAGAAACAGGGGAGTGGAAAGGGGCGGGAGGGAGAATTTAAGAAGTGAGAAAAGAGAGAAAAGGGAGGGAGGCCGGGAAATTAAACCATTATGTTAATTACAATGGTATTATATTACTTTATAAGGTTCATAAATGTTCAGCAAGTTTTTTCTTTATCTTTCATGTGTATTCGTATAATCTATATTCGTATTATAAATGTATCTTTCAACTGTATCTAATGCACTATATCATTTAAATAGTTGTATCTTTAATCTTTAATTATCTCAACCTATAATTTTTATATCTTTTTTTCATTATCTACAATTTAAGGTAGTTATGGTGGCACCTTTGTCATTATCAGTATCTCCTGAAGTTTATTCTGTTCCGTATCTTTCTCCTTACTAACTGTATCTTTTGGCTTCTGACTGCCTAAGTATCTAACACCATCTAGCGCGGCCTTCACCATCACAATGCCAACGCACAATCAAATCTAGCCATTAACTTTCTTTCATTAACTGTAATTTCATCTCATAAATGTATCTTTTAGCTGCGTTCTCCGATTTGGTGTGTGCGCCCCCTGGGGGCGTGGCAGACGTTATAGCTACCTCGAAGTACAATTGCAGTCGATAAAGCTGACGACAATTGCGACAATACCACTCCATGCCGGCAAAGTTGCCGTCACTGCTGCGCCGTAACTCACGCGCCAAGTCCCGTGGGACACGGGCACAGGTGGCATGATAGGGCCACGCGCAGGGCCCAGAGCAGACAACGTAATCCTCGCCGGTGGTAAAATCAATCCAGCAGCGACGACAGAACATGTTGCTAATAATTTGTGGGCCAACTGCAGCACAGCAGACAGCGACGACGATGTCTCACAGGGCAAAACACTTAAGAAAATTACGAAAATTTGCAAAGCGAAAGGAGTAAAACAACAACTGGAACTGGAGTCGGAGCTGGAGTCGGAGCTGGAGCTGGAGCTGAAGCTGGCAAGCTCAGGTGTGTTGACAGACGAACGAGCAACGCGGCACTGAGCATTAAGCAGCCCGAGACACAGATACAGGATGCGAATCCTTGGCGTGAATTCAAGCATAAAGTAAACTTGCCACACACTCAGCAACTTGCGACTGTGGTTGCACTTGCCCCAGGGGCATTGCTTTGAAATTGAAAGGCCAATCATAGTGAATGAAGGCAACTGTTTACTGCATATGTGTGTGTGTGTGTGCAGTGGGCGTCCTGCTGCCACTCTGACATTTACTGCAAGTTGCAAGCTCTGTGGCAGTTGATTAGCTGGGATAGCTGGGCAAACTGGGGAAGCACAAAGGAAAGGGAAAGAGTTGGATAAATTATGAAGAATGATGATTGATGCTTGGCAAGAGGGTGAACAGAAGGCAAAGAAGCAATAATAAATATGGCAAATGGAGAACAAAAAGAGAAAAAAGCTAAAGCAACTAGAGATGAACAAAGATTCCATTCATTTTGATCTTATAAAGGAGCAGAAACATCGATGTTTGCTGAGGTTTTGTTCTTCGAAGTTACATCATTGTTGATCCTAAGATGCAGTAAAAGTGAGCACAGCAGGCAGAAAGCATGACAGATAATTTAGCAATAAACGAATGAAAGAAAAAGTATGAATTCAAAGGAAAGTAACAAACAAGGAACTAAGTTACGAAACAAGAGTTTACAAGGGAAACCAATAAAGGCTTTCTGCAATTCTCTGTCAACTTTGCCAGAGATAATCAAAGAAAACTGTAAGCTGCACCCAAACAGGCATTCAAAATACAAGATAAAGAATGAAAAGCAGGTCATGCAGAAGTGTAGATACTCTGTAAACTTTAAAATGACACAAGAGAAGCGCCCAAGAACAAGGAGTAGAGGGAGACTGAGTGCAAGTCGAGTATATCAACAGTTCGAATAACGTTATTGCCCCAGTTGAGTTGCCTGCTAGCTGCACTATTTACAGGGTATACCCCACTCACACACACACACACACCCACACTCGCTCTCCTTGTGAAAGGCTACTTATTGGCCTGGTCTGAGCTGAGGCTGTGATTGCCAAGTTGCTGGCGTCGCTTTAGTTTGGCTTTGATGTGCAGCCATAAAAAATGCATAACCAAAGCAGGCGACGGCAGGTGGCAGGTAGCAGCCTTGGCGTGCCACCGTTATCCTCCAGCCACGCCCCCAACTAAGTAAAATGCCAGCAACTCGTTTGGCCTGCTCGCTGTGTCTGCTCGAGTAAATATCATAAATTTTAAAGGCGGCGTTAATGCGGCTCGTTTCAGCATCGAGTTGCCACATTGCACGTTGCACGTTGCACGTTGAGCTTGCCTCCCCCCCCTGCCACGTCACCTTCTTCTTCTATTCACTCTAGCCTTGATGGCGCGTTGGCACAGTCCAAGCACATGGCGCATAACCGCAGGCACTTTGGCAACGCGCCCGGATCCGGCTCCATGAGAGACAAAGACGCAAGTTGCAAGCAGCAAACGGCGACGACGACGACGGTGGCGATGGCAATGGCGACTGCAGCCACATGTTGCCACATCAGGCTAGGCAGCTTTGACACAGTTTGTTGCACAGGTTGCGGGCTATGGGGCAGGGGCAGGGGCAGGAAATGAAACTGTGCTCTGCTTGTCGCTTTCTTTGCTTTTCTTTGGCAATTTTCTTTCAGTTTTTATCTTTTTTTTTGCATATTGTGGCAAAGCACATGAGCTTAGTTGCGAATGCGGGTGAGCGTGTGTGTGACTGTGTGTGTGTGTGTGTGTGTGTGTGTGTGTGTGTATGTGTGTGACTGTGTGTGTGGGGCAAAGCTGCACGAACTGCATTCAATGATGGCAGAGGATAGGTCTCAGTCTAATCGGGTTTGCAGTAAATATACTTTCCAAGTCTAAATAATTGAGAGCAAGAGGGAGAGCGAAAGAGAGACAGAGCAAGAGGTAGAGAGAGGGAAGGTGTATAAGGAATGGCATATGTGAGCCTGGGATAGTGGGAAAGCTAGGGAAGGCGAGCTTCGACTTGATGTTGTTCATGCCAAGCTGCCTCTATTTAAATACCACAGAGGCAGAGACAGAAAGAAGGAGAAAGGCAGAAAGTGCAGGCACCTAAGCTTAGTTTAGTTTGGATCAGTTTAGTGTAAGCATTAGATATACCTCACAATTTGTGCTTGTTTAAGAGAGAATGTACGCAAGGTTGATAGGTGTCTGGGCATAAGCAGCAAACAAGTTTCAAACAGCTTGTGTTACAATAGTGATGCCTTCTTTTAAGACTTGGTGAGCTTTAATGAGCTTTTATGGTCAACTGTGAGCAGCTCTTTGAGGTTAAGCAGAAAAAGGATAATAGAGGATATACGCAATAGGTCAATAGGTGTCTGGGCATAAACAATAAGCTAGATTTAAACAGCTTGTGTTAGTGATGCCTTCTTCTAAGCTTTAATCTGCTTTAATAAGCTTTTATGGTTAACTGTGAGGGCCTAAGGTACTTGACTGCAAAGAGAGGCCCAACTAGCTACGGTCAATCATCTTAGTAACACAGGATTTAGTGAGCAGCTCTTTGAGGTTAAGCAGAAAGAGGATAAACAGCGTACATCCTATTTCTCCTAATAGAGGATATACGCAATTTCAATAGGTGTCTGGGCATAAGCAGCAAACAAGTTTCAAACAGCTTGTGTTAGTGATGCCTTCTTCTAAGCTTTGGTGAGCTTTAATGAGCTTTTATGTTTAACTGCAAGAGCCTAAGGTACTTGACTGCAAAGAAAAGCCCAACTAGCTACGGTCAATCATCTTAGTAACTCATGATTTAGTGAGCAGCTCTTTGAGGTTAAGCAGAAAGAGGATAATCAGCGTACATCCTCTCTCTATTTCTCTCTATCTGGCGAGTTAGCTTTAATGAGCTTAGTGCCCGCTGTCAGAGGAGCCTTAGCAAGTTGAAATGCCTTTAAACTTGCACAGACTTGTGACTTTTTGTTGGGTTCGTTGTTGACACTTGATGAGTTAACCCATTGAAGGCACCTGAAGCAACCCTCGTCGCTTGACCTCGCCAACTGAGCTTGTTACTCAACTTGTTGTCATTGTTGTTGTACGTATTGTTGTCATTGTTGTTGTTTCTGTTTCTGTTGTTGCCATCACTGTCCCTTTTGTGTTGTTGTTGAGCTTGTTTGTGGCTGTCAAAGTTGCGCACTAATTGCAATTAGCAGCTGTGCGGGACACTCCCACACACACACACAAGGCACTCCTATGCGACCTTTTGGTAAGACAAAGTTTGATTGATTGATTGATTGATTGATCGACTGTTTAGCTGATTGATTAACCGAGCGCAGACGCTTTCAATTACCAAGAGAGCGCGTCGCACACACGAAGCTTTACGCTTTCCCACTCCCCGCAACCCAACCCTACTTTACTCCCTCCTGCTATTGCAACCACGGTTAGCGACACCTGTTGGGAATGAGCTGAACAAGAGAGAGAGGGAGAGTGAGGGAGAGAGCGTGCAGCTACCTGCATGGCCTTTAACACTCAATTGATTTGTTTGCACTGCACAGCGATTACAGGTAAAACTTCCCTGCTCCCCTCACCCCCTTCAATTGCTTTATGAAATGTTTACTCGACTTATCCAGTTGAGAAAGCACCCTGCATATTCGCGTTATCCTATAATCCGCATTTCCCGCTACCCTCTACACTGTATCCTCCTTCCTTTGTGTGATACTCCACCCAGTTGGGTTGTTTTTATAACGTTGCAACTTTTTAATCGCCCGCATGTGCATTGTGCGCTGCAAACAGTGTATTCAGCATATTTCACTGCGTTTGTATACACCATGCGCATACCCTGTAAGTGTCAAAGTATATATAAATGTGCATAGTTAAGGTCCTTGATAACATAAATCGTATAGAAAGGGGGTTTTGAGGTAAAAGATGAAGTTTCTTTGAAGGTTAGGTAGCCAAGAATGAAATCGTAGATAAAGTTCATGAAAATATATACTATATATCTATCAATTCACAGCACATAGTCAAAATCAAAGTTCTAATGAATAAAATAATTTAATTTGTAGACCTAATAATCCATAAACCTTAACCTTTAATTGGTTTAGAGTTAAGCAACTTGAAGGTTTCTCTGCTCTACTGCTCTCCCCTGTCTGCAGGGTATCTGGCAGTCGAGTGCACTTACAGTGTGTCTGACATGTTTTTCCATACTTGTATTTGTTTATATTTTGTAATTCTTGTTGTACTTCAAGTGCAGGCCATTAAAAATGGCCGTCAATGAGACATTTGGGAGCACAAACTTTCAAGTGGACCTCATCGTCGTTGGGTTAGGGAGAGCTAAAGCCAAATACCAAGGGGGATAGCGATGGGCCTGGGTGGAAAAGTCAACGTTGCCAACGTGGATGTGGCGTTGAGTGGGGAAGATTTAAAATATAGCAGAGAGTGAGAGGGGGAGAGAGGGGTGGTGCTACACGCTGCTGGCTATGAAGGGGTGTCATCATTCGCCATTTGCCTGACTGCTGATGCGGCCTGCCTGTCTGACTGACTGCCGGTCTATCTGTCTGTCTGCCTGTCTGTCCGTCTGTATGTCCGTCTGTCTCGCTGTTCCTTCGTCCGTTGGGCCGTCAGGTGGTCGTTTTTGGGTGGCTGCACCCTGGGGTTGCGCCATAAATTTTAATTAAATATTTTTTGGCATTGTGTGTATGTGTGTTACCCTCTCTCTTCACTCGCTGTGTGCCCCTGCCTCTCGCTTGTGCTTTTTTTGAGCCGCACAGACAGTGTAATGTGGCGTGAATCCTGCACGTGGAGTCAGAGATCAAGAGGATCCTCCGCGCAGCACACTTGAGGCCCCCGCGTGTCGCGACCTCCTCACGCACCACCTGACTTTGCCTATAATAAATTTCAATGTCGCAACCACCCAGCGCAACGTGCGTGCTGTGACTCCTTCGAGGGTTGCTCAGTCGAATAGCCAAACAGACAGACAGACAGAAAGTCGGACAGACAGACAGTCTGACTGAGAAACAGTTGCCGAGTGGAGTTGGCAGATTGACTTCGGCAGACTGGCAGACGATTTCTTTGGTGCGGGTGACAACCCTGTAAATTGCAGTCAAATGAAAATTCTTAAATAAAAATCGTATACACACTGACATAAGGCAAAGGGAGCTGAGGTTGCAAACTGTTAAATAAACAGGAAGTATCGAAAGCAGGCCTGAAGCCTGTCGAAGTGCAGATACTCTTGCACACACCTCAAGAGATGATTGCAGTAATCCAATATTACTAGGTAATACTTGCCGGAATATATATACAAGACATACAGCTATAAACTATACATGATATATAAAGTATGTATGTATGCAGTTATATCAGGTCATGGTCTATGCCTACCACTTCCTCCTCGATCTTTATTAATAATTCGCATTTTAAAAACAATCTTTCTAGGGTATCTACTCTTTATTTGTGCACTAAAATCCCCCTTGAAGTTACCTCACACTGTTTGTCAAATTGCGAATACCCTGTGCTAGTGTATTCCGCAAAAGGGGAGGGCCAACTGTAAAATAAATTCATTTTGTGGCCGCTGGCCAAGGCCGCATTTTCAGTTTTAAATACTCTCGCAATTGTACACACATGTTGCCAAATGTGTGTAACACACACACCCCCCTCTCTCTCTCCCACACCCCCCTTAACCCTTCTGCGCGCATGGCACTTCCTGTTTGGCTCCAGTACACGAGACTCAACGCCTGCCAGCTGCACCGCCTCCTTCCCGCTGCCACCCTGCAGCAACCCGTTTGCCACTACAGTTGAGCGCACATTGGAAATTGTTATGCTTGTGGGAGCAGAAGTTGCATGGGCGTAGCACAAAAGGAGTGGGAAGGGAGCTGAAGAGTGAAAAGCAGGGGAAAGGAGACTGCACTTGCCGCTGCTGTCGCTGTAGTTTTGTGTGAACTTTGCAGAAATGCACTGACCGGAAAGTTGTAATATCCAATCGCCACTTTATTTGCGAGCCTCCCTTCCCACACCGCCCCCTGCTGCCTGCCACCCCTCCACTGGCTGGGCAGGGCGCCCACAGTATTGGGCTTCGGTGTGGCGTGTGGCGAGGAGTGGAGTCACTTAAATGGGCATTACGTGGCCAACCAAAATGTATTGCCAGCTGCCAATGGGCAGTAATTGAGAGGAAAAGACAGCGAGGGGAGGGGCGGGATGGATATCGAAAATCACATAACGGTAAATCGCCATTTGCCATTCGCCATTTGCCATGTTATTTGTGCTTGTGCGGCACAATGGCATGAATATTCGCATGATTCACTTCTAGAGTTGCCTAACTCGATTTGGATTTCATATTTGAACGTAAAACTTTTGTGTGTGTGTGTGTGTGTGTGTGGAGTAGGAAACATAACCTCACAAAACATCAAAGTGCCGCAACTTTGTGCTTCAATTAACCAAACTAAACTCAATTTGTGAGGCGATAATTTCAATATGATTCGCATTAGTCCGAGCTGTGTAATTGTGTGTAATTGCAATACATATACATAACCTCACTTGAGTAACATCTTAAGTGCTTTACCCTCACTTTTACGTAGCTTAAGTGGTGATCTAAGTTAACTTCACATTTTGCATCGTACTTTTAGTTTCAATAGTAAAATACTTAAGCTTTTGCTTGTATTATGAGATTATGGTAATTACAATAACATAACCTAACAAAAGAAAATGACAATCAACAGAGCAATTAAAAGTCGACAACAAATGTTGTTTAATTTAAAAAGATCTCAGTAGCTGTATTTACATAACGCAAGAGTACAAACAAATTTTCTTAATCATTAATAATGCACTTCATTTCATACACAGATCACTAAGTTACGGTAAAAGTTATAGAATCACAAATTCATCCCTAGACAAATACATCACAAATTACAAATAACAAAAACCTAAGAATCTAATCAAAAATGGCTTTTAACGTTCACTTAACTAATGCGGGCAACAATCTATCGCGTATGTCAATGTTGTCCTGGGTTAACGATACCTTGAATTGTAAATTGACCAAAATCGAAGATCTTTGCACAGGTGCCGCTTTTTGTCAACTGATGGATATGATATTCCCTGGTACGGTGCCCCTCAAGCGTATCAGATTCTTTACCAATCACGAAAATGACTATATACACAACTTAAAGATCTTGCAAACAAGCTTCATCAAGCTGGACGTCCAAAAGTATATACCCATTGACCAATTGATAAAGGGTCACTTTCAAGATAATTTTCAGTTCCTACAATGGTTCAAAAAGTTCTTTGATGCTAATTTCCATGGCAATGGAGAATACGATCCCGTCGCTGCACGTGATGGTGCGATTGTGGGTATTGGACCTCGTAAATGGCCTGGTACCGGACCCAATAAAGCTCAATTCAATACAGTCAGCTCCAGAAGGAATGTGACCCCAGGCCCGACGGCTACAAGAACATCATCAGTAGTGGTAGAAAGAACAAGATCTGAATCGGCAAAGCCAGTCATGAATTATACCTCTAATATACCAAAGAACAACGCCAAAAAGAGTCCTATAAAAGACGCAGAGAACAACCCTAAGAACAGTTCGAAGGACAATCCGAATGTCGATCCGAAGAAATACACAGAGAACGATGCGAACAGTCCGACACAAGACGCGGAGAACGTTGCGAATAAAGATGCGAAGAACGATTGGAAGAACAAATGGAAAAACGATCGGAAAAACAATCGAAAGAACGATCAGAAGAACGATGCGAAGAATGATGCGGAGAATGATGTGAAGAGTGAAGTAAAGAGTGATGTGAAGAATGATGTGAAGAATGATGTGAAGAATGATGTGAAGAATGATGAGAAGAAGGATGTAAAGAATGATGTTAAGAGTGATGTGATGAATGATATTAGGAGTGATGTAAAGAGTGATGTGAAGAATGATTTTAGCAGTGATGTGAAGAATTATGTGAAGAATGATGTGAAGTATGATGTAAATTATGCAAAGAATGATGTGAAGAATGTGAAGAATGATGTGAAGAATGATGTGAAGAATGATGTGAAGAATGATGTGAAGAATGATGTGAAGAATGATGTGAAGAATGATGTGAAGAATGATGTTAAAAGTGATGTGGAGAACGATGTGGAGAATGATGTGAAGAATGATGTGAAGAATGATATGAAGAATGATGTGGAGAATGATGTGAAGAATGATGTTAAGAGTGATATGGAGAACGATGTGGAGAATAATGTGAAGAGTGATGTGAAGAATGATGCGAAGAATGATGTGAAGAAGGATGTGAAGAATGATAAGAGTGATGTGAAGAATCATGTGAAGAAGGATGTGAAGAATGATGTGAAGGATGATGTGAAGAATGATGTGAAGAATGATGTAGAGAATGATGTGAAGAATGATTTGAAGAGTGATGTGACGAATGATGTGAAGAGTGATGTGAAGACTGATGTGAAGAGTGATGCGAAGAATGATGTGAAGAAGGATGTCAAGAATGATACGAGTGATGTGAAGAATGATGTGAAGAATGATGTGAAGAATGATGTGAAGAATGATGTGAAGAACGATGCGAACGACGGTCCGATAAAAAGAGCAAAGACACGCGCGAAGAAGTACGCGAATGAGAGCAAAGTGTCTAAAAAACTAATAAAATTGCGCACGCGTGTTCTTATTTTGAAAATGGAGCGCGACCGTTATTTATCAAACTTGCATGAGATCGAATATATTTGTCAGGAAACAGATGACAGGAAGTCGGCTCTGTTAATTTTGCAGATATTGGATATTCTCTACGCAGAACTATGATGATGAGTGACTGAAACCTAGCTGCATTTCAGCTTTCTTGGCATACATAATCAAGCTATATAACTGGAACCTTTGGGTAATTACATCCTTACATTAATTAATAGAAATACAAAATTAATTAACAACTGCAGGGAGAAGAGAAAAAGAAGAAATTCAGAACAAAATGAACACTGGGAATAATAGACCTAAACCAACAACAATAACACATCAAACACGCAAATTCGATTGCACTTTCCATACAAATTGTTTAAAAGTTTTCACATTTTCGGCATAATATTTTGTTTTTTATACACTTCTTTAAAATTTAATTCAATAAGTTTAATAAATCTTGATTTCGTTACTATTGAAATCCTTTATATGAAATAACCCAAAGAAATCTATTTTTTAAGTATACTTTACACCTTCCACTTATATAATATGAGTGATTGTAGCTGAAAATAACTGAAAAATAGTAAAAAGATTATAGAATACAGCTACCTTCCCATACCTAACCTCACTTTTGCCTGTGAGTAACGCCATTACCCTCATCTAATACACAGAGACCCTCTTTTAAGTGAGTCTATCTGCCACACAACTTAGCTTTGCTGACGAACCTCATGTGGTTTAGGTAACCTCTCTCCCTCTTGCGGCTGCTTGGGTACCTAATCTGCTCCGCGCTCACCCAGCAAACGGATAACTCGCTCACCACCAAGCCGCAAAACCACCCAAAAACTACACACACACACACACACAGAGACACATTCCCCCTCTGCACAAAGCATATGGGTCCAATTACGCAGCACATCCGGCGTTTCCTTAGCCGAAAAACACCGCCACCCTCCCAGCCCTCCTTCCCGGCCTCAGGGCCTGCTCTGGAGCGCATCAACAAACACTTCACGCCTGACATTTGACAAGACGTTGCCGTGGAAGGGGGCGGGTCGGGGGAGGTGCCAAGTATGACGGCAGCAGAAATCCAAATGCGAAAAAATGGCAATAATATTTTTATGGGCATAAATAATATAGCAGCGGCAAAAGCTGGAAATAAGACAGGATCAGGGGCGAATGAGGAAGCAGAGGCAGTGGCAGAGTGAGAGAGAGGCAATTCTTTTGTGCTGCTGTTTTTCACGCTATTTTCATGCGAGTTTTCACAGCGCGACCCAGCTAAAGATGAAGAGGAAGACTGAAGACAAGTTCCTCTGGCAAACCGCACGCATTAAATGTTGGCAAAGTCGATTAAGCATCGTCCATTCATGGTGGTTTCTCCACTTGGCTTTCAGACAGAGCAACCAAAGCAGCTGCTAACCCAAAGAGAAGAAGGACAGAATGGGGCGCGGAATGTAGAGCGTATAGGAATAACCACCAAGTAAGCCCAAGTGGAACTGGAACTACAACAGTGACTGGTCTCTTCTTGCTTTAGATATGGCCAGAGGCAGGGGGGTATGTGAGGGAGGCCCAGTCTTGCCTTGCTCATTATTAGTTGTGAGTGCTAAACAATTTAAGAAATTGCTTGCCAAGATATCGAGCAATGCAACATATGCATGGGGTAAGAACGACAGCAGAGGCAAAGCATATATGTTTTGAATTGAAAGAGGAAATTTCCAAGGCAAAGTCGATGAAAGAAGACAAAAATTCTTTCAAGGATAAGCGAAAAAGTCTTGATAAAGTCAAGGATAGATAAGCCACTTAAAATAGGCGCCACGGCAGGGAGTAGTGCTATTCTCTAAACATAGAACAGCAGAGGAAAGCAATCCAGACAAAACGTCCATGAAAAGTCACCGAAAAACAAACAAAAACTTATTTCAAGGGGTCGAGGTCTAGCTAAGTCAAGAATAGATAAGCTCCACGGACATGAGTGAGCAACGATAAACAAGTAACAAAGTATGAGGTAGTATGAAAAACAAACTATAAAGACACGCATACTATTTCATACAGCAAAGTTGGCATCCTTTAGATGTAAAAACCTCTTAAAGAATGTTAAAAATTGCTTACAATTAATAACTGCGCAAAGTATTAAGGCAGATAATCCCAGGGATTTCAATAAACTTTTGGTCAGCTTCTCTTCAACGTGAGTTTCTATTTGAGCATCGGCAAGAAGAGCAGGGGTATTTGTAGCCCAGAGCATGATTTGCAGTCTAGAAATCAACCAACGAAAATATTTGCGGAATTTCATTTATGAATTTCACTCGAGGGTTAAAACGATGAGGCCTGTGGTTTATTACGGGGGTTGAGTTGAGTTTGCCAACTCTGAGGGGGTTAACAGGGTAGCGGTTTCCACAGCTTTCCTTTTACATATTTTCCTTTCTGTGCTGTGTGGCATCAACACGAAACCAACGCATAATGCTAAACAAATAAAAATTGCGAGGGCCCCAAGGATAGAAAGCGTCAGCGAAGCATTACATTAAGGCAAATAATCGCGTCGCATGTTGTCGATGTCGATGTTGATATGCCGTGAACAGCTAGCAAGATGATGGAGCTGAGAAGGGGAGAGGGAAAGGCAAGGCCCGACGACTGACAGGTGGTTTGGCAAATGATTTTGATGTCTATTCAAACTGACGAGCTGACAAGAGCCGCCTGAGTCGCTGCGATAAAGCCCAATCCCCCCCGACAGACAGACAGACAGAGAGAGAGAGAGATAGACTGGCATACCGAGCCAGACAAGTCGGCACTCAAGTCGGCTACCCAGAGAGAGAGAAGCCCCCTTCCCCACCCAAGTAATTCAGACCAGCCTCCCCATAAAAAGTAAATGTTTTCATTACACAGGTATGTGTGTGTGTATAGCGAGTGTGTGTGTGTGTGTGTGTGGTGGCATATACAGCTCATTAAATACAAATCAGCTTAGCAACAACTTGAGCTACAGCATCAGGCGGCAACCCACATTGGCATCAGGTGGCAAATCCCCCAAGTGGTTCCAACTATTCAACACCGAATTATGAATATGCTAACTTAACATTGATAAGAAGAATACCCTCGAAAACAGCACTACTAAAAGAGAATACTAGGCAGATTAAGCATAGAATATATTGCTCATATTGCATATGTTACATATCTAACAAGCAATACATTCTTATCCATTTACTATGATAATATTTTGTATCAGAATTTGACAAGTTCCTCAAAAAACTTCCTTAGTTATTTAGAAAGTTATTAAGTTCCTTTTCTGTATTAGAATTCATAAGGCTACTGAGTTAGGACTCTTATGCATAGCACACCTTGTGTACCAGTGTTGCAAAATACACTAAAATGTCAGATATTATCATACTCTTTTGATATCCAATCGCATTAGCTCTGTCGGTATTCATCTATTTCTGACTGCCCGCAAGCAATACGGATAAGGCATTAATCTCCAGTCATGTGGCAAGTGTATGGTTGCAACTGAAGCTGCAATTAAACGGACACGCCTTTTACGACAACTACACGCTGTCGTATATCCCTTCTCCTCCTCTTTCGCTTCTCCCCTCTTCTTCTACAATCACACATCAGCAGCAGGGCAAAAATGGTGGAACAGCAGCAACGAAATTTCACTTAAGCCGCAGGTAACTGAAGACATGGACGCTTATCAGACAGACAGACGGACAGACGTGGTGAGAGTGAGGGGTGAGACGGGAGGGGTAGTGGAGAAGGCAGGAGGGGTAGAGACAGTTGGGACAACTCAATTTGTGGGCGGCAAAGTCAATTTAAAAAGCAAATATCTTGCCTCTTCATGGGCAAGTGAGGATGGGTGTGTGTGCGAGTGTGTGTGTGTGTGCGTCGGGTGGGTGTGCACTTAAGATAACAGCAGCACACACACACACACATAGACGCATACACAGACCGTAAAAGCCAACAACAGCGGACAACATCATCATCATCATCATGAACCTCATCATCCATTGCATTTGGTCGTCAACCGTCCAGACACTAATTAGTAATCCTTGACACGAGCATCATTGTCATTAAATATGCTACATGTGGCACACTCCACCACTCTGCCATGTTGTAGTTGTTGCTGTTGTTGTTGTTGTTGTTATTTGTCTACAGGTATTAAGCTTGGCATTACTTTAGCCGCATATCAAATTATGACATTCTTTCCCTGGCTCAGTTTACTTCCACAAATTTTCCTTCTCCATCGCTCTCTCTCCCTCTCTCTCCGTTCCTGTCCCACACTCTTGCGAGTATGCCATGTACATGAGTCATAACATAAGCCGCACTAACGTTATGGCCATCATCATTTGTGTCCGGCTGATCAATAAACTAGCCAGAGAAATCCAGCTGCGGCATGGCAATTTCCATAATCTGCCAATTCGTAATTTGCCGCTGAGAATGAAAATTCGATGCTCCGTATTCTCCCTCGATATCTAACATCCAAGGCATGTCTATGCCCCCATCTCTCTCTCTCTCTCTTTCTCTCTCTCTCCCCGTCTCTGTCTCTGTCTTTGTCTCTTTTGTGCTCACGTGGCGCATAAATCAGATTTACAGATTTATTTTTTATCTCTTCTCTCCTTCTTCGATTTTAGTTGTGCTCTTTGCCTCTTCGTTGCATACTTTGTGGGGCTGCATGCGAAACCGCACAGTAGTTTCAAATCGATTAGGATTTATGTCTATTGATTTTATAATTTAAATTCATATGAAATCTAGCACGAAAAGAGCAGACAAGGTAAAGCTCAATAGGAAATATGAGTAAACAGATTAAATATGTATTATAAGGATTAAAATTGTATTCTTTAATAGAATGTGCAAAATTTTAAAACTCTAATTGCATTCAGAAGTTTGGCACTTTCTTATAAAAAAAAAAAAAAAAAATATTGTAATAATTTTTTCGATTTTGGATCATTATTTTTAGTACAGCTAAAGAGAATTTTCTCCTTCCTTACTTCCTTCCTTCCTTGAAATAACCTATTTAACCTATGTTATCTAACCTATTCTATGTAATCTACCTACACTATTACACTTATGTTAAAGGCGGACCTATTTGTATTGTATTAGTATTCCGGCAGGACATTTCGGTTAGATAATAAGCTTCAATGCGAATTCTAAGCCAAATATTGACCTCGAGCTAGCTAAAAATCATCATATATTATAATTAATTATATTGTATATTATAGATAGAACATTTAACAATAAAACAAAACAATTTATATGCTTACTAAACTCATTAATTTGGATAAAGCTTTGCCTTATTTATTCCCCAAAACCGTTACGTAGTTAGTTTTCTTTTTAGCCATTACAAACGCAGTTCCACCCACTGTAAGATGTCTGCGCTTCGGTCTCTACCTCAGCCTCTGTCTCCAACTACGTCTCCATCTACGTCTCCAACTGCGCCTCAGTTTCAGTTGGATTTTTCACGTTTTTCGTTATTATTTTGCACGCCGACTTTGGCTTTGGCTTTGGATTTGGGCATGAGCTCAATTTGAAATGCTGTCAACGTTAGCTACTCCCTCTCTGATTTCTCTCACCCAAGCGTGAATATCGATGCCGACGGTGCAACGGAAATGTAACCGCAAAATTCAAAACCGGCAGACGCAATTTGTTGCGCACATGTGACGACATTGCAACGCATTACAGTGAGACAGAGAGAGTAAGAGAAAGGGAGCCAGCAAGTGTGTGTGTGTGGCAGACGATGACGCATAGTAAACTTGGACTGGGAGCAGGAGCCACATGCCACATGGGACTGTCAACTGATGCCGCCAACAACTTGTGAAACACAACACGCAGTCAAAGGCGAAGTACTTTAAGGGGGGGCAGGTAGGGTAGTGGGAGAGAGAGAGGAGTTGGAGGGATCGCCTTGTAACAAACTACATTTTTGACATGTTACATATGTAGGAAAGAGAAGGGAGAGGGAGAATGAGAGTGGGGGAGGGAGAGAGCACGAGTAAGACGGGATGACCGGTTGAAATTAACATAATTCACAAATTTAACACGCTGGCGCCGACCAGCGGTCAGTGGCATTACAGCCGTCACAGCAGCGCCATCTGTTGTGCAAATGGTCTTATTAGAGAGAGCGAGCGATAGGCAGCAGGCCGCACATTTAGGCCTTGTGTACGTGCCAAATCAGCGAAAATTACACACAGTGGCGCAGGTGGGGTGAGCACTGTGGAAGGCAAGAGGGTAGAAGGGTGTGGAGGGTAGAGAGTGAAGGAAGGAGGAGCAAACTGCTGATGTTGTTCCGGAGTCAAGCGCTAACCGCAACATACAACGACCTCTGTCGTTGTCGTTGTCGTCCAGCGACATGTGCGGACGACAAAACAGCAAAACGCACTTTACATAACTAATACGTTGTTTCATCGTAATTGTTGTTGTTCCACATGTTGTTGTTGTTGTTGTTCTCCTTCTTCTTGTTGTTGTCGTTGTTGCTGTGTTAATTGCTAACAGAAATAGTTCGATATGTTGTGAATTTAGACCAATATTTGTTGCCTGCTTTTAGGCTGTGGGGCAGGAACAAGCTAAGCTAGTTTGCAATAATTTTATTGCAATACATATAATTGCCCTGCAACCTGTTTGTCACTTCAATATACCGTTCTACCTTTAAAATTTCGCTTGCAATTCGATTTTTAGCGATTTACATGGGCGGCAGGGGGCGTGACCAAATTCTAACTTAACATTTAAATGCGAGAATCAATAAGACATATTGCCACCAAATTTGGTAGTCCCAGCTTTCAAAGGCACTGAGATAAAAGTGTTCATACAAACAGATAAACTATAAAAAACGAGGAATTATACATAAAAATCGCCTGTTTCATGAAAAATAATAATTGCATGTCATTCCTCATGTAATAAAGCTAACATAACCTACAAATTGAGACAGTTTTTAATGATTATCTTCAGCAGAAATCGAAAATGAAACCTAAGCTCGATTTGGAAGAAAGAGAACGCGACGGCGACTTTGCAAGGGCAGCAAAGTAAAGAACACTTGACTACACAATCGAGTTGATTCTTACAGCAATCTACAAGTTACAACTATTGTTGTTGTTGTTGTTTTGATAGCGTAAACATGTTGTTTACTCGCTCCAACACTTGACACATGACAACGCGACAAGAGAACAAAAACAAAGCCCAAAGTAACTCCAAGAAGTTGCAGGCCAGATAGCAAGATAGAGAAAGCACTAGTCGTGTGCGAAAGAGAGCGAGCTAGCGCGACTACAACTTCAATTTTGCTGCTGACTTGCGAACGACTTTGTGGCCCCCAAACAACAACAACAAAAAAAACAAAAAGTTTTTTCATTTTGGCGTGAAAATTTGTAAACATCAGTACAAAAGTTGCCACCAGGGGGCGTGTGAGTGTGAGTGAAAGTGGGGAAAAAGGGTGAATATTTAATAGAGCGACCACACAATTCACCTGGACCTACCCCCTAACCCCCCCAACCGCCACTATGCCCTTTCTGTCTTTTTGCCATGTTTTGCCACTGTATTTCCTTCTCTTTTTTTTCTGCCATTGCCAAATGACAAATTGTGCACTGTACAGAGGTGGGAGGTGTGAAGCCGTGCGGCAGGAAGGGGGCGTGCCAGCATGAGGAGGGTGTTTAAGTTAACACTTGTTGTAACACGTGTAGCACACACTCTTTCTCTCTCTCTCTCTCACTCTCCCACAAACTGATACGATATATGAAGAAAGTTCAATCGCTCGACCTTTCAACGCAATTTACATGAAGATTCCGCCAGGGAGGCAGCAACACGGATCGCTGCGAATGAGGAGCAGGAAGAGAGAGGGAGGAAAAGAGGAAGAGGCAGAAAGTGGGAATACAACTCTTGCACAATATGATGCACCATTTGCAAGTTCTATTTCAGTTAGTTAAGGCAAAGTTAATGAAACTTTTCCCAGGGCTTCAGAAGGGGCTCGACGTTTCAATAGAATGTTTGCTATAAACGCTACACGATTTGGCACTCAACAGTTTTTATAGCAACAGAACTATAAAGCAAAGCAGAAGAGGCAACAAAGCATGAACAGTGTGCGACACGTTTAAGAAAGCGGAAGACAAATAATTTGTGTACATATTTCTAATTCCCTTTTGCTTTCTTCTCACCTTCAATCAATGTATTAACTCTTTGACCACCTGCAGTATAACACTTATATTTTGCTTGTCATCAGTTTTTCTTAATAAACATTTTAAAATTCCGTAAACGTTTCGAACACAAAAGCACTTCTCACTTCTGCCCCTGGCTCTGCCTCTGCGTCTACCTCTGGCTCTGCCTCTACCCATACCTCTGCCTCTTTTTCTGCCTCTACTTCTGCCTCTACTTCTGCCTCTACTGCTTCCTCTACTTCTACCTCTACCTCCGCCTCTTTGATTCACCCACCCATTTTCCTTCAACCATTTCTAATTTCTGATGCCCCCTTTCGTGTTGGCCTTTTGCGTTTTTGGCTTTTGTCGCCGTGCCTACTTATAACTATATATATATTGTATATAGTATATATGCCACATAGATACCTACATACATATATATACCATACACCTCATTTCTTCTATTTTTATAGACATTTCTGATTGGGTAAAAGTTGAGCTTGTCAATTTTAATTTGGTATATGGACTTGGTAGCTGTCGCTCTTGGGTTGCCCGTCAGCAAATCCTTAGCTAATGAAGGTAATGAATGACCTGTTCCCCACTTACCCCCCATCCCCACTTACCCCCCATACGCCCTTGTTGTATTTGCATGACGACAGCATATTGAATGCTGAACTCCTTTCAAGTGAATGAGTCGCATTTAAGTGCATTTATCAACACTAAATCGTCTGAGATTTGCAACAGCTGCAACAAAGGTCGCTCTACAGCATAACGGAGGGGGCGGGGGAAAAGGTGGAAGGATGTGCCAGAGACGTGCGAGTAAAAGTTTTACATTTTGAGCGGCTTTGCGCCCAAGGCGCTTAGAACTTGCCCGTGCGGACGGGACAACGGAACGAAAGGACAGCGGAACGAAAGGACAGACGGACTAGAGGCAAGGTGGCGGACTGGCGGACTGGCGGACAGGAGAACAGGAAGACAACCATTAATCATTAGCGCAAAAATGCGAGTGCCTGTGGTACATAAAAGCAACCACCCGACGGGATGACGACATTGCAGCGACACTGTGCGGATGCGGGAGTGGGTGCGGGTGCGGGTACGGGTGTTAAGCGGCTTCTGAGTTCTTGCTTTTTTTTGGACAAATACTTCGCTTGAACACACTCACACACCCGTACACACACACACACACACAGCATGACAATACACAATGCCATTGTGAGGCCTAAATGTTTTTTATCTTATTTCGCAGACGTCTGCCGGAAAAAGGTAGCTGCCAATCTCACACCCCCACCCCCAGTAGCT
Organism: Zaprionus ornatus; assembly: GCA_018904035.1. Lineage (NCBI taxonomy): Eukaryota > Metazoa > Arthropoda > Insecta > Diptera > Drosophilidae > Zaprionus > Zaprionus ornatus. Next base: position 18,920,383 of record JAEIFZ010000001.1, read on the forward strand.
CCATCCACCTCTGCCCCCTTGCCTCCTCAGTCATTGTGTGGTCCCCACAACTCTCACACTGAGCAAAGTCTTCGTCGCAGCAAATAAACGTAAACAGTCAACGGCAAAAGCTACTGAAAAATTGTGGAAAATCACTTCATGACAAAGACCTCAACCTCCTGACAAATACCCGCTCAAACACGCTCATGCACGCACACGCATGCACACACACACACGCACAAACACACACACATACACACACATACATATGAAACATACACACACGCGTGCTTGGCTTCTTTTTTACGCTCTCTCTATCATAATTTATTATTCATGCATTTTGTATATAGCATGTATATTTGCACAGTATTGTGATTATTTTCGCATACCCTGTAGACAAATATGAGCATTAAACAGCTTGCTAGACAGTTGTACAAAGAGAAGAATTAAAAGATGTATAAATAAGGTGTATCTATTGTAAATACATCTACAAATAAAGGCATTGTATTAAGACTATAGAATACCATATGCTGAGGTTTCTTGTTTAGATATGTATAGATATGCAACTATATTTGTATATTCTCGTATACATATAGCCAGCATTTAGAGTTACACTCCCAGTTGATATCATCATAATATTATAATAACTCCTGTATGGTCATCAAGATGAACAAACATTTCTATACGAAGATTTTCCTTTCCAATTATTATGCTAGTTAGTCTTCTACACAATCTCAATTGTTAAGTTCCCCTTTCACACTCTCACAGGGTACCTACGAGTCGTGCCAATATAAGTTGCAATTTCCACTGACTGTTTTTTATTTTTTTTGCCATTTTCCGCACGCGTGTCGTGAGCTTATTTTTCATTCTTGAAAGGCCTTTCTTTATACTTCAAGAGTGTCGCTTACTTATGTAATTTGACAGTGCTGGCAAAAAGTAAATTGCCCCTGCTCCCCATCCGCCAGCCGTCGGTCCCTTTAGCACATTAAATAAGCTGTAAATTGATGGTCGAGCATTTGTTAATATTACGTTCTGCAGCGAACTCGACTGCCCTTTGATTACATTTGACTCTTATCAACTTTCTCGCCCACTCCACGCTTTCTTCCTCTCTCGCTCTCTCTCTCTCTCTCTGTCTGTCTGTCTATTATTGGCAGAAGATTCAAAGAGAGCGGGAGGCGGACAGCCTTTGGGGGGTCACGCCTTTGGCAGCCAGTTAATATACGTACTTATTACCGTCGGCAACTGGCAACTGACTACACGCCCACTTCTCCGCCCCTTTTTGCAAAAACTTTTTGGTTTTTACTTTATTTTTTTTGTATTTTCTTGAGCTTTTCATTTGCATTTTGTCCCGTTGAAGCGCGCTTTCATTAACTTTGTCCTCGATACGTTTACACATACAGAGTGCTGTGTGTGTGTGTATAGGCCCCAACAGAATTTCGTGCTTTCATTAGAAGTGCGCTTCATTAAAAGGCTTAAAAGTTGCCCACGCAAACTGTGAAAATAATACGAATTTTCCATGCGAATTCACTTCTTTTTTTTTGCTGCCAGCCGCAAATAAAAATCCCAAACTATAATTAAACTTTGCATAAAACAGAAAAAAAAAGCAATCGAAATTAAACGCAAACAAATGAAATTGGACAGTTCGGGTTTATTTTACACTGCAGCCAGTCAGTCAGTGGTAAAGTACTTTTTTTTATGCTCATTTTGAATTTACATTTTTAAATCATTTTTTGGTTAACAATTAATTTGTGCAATTGGAGATTAAATATATTAAATGTAAATTAGCTGGATTTTATGCGGAATTGAATTGAGATTAAGACTCAAACACTTAAGAGAGAACAGAGATCAGAGTGCAGTAAATATATATACTTATTCTATACCTAATTCAATTATTTCTATAAAACAGTCTATATGATATCACACTTAATGTAAAGATGGGATCAGTTGTACAGTTCTATCTATAACCTTATGAGTATCTCGTGTAGTTGCTGATCCAAGACTACTTCTGTTTACTTATAGTATCTTAATCTAACTTAAGTGTCTTCACACAATTTTTTTTTTTTATTTTTGTTCTTCGCACAATAAAATTTTATTCTAACACAGTTCGAATTTATGGCTATAACTACTTATGCATATCCTTTATTATATCTCTTTTATCTGTCAGTTAATAATAAAATCATGCCTTGTTATTCTACCAATAAAAGCTAACAAGCATTATAGACTCGCTTTATGTTCCCTTTTATTCTTATTTCACATCATTCAAAACTCACCTTATTTTAATAACTCAAAGTGCCCTTAAAAGTGTGCTATGAAATATGCTTATGCCAATGAAAGTAAGCAGCGCAGTGGGCTACCTCCTACCATGGCCAATGGGGCACTCCCAGCTGTGCATAATTCTAGACAAAATACATTCGGATTGAATTACCTGCCAAAGTCAACTCAGTTTAGTTCTGGTCATCAAACTAACCTTAGATAACTTGGCAAAGTGTTTTGGCATTTGGGCAAAAGCGTAATAGAAATTTCCCTCACCCGCATTAAACACAGGTGCGGCCCAACAGCAACAACAAATAACATTAATTGTGGCCAAAATAAATGAACAAAATGGTCAACTATAAATTAACAGCGCTCCAATTTATGCAACAACAACAACAACGACACCAGCAAAAGCACATTAACAATGCCTGCGGCTGAATGTAAGAACAATTTATTTAATTAAATGCGCAGCCGAAAAAAAGAAGAAAATAAAACACAAAAATAAAATAGAAACAGCCAAAGTCAAACCAAAGCCAGAGAAGAGAGAGAGAGAGAGAGGGGAGCGGGGGAGAGCTAAAAAGGCGGGCCATGCGGCGGCACGTAGTCATATTCAGGAAGAAGTCGCCTCTGCCATGCTCCCCCCTTCGCCCTCTTGTGCCCACAAGGCAAACGATGAGTCATGAAGGTCATGACGAAAGCAAGCCAGCGTCGACGCCAGCAGCAACAGCAGCTGAAGCAGTAGCGACAGCAGCAGCAGCAGCAAAAGTCGCTTGGCAAAACGCGCCGCTTTGATTAGTTGTCGTAACAACAACAACAACAATAGAAGCAAGGCGCACAGTTGTTGCTGTTGTTGTAATTGCTGCTGCTGCTGCTGCTGTTGTGACAGGTTGACGACGCGCCTGGCAGACATTTTGGCAGCGCGCTCTCACAGCAAAATACAGAGAGAAATAGAGTGGGAGAGAGAGACAGAGAGCCAAAGTGAGCACTCGTTGGAGAGCAAGCCTCCTGCCAAGCAGAGAAGCCGCTATGAAAAATCAATTTCGCAATGTTACGACGACGACGCGTCGTCGATGTTGACGACGTTGACAGCGCTGTCGCTGTCGTTGCTCTCGCTGTCGCTCTGCCGCTGCGCTGCTGAGCGGAGTGTGTTGTTTATTTGTGTTTGTGTTTAGTTTTCTTCTTCGTGTTTTTGTTGCTGATTTGCTGATTTTGCGCCCTAATGTTGCTCATTAGTTGTCGGTGCTGCACTCAGCACATTATTTATTAGTAAATTGCAATCAAATAACTGTAAATGTTTTGCTAACGGTAAATAAATGCCGCAATCTCTCTTTCTCACTTCCTCTGTCTCTGTCTCTTGAGTAATTGTTGATGTTGTTATGATTGCTTTCGTCTCGTACTCACCTCGTCTTTTTGTTGTTATTTAGCCCACTTTTCGCTTTTTGATATGTGTAAGTGTATACTTAGATGTGAGTGTGTGTGCGTGTGTCTTGTAGAAATACTTGACTTGGAACACAACAAAAAAAATTGCAACAAAATGTATGAAACAACAAGCCACAGTAAATAATAGTTAATTGTTATTGTTTCCTCTTTCACTTTGATCTTTTTGATTCAACTGTCACTTGCATTATAGTTCGCTTTATGTTCTCTTTTGATTTTCGCGCACTTTTGCCTGTTCCTTTGGTGCTTAGCTTGTTGTTGTTTTTGCTGTTATTGTTATTGTTATTGTGTTCTTCTTTGCCGTCGCTGTCGTTGTTCTGTTTTGATGTGTTTGTGTTTGGCCGGCGACGACTACGACGACGACAACGTCGACGCGCGCTCTTTGCGTTGGCGTTGCGTACACTGCAAAGGCTGCTGCTGAACTGACAGGCAAACCTGACACGCGGTTGCCAAGTTAGCTTCACTAGCAGCAGCAGCAGCAGCTCTGCTCAGCAGCAGTAGCAGCGGCAGCGGCAGCCAGGCTCTTCACAAGCAACCCCCAAAAGCAGCGGCACGTGCGACGTCCACACGGCACCCACAATAAAAACAACAGCAGGAGCAACAACAGCAGGACCAGCAGCAGCAGCAGCAAAGTGAGAGAGAGCAGCAGCAGCAGCAGCAGCAGCAGAGCAACAGCAGCAGCAGCGACGCAACCCTGCATGATTATACGGCGTACTATGCCGGCCTCACGTTGGCGTCTGCGCAGCGCGCATTCTGAGAGTGAGCAGCGACTGCGACAGCGGCATCTCAAGCGCAAACAGGCGCTGCCAGCAGTTATGCAACAGTGCAAAGCAAAGATAAATTTGTTTGTTGTAAACTATAAATAAAGTAGAAATTATAATAATTAAATAAAAAAATAGTAGTAATAATAATTAAATAAAAAAATAATAGTAACTATGAAATAATAATCATTTTTACATAACGATTGATGATATAAATAGTAATAATAAAATGAATATTAATAATTTCTAATAAAATAAGCAATGCAAATAAAAATAATATAAAATACACAATAATATTTAATAAGAAAAAATTTTAATAAATATATTAGAGGTTTTAAAGCTTACACATTTTGTGTATTATGTTAATATGTATTTACTGCAGTGGCTGCGCAGTCTGTCCATGTATGTATGTTATCTTATTAAGATCATCATTTATAAAGAAATAAAATATTATGAACCCTGTGCAGACCATACATTATTCTACGAAAATAGAATTCATTATCTAATAATTATTAAATGATTTTCATATACATATTTTGTTCTTATTTTATGAAAAGTTTCTCCTTTTTGCAATTTATTTATTGAATATTAAACACCTACACAGCAAGAGAAGGTAACCTTACAAAGCATGGAATATGCCAAACCATTTTAACTTGAAGAAGATCTCAAGAGTTTCTCACTGCACAAAAGCAAGCATACTTTTTGGAACAACACAATAATTCCAGCTTTACTTTGCAGTACTTGGAAATTCCTCAACAAAAAATACCACAAACAATTGCACACACATTTCGCAACTATTCCCTTACTGGTGCGTTAACTTAGCGCGCACACTGTACTCGAACAAAAACACTGAGAGCCAGAGAGCGCAGAGCACTAACAAGGAGAGTGTGTGTGCAAGTGTAAATGCGACAACGTGAGCAAGGAGGAAAGACAGTGCGTGAGCGAGCGAGAGAGAGAGAGAGCTATACAGTGGAAAGTGCTGCACACTTTTGTGCGCCTCGGCTTGCCACTTGTGTAATATTGGCAATTAACTAACACAAAATGGGGTTGATTTTTGAATGGATGCGAATGCGTATGCGAATGATGATGATGATGAGAATGGGCATAGCGAGAGAGATGTAAAGTGGCAGCAGAGGGAGAGCGGGAACGAGGGAGGGGAGAGCGCGAAATGGATGCTGAGCCGCTTTGGTTATTTGTTTGGGGCCACTGCGGTTTCCGCGGTTCCATCACTCGCTCGACTATCGCTTATGACCAAAAGGGCAGCATGACAGCGGCAACTGCTCATTTCGCTGGCCGGAAATGCGTCTCCGGCTAAGTGAAGTCAAGCCCCGGAGTGGGCCAAACCTTCTGGCCAAAATTGCAAATCGCCAATCGGCAATTGCAAATTGCACATTGAGCTCATTTCAGTTCAATTTGTCAGGCAACTGCCTCGCTCAGGTAAAAGGTTAATAGGGTAGGGGTAGAGCGGAAGTAGAGTGGGTGCATGGAGCGTACACTAATCTTGACTTGTCGCATAGTCCATTTGGATAACTCAATTATACAGCAAAGAGTAATCCTAATCATGCCTCCTCCTCCTCTCCTGCCTACTACGTGTCTCCAATTAGCAGCTGCAACAAAGTTACCAAGAAACCTCATTGAGATAAAGTGGGGCATGAGGTGCCATAACAAGTTGAAAGTGTATCTAAGTATTTAAGTAAGATCGAGTTGCACCTATAGGAAACTGCTATAATTAGAGCTATGTATATTCCCAACAAATTTGAAAAGATCTTAGTAGAGAAAAGGGATAGGTTCATGAGTTTTATCTAGCACTGCGTTTCTACATGAAACTTTGCAATTAGAGTCTGCCATTTCACCCATTCAAGACCTACAAACTGTTTAAAGACTGCGTTTCTTTGTAAATAGTTCCCTTTACAAAAGCCTCAACTTTCATTACACACAGGCATTAACTTCTAGGCAACCGTTCTCATAATCCCTCAGTACTTCTTCAACATTTTAAAGAAATATTTATTTATAATTCGCCATATTTCTTTATGCCCAACTCCAGCTCAGACTACATAAAGCTATCATTCTGCGACTGGGGAATTTGTCTAATCCCCATGCTCCCTTTTACAGCTAAGACCAGGGAACATGCCACGCCCCCGCCTCCCTTTGCTTAGCTGTACGTTTCAATTATTTTAGCGTGCTCCAATTTTCTACTGACCGAAGGCACAATAAATCATTTGATTTGTACACAGCATAGGGACCCGTTGGCCGCCACCTGAAACGTTCCCTGGACGAGCTCAGCAGTTCCAGGTTCAGGTCCAGCTACAGCTACAGCTCCATCTGCGGGTTCAGGTTCAGGTTGAGTTTGTGTGCCCCGAGGTATCTCTTGGACATGACGTGCGTTGTGCGTGCCTTCCGGTGCTAAATCAAGGCAAACGTTTTGAAATTGTCTTACCTTTTGGTCGAGTAGAGAGAGAGAGAGAGAGAGATGGAGACACAGAGGTAAACCCGTAACCCCTCGGGGTACTCAGTAACAGAGCCAGGCTAACACTGCTACCCCTGCCCCAGCTGCAAGTTTCCCCTTCTTGCGGAAGCAACTGTAGTTAATATTTATGGCGATTTAATCTTCTCACTTGAGCGCTGCTCAGTTAAGTTTGATAGACACCGAACCAAACCAAACGCTCCAGCAGCCAGCAGGGTGACCCTTTTTTTGCTCCCTGCTACTCCCAGTCTGCATGGTACGCAGTTTGTTTGCGTGTCCATTTAATTTCCGCCTGGAATTGCTTAATCAAACATGGAACGACTTCGCATCGAAGCGACTCACCAATTTGCCGCTTAATGAGTAGTTTTTTTTCCCCTTCCTTAGGGAGAAAGATATGGGAGACTAACCGTCAGACGTAGTGTGAAGTGCCTTCCTCCGTGCGTGTGTGTATGTTTGTGAGAGGGGGAGGGAGGCGGAGGTTAAGCCCCACACAAGGCAAACAACAAAGTGCATTAGCAACAAATTGTTATTGTTTTTCCCAGAGAGCCAGCAGCTTGTCTGACTTTTGTCAGCCCATCTCGTAGTGAGGGAACGGATTTACAGGGTATTAGTTGGCCCGCTGTAGGCCGCAGATAAGCGATCTGACAGCTTAGAAGAAAAGCACAAAATCAGATTTGTTTGTCTTAATCAGTTGCAAGGAATGCGAGCTACTGCGAGTTAGATTAATCTCACATGACGCGATATGATTGAAATTGACAAAAGATGACCATATTTATTTAAGTATAATATTGCTAATTAATTAAATAATTAGTTTATCAAGCAGAAGAGGAAATGCTTTAATAAAGATTTTAATAAATTTGAGTAAGTTTTGCTCACCGAAAATGGTCACCCTAAACTGTAAACTTATATTAATGTTGCTCCTTCAATAAGACATATTACTAAGTATTTAGATATATGATATTATTTAGATGTATTTATGTAATGACCAGAAAATGTCCTCAATAATTGTATAATTATTGTTAAAATTCGAAATATGGTCACTCTTAACATAAAACACTTTTAATTGTTTGTTAAATCAACTGTGTCATGACTGCTAATTAACCTTAGCTTAACCGGACTTAAATTGTCGCCTTTCTCCGTAAAACTTTATCATACTTTGCTACATTATGGTCACCCTAAACTTGGCTAACTTCACGCGAAACTTTTTTAAGTTCTGCGAAGGAAAACAAGCTTGACTTAAGCATAAATCACTGTTGAGCATAAGCTGCACTTTCCGCTGAATAAATCGATTTGCTTTTTTCCAATATTTAAGCTAAAATCCGCAGCTTAGCTAGAAAAGAAGCTAGCTAGCTGAACGAGAGCAAACGGAATGCATATACAATGAATTTCCATGCGAAATGAATTGAGAAAAGAAGTGAAAGCGATTACGAGTACTTACAGAAAGAGAGAGAGAATAGAATAGAAAAGAAAAGCAGAATGAAGACCGTGCGAGTACTGTGAGTACTCATACGAGCACTCATACTGAGCACTCATACAAGTCTTCATACGCGCACTCACACTCTACTGTGAATCGTTGGGGCGGAGAAGTCTCATTTAAATTAATGGCACATAACAATTTGATGCGCTACCAGGAAGTTGCCAGCTCACAATGGGGCACACTGGGTAGCGAGAGAGATGAAAGAGGAGACCAGAGGCAGACTTCGAGCAAGCACGCAGCGATTTGCCGTCTCTTTCACGCACGGCTTTTTTTTCAATTAAACAAATAGCTGAATTTGACATTTTTTGGCTCTTGAAGCAAGTTCAAAAGAAAATCATAAGCAAAAGGAAAATAACGAGTCGAGGACGCAGGACTCTGATAACACGCGCTGCTGACAGCGCAAGGACAACTGAAGTCGTGGCGTGCCACCGCTACTGCTCCCAGCCCCGCCCCTCTCTTTTTATCATCCCCCTACTCTCATCGTTCTTCCTTATCGAGTGCACTGGCAACTTTCGACGTTTTTGCTCTTCTCAAGGGGGTAGTACGCACAGTGCCTGTTGACTGTTGTTGTTCGCCTTTGCCGTCAGCCAGCCCCTGCTGCTCTTGTGTTTCTTATCAGTGCATTGGCATCGGGACTAACAGCTGCACTCGTCCTTCTGCCTAGGCAAATGTTTGTTTGCTCTCCTCCCCCTGGCATCCTTCTGTCGCCCCCCCCTTAAAGCGATTACACACATTTATGGCTATAAACATTTCTGCAATTTCTTGAGAGCATCTCCATGATTCAATTAGCCACAGCCCACTGCTCACTGAGCTGGGGGCGTGGCACACTTGAGATTCAATTGAAAAAAATACACAAAAAAAGATAATTTAAAAAAATAAAATGTTAAAATGTTTGAAATACCTAACCCACAACTACCCTGTAACTAATTGGAGGAAGTATAATAAGTATTTGAAAATGTAAAAATCAAATATTTCAATTTGGAAAAAGAGAAATATATAATTCGAATGGAAACCCCATAACGTATATTCCCCCGATGCTACATGCCAAATTTGATGGAGATAACTTTAGTACATCTCGGGATTTTCGCTTATGAAGCTGGATACCAATTAGACACAATGCAAATCCTTACAGGGTATCTGCAGCCAGCTCAGCAATTAACTGTGGCCCCAAGCCAAGCAACTGGTTTCCCTAGTTCGCTTTGGCAGTTCGTTAAGCTCTCGACTAATCAGATTTAATACAATTTTAATGGCCGAGAGGCGTTTAAAAATAACTCAGTTAACAATGCAATGGGAAAAGGTAAGCCAGCACAGACTCCCGTTCGGACAGATAGACAGACGGACACACTGTCAGACGAAACCGCTGTTGCCTAGGGATTGCAACGAGAACAGGAAGCTGACGGATAATATTCCTCTTTGGCTCTTTGCCTCCTCCTCTCACCAGGCAAAGTTGATGAACTTGTTAAAGTGAACTTTAACTGGGATTGATTCAATTTTGCATTAATATGGCGTGAAGTTTTAATAGTTCTGAGTGAATTATATGATTTATACGTGAAAAGGAAATTGAATTAGACAGATTTAATTCTTTTTTATTACAAATAACGAGTTTTTACGCAATTAACCCGAAAAAGTCTGTTGGGATTTAGAACTGAAACGAAGTGAGAATAAATATCTATTAAAAACCGAGAAAAGTCTATCTTCGGCATATATTCAATACTTATACTTATATACTTATTATATCTAATGGTACAGAATTTAATGGTATTGTATATATTCAATATTATGTCTCACAGTGATTAGTGCAGATGAGTTATTTCTAAAATCAGAACAAGTCTTCTTACAAAAACCTTCATTTCGCCGTTGGTTTCTGTGGCATCTGTATGTTATGTAGGTCCGATTATGATAAAATTGTAAGAATTTTATATATATAGAAAAAGTCAGATGTAATAAATTTGGTTACAATTACATTGGTTACATTTGGTTCCACTGTTGATGCTGATTCTGAATATATATACTTTATGGGGTTGGAGATGTCTGCTAAGGTGCGTTTAAAACTTCTGGCTAAAATTAATATACCCTCTGCAAGGGTATAAAGATCCCAGCCGTATTTCTAAACTGCAAACACGTAAAATTGGAAAATTACGATAAAAACCGTAGAGTTCAGACGAAGCAAAAAAGCACATGATTGTTAGCCAAGAGAAGCACCATAAATTGAGGTTTAATCCGAAATATTGCACAAGCTGCGACTTAAAGAAGCAAAAAGTTGCATAACATTCTTTTTATCTTTTTTTTGGTTGTGTGTATGAAGTGAAGATACAGTCAATGCCAAAAGTGTGAGTACCGTTTAGCAGCTGCCAGTTGTCAGTGTCAAATTCATTGTAAATTACAAGTTCATTTGCGGCTGGCATTACATCCGCTTAGGCGGTCTTAAGGTCTGCCTGCAATCCAAAAAAAAAAAAAAGAACCAAACTTTTGCCGCATAAATTATCTTCTTAAAATCTGTACGTAGAGTAGACTCAGGTTGTAGGACCCAAGGAAAAACAGCCAGAGTGACGTTCTCTGTATATCTCTCTCTCTCTCTCTCTGCGCGGTTTGGTTCGGTTCAGTTGAGTTCGGTTCGCTGGGTCGGTCGGTAAGTTCGTAATGAAACTTAATGATGCACCCCATTAGCGTGTGTCGTCGCGTTGAGACGTTGCTGTCCAGCTAACTGTACAAAGTGTGCATTTTGAGGCGCCACCGAAGCGCGAAGTTCAAACGGACAAGCTGCATGACAGAAAAAGAAGAATGCAAAAGCTTCTTTGTGGTGTAGTGTTGCTACAGCCATTGTCAGAGTCAAAGATAGATAGATAGAAAGATAGATGTGTAAATAACTGATTATACAGACAAATATAGTACGGGTTATTTAAAGATTTAGTATAAATATTATAGATATATGTGTTTTAATATGTAAGTGTGCAATAAGAAACAAAGAACTACGATAAGAACATATTTGCTTTGTATGAACACAAATTGTGCACATGTAGATCCCAGTTACCCAGTTCAAACTAAGTATGATGTATAGATAGTCTACAAGCCTCTTAAAAACTACCTCATTAGAGCATTGAGAATACCTCATTGAATTGGAAAAAAAAAGCCAAAGCAAGCTGAATGAATAAAACCCTATTAACGCCATGAAGAGCGAAGAACAAAGAGCTAGGCACGCGCTATGTAATGCGTGGAATAAACCTCATAATGATAACCAGAGATAATAATGTTGTTAGTAATGATGGCACTAATGTCGCTGCCGATGATGATCATAATGATGATAATGATTTATTGCTGAAGCTTGGCGCAGCAAAGTTCACTTTTCACGCTTTTATTTGATTAGTTCATCATCATCATTAATTATTATTAATTAATGAAGTTGCGTTGCTTTTCGTTTATCGACAGATATTTTTAATAACTACAACAACAACAGCAGCAACAGCAAAGAACAGCAAATTCTTTGTCATTATATTAATAATTGCGGATATGTGCGAGTTGTTCTTAACTATTCATTGTTATGCTACGAATACCGGGCGTACAAAAGAGAAGACACAGAGCTGAGCTGAGGGGAGTTAAGTACCTGATACATGGTTTATTTTTAGTCTACTTGCTTTTTTGGAAAATCCTAAGCTGAGTGCCAGACATGGGAAGAGAGAGAGACAGACAGACACTCGGTGCAGGCCATCAAATCGATAGGAATGATGGAGCACAATTTCTGGAGTTTCCAAAAAAATGTTAAGTGGGTTATAGAGGTACGATAGGAGGTTTATGAGTGACATAGATCATTTAATAGCTTGGAGAGTCTCTTTAGAAGTTCCAAAAGGCCCAAAACTTGGAATATATAAATAATAAAGTAAACTTTAGATTCAAGAGAAGTGAAGACAAATCTTGGTTAATATTTGTGCATATAGAGATAGAAATCTTATAATATTTTTTATCTTAGGTCGAACAGTTAACAAGGGAGGCAGGCGAGCGCGAGCGCCATCTGTCGAGAATAATTTAAAAGTATGTACAATTTAACAAATTAAAGTACACCAGAACATAGGTTGAAGGGTATCCCACAGTTGTGTGTCGCTCGACTGTTGTTCTCGTTCTCTTTACATCGGAATTCTATAACCTATTCAAATCCATTATCTACAAAATATTCATATCATTTAACGAAATACTTAGCACAAGCGAAACGCTTACGAATGTAACTAGAAAGCAGAATTTTCAAATAAAATAAAACATATCTTCGCAGGGTCAAAACGTTAACGAATACGAGCACAAAGTATAAATGCAAACTAAGCTCTCGCCCCGCCGGCTTCACGTGGCAAAGATTGATAGAACTGTTGGTTGGAGAAAAGTTGTAGAAGCAGGAGATGAAGTAGAAAATGGAGATGGAATTGGAATTGGAAGCAACAGAATTGTTGTGGCTACCGTTTACGGATTTGGCTGCTGCTGATGATCGTCTCAAGTTGTTGTTTTTTTTTTTGGGTTCGCCTCGCAGCGCTTTGTAAGCGGCACTTTGAGCCAGCTTCTTCACTGTTGTCTTTGTTGTTGTTGCTTGGCCCTCAAGTGAGGGCACTTCTTTTATTGTTGTTTTTGTTTTTGTTTTCGTTTTGTTTGAAGCCACTCGAGAGCAAAGGCAGCCGGGCTAGGCGAGCCGGAACTCCAGCAACGCGCTAATGATAGATGGAATGCGAATCAGATGCCCCAAAACTGATGCCCGATGCTATAATTAGTTAAAGCGCCGCAGTTTGTGGCCCCAAAAACGAAAAACAGTGCGCTGCCACCCACATGCAACAGACAAACAAACACACAGACACACACCAGACACACACACACACACCAGGCACACACACTGGGCAGGCACACACACCCAGCTCTTGCCAACTAAACGAAATGTTGAAAATTGCAAAAAGTGTTTTCGGTGCATGTCAGCATTTTGGCTAATTAAACGGCCAGCTTAAAAAAAAAAAACATAGCCAAAAAGAACGAAGACGAAGACGGCGAACAGAAAACAATTAAAATTGAGCATGAATTGTGGCAGCGCTGAGTGGCGACTATAAAACCAAAGCGTTGCCGCACAATCGCCAACAGTCGACAACGAGTCGAGTCTCAGATACAAATAGCAATCTGCCAGCTACAGATCTTGAGCATCTAGCTATCTTCTTCATCTTTTTTTTTGTGTGTATGTTTGTTTGTGTTTAACGAGTGCTAAGTGCAAAGTACCAACTGAACATGGTGCGTCCAGTGATCCTTTCGGCTTCAGTGTGGCTGCTGCTCATTGCCACAAGCAACGTCAGTGCAGGTCGCCTGCCTCAGCGTTATCTGCCCTCGCAGCAGTATCTTGCTCCGCAGGCACAGCCCAGCCAGCTGCACTATCATGGCGTTAGCGGCGCACAGTCGCATGCTCGTATCGGTGGCATTGGAGGAGCTGGCGGAGTTGCTGGTGGCTTTGGAGGTGGACATCGCAGCCAGCCGCAGATACCCATTGTACGCAGCGACTATCAGAGCGACGCCAGCGGCAATTATAACTTTGGGTAAGTTTGTGATGGAGTAGCTTATATTAGCTAGGAAGGAAAGCTAATTGAAGATGCACAAGGATCTATGGGATAAAGATTTAGCAGGGGTTCCACAAGAGAAGCTTATAAAGCAGGTTGAGGATAGCTTAGAATCTATGAAATTTACTAGAGTACAAGACTGCTGAAAAATATCTTTAGAATGCAGGGAAGAAGCTCTGTTAGAGTCACAAGAGAGTCTTATATAAGTTCTTTCCGTTGGTCTTAGAAAAATCTCAAACTCTCTATATTATATTAAATCCAAGCTGCAAATTCTAAAAAAATCCGCTAAAGTTCTGAAAACAAAGAATTCATCAAGCTATCAATCGAATGATCGTAGTCAACCTTAATGAATTGCAAAATATAGTAGCTTAAAAACCCATGATTGAATGTACTACAATATTTAATCATCTCTTTTTGATCCACTTGCCAACCATTTTTAGTGTGTTCTTTTCTATAATCCATTCTCTGTGGTTTTCTCTGATTCTTTAGTCTTTTCCTACTACTTTCTACTTTGCTTTTTCCTGTGATCCTCTAACCTTTTTCTTCTAAAAAAGTTAAAGTTACAATGATATCCTATATCTTTCTTTCAGCTTCGACACTGGCAACGGCATCCACCGCGATGAGACTGGCGAGTTCAAGGGTGGCTGGCCACATGGATCTCTAGGCGTACGTGGCTCGTACTCCTACACCGGCGACGATGGCAAGCAGTACACGGTGAACTACAAGGCGGACAAGAATGGCTTCCAGGCTGAGGGCGCCCACTTGCCCACATCTCCCTCGTTGCCCGGCGAGTAAGTGTTGCTTTTAACTTATTAATCTAATTTCAACCCGATTCTATTGTTACTCATATAATCTTAATTTTTTTGCCTTCTTCTTCCCATGCAGTCATCATCAACATCGCAGCTTTGGTGGTGCCGGTCCCGGTGCCGGTGGCGCTGGAGCCTATCATGGTGGCGCCTATCATGGTGCAGGCAGTTCAGCGGGTGCTTCGTCTCGTTATCTGCCGCCTGGCTATCGCCAACGTAGACACTTCTAGGACAAGTATACCATCAGGCCTGATTAAATCGGATCGATCATAAACACACCTCACTTCATTTTGGCTTGCACTAATCATATTTATAGTTTTTGTTTGTGTACAAAAAAGTGTAATTATTTTTCTGCACGCCAATAAAGAATTGTTGGATTTTCGATATCTTATAATAACTGTTTTATTATTTCATATTCCCATTTTCAACACTCAGATTCAATTCCCCTATAATCTACATGCGTATTATATTTACTTTTCTATATCTATTGATAGAATGATCAAATTTCCCATTATTTGGAATATTTCCCTATATTTAAATATTCCCCATATTTATATAATTCCCTGTATTTTAACATTTCCCCATATTATCCCTGTATTTTGGTAAACTTCAATTCTAATGCATTTCTACATGCAAAATCTTTAACCCTTTAACTCAAATACCTCTGCAATCACAATCTACCCCAACCAGTATTATCTGCACAACGTCTGCTGACAACAACTAATTGGCTTCTTTTTTCCACATAGTTTTTGCCAGCGTCAGCTGTTTGAACACACTCTTACACACACACACAGACAAACTTAACCTGTACAGCGTCTCTTGCCACGCCTGTTTGCTGTACCATGTTAAATGTTCTGCTCGTTCTTCTTCTTCTTCAGCTGCTGCTGCTGCGGCTTGAGTTTTTGGCAAAGTTCCAGGGCGACAGGCAAAAGTAAAGCTGATTAATATGCAGTTAAGCAGTTAAAACAACACCAAAAGCCACAATTGCCCTCCACCCCACGCCCTTTGCAGGCCACTTCTAAAATCAAAACAAGCTAAAAAGTTGTCGCACTCAAGTATATATATATACATATATATATGTATATATTATATTTTGGCAACTTTTTGGCTATTGTCGAGGACATTAATCATATACGAATCCATATAGAAGAGACCTTATATAGTCAGCCCACTTGGTATGCGAAAAAGTGTGGAAAAACTTGAAGCAACTGTCGACAATTGCCGCAAAATGGAAAGTGAACAAAAGCAGAGAGCAATGAAATATGCATTAGCTGGGAAGGTGAGACTAGTAGATACCATTTAAGCCAAGGAAATCAGCTTGCTTCTGGGAGAAGTACTAAAAAGAATACCTAGTTTAGTTTGCCTAACTCTGCCAGCAGATAGTGCAACCCTTTGAAGTAAGAATCAATCGCAAATAACCTTAAATTTTATATACCCCATTCAGTCTGTTATAGGGTATACAAAAATATAAAAGAACAATAGAGAACGAGAAGAAATTGTCAAGTTTTTAGCATTGTCTCAGTGAAAACTTTTTTCTTGTCATAGATTTTTCCATAGCTGTCTTCCCAGCGAGTTCCTACCCGCCCCACCCCGGCCACGACCTTCCCCCTGAATTTTCTCTCTTCTTTTTTTCCTGTCTTTTTTGCGCATTTTCCATTTATCGTTTCGTATTCGCATTTCGTTTGCATTAAGCGACGCTCGCATTAATTAAAATTACACAGCGTCGCTTGGGGGCTAACAACGCCAAAAAGGGCCACAAGAGAAGGGGGCGGACATGACATAGTTCGGGGGAGGGGGGATTCTACATAAATTAAAAGGGCGCTTATGAATTTTATGAATTATATGCGGCCATTAGGGGCAGACACGGGCGCCTTGCAGCAAAGTAGGCAATGAGAAAATGGGGAAATGGGAAATCTTTCATTGACTTTCATTGGGCGCTGCGCTGCAATAATTTGCATGCATGTCTGTGCATGTCTGACTACATCGGTTACACATGTACCCCCTCTTTCACTCTTGCTCCTTCTCTCTCTCTCTCTCTCTCTCAGTCTCTCAGTGCACTCACTTAATTTTATGCCAAAACAATGACACGCCATAAATTTAAACGGATTTGCGTTGCGCCTCGAGCAAAACGCGTTCACCAACCCTCGCAACGTCTTCAGCGCTTTAGAGGCATGTGAGAGCGGTAGAGAGAGGGGCGATAGAGGGGAGAGGAGTGAGTGTTGTGCAACGCTGCCGGCAGGGTTGTCAAAGCACCTTATACGCCAAGAACCCACTCACTTACTTCCACTCACTCCCCCCACACACTCCCTTTCAGTTTCAGTTTGGTTGTGGAAAACGTTTTAAAGTTTTACATTTTGTTCCCTTTTTTTTAGCACTCAAGTGTTTGTTAACACTCGAAATATATGCAACGTTTAGCAACACTTGTAGCAACAAATTTTTGTTGTAATTTCAAAGTAAGCGTGCATTTCATAAAGGCAAAAAGTTACTAACCATATGAAAATTGCATAAGCTCATTTGCAACTTTTTTGAAACCCTTCTGAACTTAATTTCAAACTGGCGGAGAGGATAGAGGGGCGTATACCCCTAACGCAGTAAACTGAAATTATATTAAACTGCCACATGACAAATTTCAGCTAAGGCCCTTGAATAGTTATACAGTTATGATGGTTATTACTTTTGATAAGAACTGTGAAGGGCTAGATGAGTTTTTTACAAGCACCAAAGCTACAATCGAGTGTGCTCGACTTTGTTATACCCGCTATACACCTGACCGCAACGATTTAATACATATTGAACTTAATATATGTATACATATTTAACTATCATTATTACCGTATTTTATGTTGCATACTTTGCAGAGCCCCTCGTGTAAACAGTATCTCTTTCTTTTTCAGAAATCAATTGTACGATATGTTGATATGTACTTGAAGATTATGAGATATACACTTTATGGGATCGGAAGACATCTCCTTCTGTCTGTTATATACTTTTCTGTTATTTCACAAATTTTTTTTTTTTTTTATTATTAAGTGAAGAATCCGTATATCATAGAGTGTGTTCCACAAAGTATTATAATAAATGAAATAAATATGTACGTATATATAGAATATTCTACACATCTTAGCATATTACATATTAATTAAACATGTTAAAGAATTATAGAGAATAATCCCAGTGATTTTAATAAAATATCAAAGTATAGCGAAGATCTTCCATGATATAGCCAGTTAACATAAGTAGTCAAACATTTCGATATAGATGGTTATACCTTTCTATATATAATAGATACCTTCGCACTTCCACAAAAATTCAATTTATAATTTTCCTATTTTCTTCTAGAAAAATTGCAATAGAAAATACTTTACAAAGGCTTCCTTGCTAGCCAACACGATAGACCCGACTATGAATGAGATGTGCTTAGGTGGTGGAGGGGGATAACTTTACCTTGCAGGATCTAAAGGGCAGTTAACTTCTGAAAGCTATGCGAAACTTAAGGCCAAAAGACGTGCAAATAATTTGCCAATCTAGGCAAAGGGCTGGGGCAGAAGGAGCATTGCAGGAAGGGGAGCTATGAAGGGGATTTGGCACGCCATTGCGTGCTTGTCAACTAAGCGGCATAGCAAAGGGCGCCATCTAGCGGCGTGTCAGTCAGCGTGTTGATATTTATATACACACACGCACACACTCACGCATGCATGTGTTGTCTGTGTGTGTGTGTGTGTGTGTGTGTGCGTATACTTTATTTTGATATTGATATGGCAGTTGCACGCACTCGCCTAAAAGCTTACACTGTATAATTCCCACTGTTCCCCACCTCGCTCCACTTACCAACACTATTTTTCTATCTTCCCCTCTCTCTCTCTCTCTCTCTCTCTTTCTCTCTCTATCACCCTCTCTCTCTCTCATTCACTTGCTCTGTGCGTGAGTCATTGTCGGGGCTGCTTCTCGTTACCCGTTACTCGTCCCAATGGGCTTCATTTTCATTAAAATTTTAATAGTCTTGTTTGGCTACATGTACTAAGTGAGTGTGTGTGTGCCTATGTGTGTGTGTGTTTGTGTGCGTGTGTTCGCCTGTCAGTGAGCCTTAAATTTTGCCATTGCCTTTTGCGCACACTTTACACATAATTCTCATAACTTTTGCAATCCCAAAAAGTCATTTTCATACAGTTAAAAGCATTTCGCGTCATGAAAGTTGCAAGGGGAGAAGTACCTAGATACTATATAGTACGTAACATATAACTGTTCATAAGATACTTAAAATCAATGTCAAAGGGGTTCTTCAAGAACAAAGACTGCAGAATATTACCAACGTAGAATAATAAATAAGTGATAGTAAAATATTTTACACAAAACAAAAAAAAGATGCAGAGAAATTTGAATTTAACCTATATTTAACCTATATTTAACCTATATTTAACCAATATTTAACCAAAATTTAACCAAAATGTAACCTAATTGTAATCTAAATTTAACCTTAATCTAACCTAACATTCAGTTCATTCGATCTTCAGTCGAGAGCTTTCTAAAGTTCTTCAGCGCATTATCATTTATTTTACTTATTTATTTCATATTTTCATGTTTAGTTTAAATAGGTTTCTTCGCAGAAAGAAGCCTAGGCTCAAACAGAAATAACTCAGTTTAGCTTATCTTAAAGCTCTAACAAATTTCACACTACTTCTCTCTCTCCCACTCTTTTCTCAGTTTCAGCACTGATAAGGTTAGAAAGTTATCATGAAATCCCATTAAAATCTTTAGCAAAGTTCAGTTCAGAAATCTTTAAAGCGCAAATCGAATAGACTAAACGATTTGATGTGTGGGCAAGTGGACACATATGCTATAAAACCAAAGTGTAACCAAGTGATGAACGCATCGAAGACGGCGCCAAAAAGGGGGTGGCAAAGGGCGACGAAGATCAAGGGAAGGGGCACAAAGGGGCGCAAAAGAAGAGACAGGGCAAAACGCAAACAAGAAATTCCAATAAACTAATTTGCACACGAAACGAACGAGATGTGCAAGAGGAAGAGGGCCACAAGAATTGGAATTGCTAGTGGAAAGAGGCAAGAGAGAGGTGGAGGAATGGACAGGAGCAGGGGGTAGCCGGGTATGGGGACTGGCGGGCAATGCGAGTGCTGTCGGAATATTTGTGTATGAATTTTAAGCAGCTGTAAAAAATGCAAAGCCAATAAAAGGGATAAAATTGAAAAGCGCCGCAACGCACACACGCACATATGCCAAGCAGGGCGAGAGGAAAGGGCGGGCCGTCAGGGTGCGCTGTAATTGTAACTGTTCTCTTGAAATATTTACAAAGTGTTCGGCTTTCGCCTACCCATGGCACGCCTCCTCTACCCTAGCCTCGCCTTACTCGCCATAATAAATTAGCGTCGCGTTTCGTATTATTGACTGGATTTTGAATAATAACACACAAAGGACCCCAAAGCCTCTTGCAAGCAGCTCCCAAGGAGGACTCCAAAAGGAAGCCCAACCAGACTGAAATCGAAATCGAGATGGAAACCCAAGAGCTGCGACCAGCACAAAGCAAGGCAGCAGCAAAGGAAGACGAAGGCACTACGAACTTGACTAAGTATATGTATGGATGCGTATGTGTGAGTGTGAGTATGTGTGTACGGGTGTATGCGGGCATTTTATGCAACTCATCACAATTGCGCACATAAATTTAATGCGCCAAATAATACGCAAGACAAGTGAAACGCATATTTAAGTTGACTACATCGCACGCTAGCTGCAAAATTCACTCGAAGTTTTTCGTTTTTGGGACAGTGGAGAGAATATGCAGAGCGGGCACAGTGGGCGGCAGCAGTTGAGAAAGGCGAAAACTATAAAGCTGCATTTTAAACAGTTTTTCAAAGCTTAAAATGAAGTAAGAAAACATATATACATGTATATAAGCAACACTACAAACATAAAAAAAGCTTGTTGCTAATGAGCTTTCAAGAGCTTTGTGCAGTTAAGGCTTCTCAGATTTAAGAACTCCCGGGAAGGTATTATACATATCATACTAACTATTAAATATTATATTATATTATTAAATATTACATTATATATTTCATTATATATTTAATATTGCAATATATATTATGGTACATATTTTATAAAATATTATAGAAGCTTTTAATAATCATTTATATCATTTCTAACAGGCTTTTATATTCCTACTTATCTTCAAGCCAAGTGCTGATTGCAATACATATTACAGTCCCTTTACGAAAAGCACAGCTTAATAAGTAGTAAGCTGTTGAAGGCGCTTTCTTTTAATGAGCTTATTCAAAAAGCTTTCGAGATTGATAAGCATCTGGTTGATAGTTTTTAGTATCAGTATATAGTATCAGTTTATAGCTTTAAATTTAATATTTAACAAATTACCTAGGCTGCCTATGCTGCTTCTCTTCACTTAAGAGAGCTTTTAATTAAACTGAACTGTAGCTTAAATTGAACCTAAGCTAAACTGCTTTAAGTTAAACTGCACTGAGCTCAAAACAAGTAAATAAAAGAACTTCAAGCTTCAATCAAACTCAAAAAGAGCTTTATCAATCAAGCAGGCATATCTATCACGCCATTTTACCAAAAAAGGAACTACATGTGAAAGCTCATTTATCATGCAATACAGGTGAATAGGACAATGGCTTTTGTAACACTGTGCGCAGCTGGAAAAACTTGAAAATGTTTCTCTCCTTCTCTCACTCTTCTCACTTTTTGCGTCGTAGCTGTATGCATTTTTTTTTGCTGTTTAACAACTTGAGATTTACACAAAATACATGGCCACACACAGAAGCAACCTAAGGAGGGGCACACACTTTCACACATACACACACACACGCAGACAGTGCGCTGTGCTCTCATTTGAATGTATTACAACAAGTTTAGACGGTACAAAATTCCAGCACAAAAGGACACGAAACGCCGTTGCCTACATGAATTATTTAGAGCGAGCCCAGCGAAATGAAACCAGGGGCGGCACACAAGCGGGTGGGAACATACAGCAGAGGGGGGGTGCTGGTGCTAAATGAGGTAGCCCGGATAGCCGAGCTTGGCTAGATACAGTCTGTGCTACATGTGGATACGTGTGTAATGTTTGATTAAATTTGTAGCCACTTGTAGCAAGGCAACGTTCTCTCTCGCCTTCCCTCGCTCTCTACCTCTCTCCCCGTCTCTCTTTTATTATCCAACTCATCGCCATGCTGCCTCTCACACCCTCACACCCCAGCTAGATAGAACTTTTTGGAGGCGTCGGAAATTAACTCGTTTTATTGCGCATTTCATTTAACTAGACTGAAACTTGACGTTGGGTAAGAGAAGCTTGTTAGTTACCCAGTGGGACTTTTGCTATGGCTACAGTTGAACACCTGCTTATTCGGTTGGGTAGCTAGTCAGGTATTTTGGCTAAGATTGTGGACTAATAGTTTTGGTTACCATATCGGCATTATCTTTATACTGGCACACAACAAGCACTACATTCCTTTAGGAGAGCAGCAACCCAATGAGTAATAACGAATTATTTTACCTAACCTAACATAATAACCTAAAGCCTAAAACCTAGTGAAATTCTAGCTGCCAAATGAATGTGCAATTCATGTCAAGTTATATCAGAAAATTAACTTCAGTCCCCTTTTATTAAATTTGATTATCAGATTATTTTCCTATATAAATAATATATTTAAGTGTAAAAGGTCGATTGAGGCTTGTCCTCTTAAAATCATGTAAATTATATTCATATCCCTTCTGTAAATTTAATTATTATTCATAAATTAAGTGTTGCATTTATTATTATTATTAATTAAGTTCAGTCTTGCATATGATTTGAGTAAAGTAAAACAGTACTTATCCTTATAAATAATATATATACTTTATGCAATATACCATGCCTTCTCCTGCATGTTGCATACACTTGCACAAAGTTAGCATGTTATGTAGTTGCACTACAAATCCTGTTGGGTAACTTTGCCGGCGCGCTTTACCGTTAGTTAACTAATTTCTCAATTGCAGCAGGTCAAATGCGACGACGCGACAGTCGAGGAGGGAGTCGGGGGGTCGGGGCAATTGACGTTACGAGCCAACAATGATTCACACGCAAAAAATGTGTCAGGCAGTGGTGGGTTAAGCAAGTGGTAGAGGGCTGGCACAGGCACAGGGACAGGGGCAATGGCAATGCGCGTCGTGGCGCGCCACGCGCAATCAACAATTGTTGCATGAATAAGCGTGTCGAGAGGCCTGAGGTCTGCGATGGGTGCTTTATTCGACTGATTGTTTGGGGCTAATGATTGCCAGCTCACACAGATCACTGCGCAATATTTGGCCAGGCAGAGTGAGGGGAAAGTGTGAAGGATGGGGTGTGCGGGGTGTGTGGGGTGAGTGGGGTAAGGGAAATGTTCTGCCACGAAATTGTGCCATCAAAATTAATGTGTAGGCGGGGCACTGATAGCGCATTAGCCCCCAAGTTCAGAGGGTTGGAGGGGAATTATAAAGGACAATGAGATGCCGAAAATGCCTGTCGACAGGCGAACGCAGTCGAGATGAGATGAGAATAGATGGATGGATGAACGGACACAGGGCACATAGGATGGAGAGCAGTGTGAGAGCTCAATGGGGCACGCTGAATACAGTTGAAGACGTTAACAAATTACGGTAAAGTACACGAAAAAGCAAATACTCAAATATTACAGCAAAAGAGGGGGAGATAAGAGACAGAGAGAGAGAAAGAGAGAGAGAGAGAGAGGAGCAGAAAGGTGATTGAAGTTCTTGGAAAACAAAAAAAGGCTGAGGGAAAGTTACAGTCAAAGTTGCAAGCTGAAATGTTTAGTAAAATTAACTCATCAAATACAGCAAAGTATTACTTAAAGAAGAAAGAGAGTAGGAGAGAGAGAGGAACAACGTAGGAGATGACAATTAACAACAGGCTTAATTTAAGTAAATAGTAAACAAGCTTTTAATGAGCTTCAAGTAAACAAACTTTAGTTATTTTCTGGTCTGTTTATAGATATTTAAATAAGCTTGAGTTGGGAGTAACTTTGCACATTCTTCGAATTCTGACAACAACAAAAGTTAGGAGATATATATACAATATATACGAGGGTCGTTTGATAAGTCCGTGACTTTTTGAATAAAATATATTTTTTTCGTCAAAGAAGCGTTTTATTTCTCAACATAATCTCCTTTTAGCTCTATACATTTAGTCCAGCGTTTTTCCAATTTTTTTATTCCTTCCAAATAATAGGTTTTCTCAAGGCCCTCAAAATAGTCGTTTGTTTCTGTGATGACCTCTTCATTTGACCCGAATCTCTTACCGCCGAGCCATTTCTTCATGTTTGGAAACAAAAAATAGTCACAGGGGGCTAAATCTGGAGAATATGCTGGATGGGGTAGCAGTTCGTAGCCCAATTTATGAAATTTTGCCATGCTGACTACACACGTGTGCACCCGTGCATTGTCCTGATGGAACAGCACTTTTTTTCGCCAAATGCGGTCGTTTCTGCTTCAAATCAATATCGAATCTGTCCAAAAGCTCTGAATAATATTCGCCGGTGATCGTTTTACCCTTTTCAAGGTAATCGATGTGAATGATACCTTGTGCATCCCAAAAAACTGTGGCCATGACCTTGTTGGCCGACAGACCCACCTTGGCCTTCTTTGGTGCACGTTCACCCGGAGAAACCCACTGTCTTGATTGTTCTTTGGTCTCTGGTGTGGTGTGGTGGATCCATGTTTCGTCTACGGTAACGAAACGGCGCAAAAATTCGTTTGGATTGCGGTTGAACATCGCCAAACACTCCTTTGAAATGGTCACACGGTTGCGCTTATGGTCGTGTGTGAGCAATCGCGGCACCCATCGCGCGGAAAGCTTTTTCATGTCCAAATATTCATGTAAAATGTGATGTACCCGTTCAGTTGAGATGCCTACAGCCTCAGCTACCTCACGCACTTTCATTCTCCGATCATCCAATATCATTCCATGGATTTTGTCGACGATTTCTGGCATGACGACCTCTTTTGGGCGACCTGAACGTTCGGCATCACTTGTACTGGTATGACCACAACGGAACTCAGTAAACCATTTCTTAACCATTGAAATTGATGGTGCAGAGTCCCCATAATATTTATCAAGTCTTTCCTTGGTTTCGGTGATGGATTTTTTACGCAAAAAATAATGCTTAATTAGCACACGAAATTCACTTTTTTCCATTTTCGTTAAAATTCACGAGATCGTCTGCTTTCAATGCCTATAAAACGCAAACTAAGAAACGCAGCTTTCTCAAAATTTTACAGTCAGCTGTTAATCGATAACTGCTGACAGGAGCAGTGTTGTATTTAGAGCAGGTGCGCGGCAAATACAAAAAGTCACGGACTTATCAAACGACCCTCGTATATAGCTGGGCAGATACAGCATTAGCCTTAAGTCAAACTAGTGCTGAACTAATGAAAAGCTATTAATGTGCTTACAACTTTTTATATCCGCTACTAATAAGGCAGAAGATTATTAAAAATGTATATATGTGTATATTTATATATAAGGAGACGTAGCAGACCCCATAATGTATATATATTCTTAATCAGCAATATATGTATATATATTCTTAATCAGCAATATACGTGTATGTATATCTATTCTTACATCCCAGTCGACATAGTGAAAATCTAGACCTCAGAGACTATAAGGACTCTCAAAATATATGATGAATTAAGCGCCAATCAAGTTTATATTAGAAATTGCCACGCACTTTACCGTCAGTAGACAAAAAACCAATTGCAAGCGTCAATTTAATGCTAAGCAGTTCATATTTGGTCAAAACTATAACAACTACGGTCCGAATGATTCCTAAAAATTTCCTTACGATCGGATAATTAACATAGAAATCACTTAAAATATAATTTTAAAGGAGTGCCCATTTCTAAGCCGCCCCTCCAAAGTATGCAACACAAAATACGCAGAGTACAGAACATTGTTATTATTAATACAAAAACCAATTAAACTTTTTACTTACTACCAATAGCATTTTCATTTAGATCCATTTGCATTAGGTACCCAATGAAATTTGCAATAAATTCAGTTTACAAATGAAATTTGCAAAAATTTATCGAACAATTCACAATGACCTGCTTCACTGCGTTGGGTCAGATAAAATAATTTCATTTGAAATAATTGCATTTTGCCCAGGGGCGTGGCACGACCCAACATCAACATCAACACAAAAACAAAGGACCCTTCCAACCATAACCCCCAGCCGCAATCTCAAAACCAAAAGCCGAAAACCCACAAGCTCTCATATCTAATAATTCGAAACCCAACACAAAATTCAATGGGCAAAACTTTTTCGATCTTTTTTTCCTATTTTTTTTTCCTCTTTTTGCTATTGTCCGTTTTGTAATAAACAATTTACGAGCCGAGCTGAAGTGAAATTCTTCCGTTTTCCCATTGGGTAACAAAACTAAAAAAACAACAAGGAAATACAACAATATACAAAAGGGGGAA
This sequence comes from Zaprionus ornatus, assembly GCA_018904035.1. Taxonomy (NCBI): domain Eukaryota; kingdom Metazoa; phylum Arthropoda; class Insecta; order Diptera; family Drosophilidae; genus Zaprionus; species Zaprionus ornatus. The sequence continues at coordinate 18,946,609 of JAEIFZ010000001.1, forward strand.
GGAAGGGGAGCGGGAGAACGGGGCACCGCAGGGGGCACGACAGAGATTCATCCACAATGCTGGAAATTTGTGATTCTGTCAACTCTTTTTATACGTTTAGGCAAAACTTTTGTGCGCGCTCTCCACTCGATTGTTATGAAAATTTCTGAATTTTTCCAGAGTTTATAAGCTGAAAGCTTTTGGTCGACGGGGGAGGAAGAAGGAGGGGCATGAAACTAACTTAAGTCCACTTGAAAAGTGTCGGTTGATTCATTTTTTCTATCTGTGTGTGTGTTGGGCAAAATAAAACGTGCCATAAACAGGATTATGTGGAAATTATGAAGCACCGCACTAAGCCTTGATTTCTGAATCATTTACCATTATTATTAAAATTGCAAGAGTGTCCCTTTCGAGTTATTTTTACAGCTCCTTTCCTTTTTGTTTACTACTTCCATTTATTATGGAGTGAAGCAAAAGTTTTTTTTTTTTTTTTTTTTTATTAAGTGAAGAATCCGTAAACAAAAGTTAAACTTATATTAAATGGTTTTGGTTTGATAAAAAATAAAATTTGAAAACTCCTGAAGATATTAACTAAATAACATTTGTCATGCCATATATTAAATTTGATAGGTATATTATTATTATATATTATATTATATACAAATACTATTGGAACGAACGGAGGATATGAGAGCCTGCAAGGGTATAGAACCTTTGGCATGCCAAAAGTAGCCTCTTCTTCTAGTTTCATTCCCTTCTTGACTTACACTCACATATACCCGCTGCCACTTGTACAGGGTATACACAGCACACATCAAAAGTTGTTTATTTGTATTTTTATTTTTTTAGAACCCACAACGAAGTCTCCCAACAACGCGGCAAATGTATTGAAATTGAATATTTACATAAGTATAAATTATTTGTGGCATACTTTGTGGCATTTAGCAGGGCCGGAGGCAGAGTTCAGTGAGGAAGAGTGTGAGTGAGGGAGTCCTTTGGAGACTGCGGCGACTGTGCGGTTTTTGGTTTCTTCCTTCCGCCGCTGCTGTAACTACTTAAGCTGCCAAGAAGAATCTCGTTGCCATTTGTCTTGGCCTCGCATTTTTCTCGCTCAGTTGGAAATCAAATTGACAGCGACAGCCACAAGTGGGAGAGAATGAGAGATGTAGAGATATGGCGTTGTGGAGCCCCCAACAGACACGTCTCAGACCAAGCCCAAGCAAGGCACTTTGGCATGATTAGTGTCCTGGCAGAAGTGAGAGACAGGTGAGAGACAGACACAGTGAGAGAGATTCACGTGAGATTCGCGCTGTCAGTGTGCGATGCAGCGTACATAAATCTAAGCTGAAAACTGAGCCTGTACTGGGCAAAACCTGATGGAACTAAAAGTTGCAAACGGAAGTTGAAAGCCGCAGAGACAGACAAAGACAGCGACAGAGAGAGAAAGAGAGAGAGAGAGAGAGAGAGAGAGAGCGAGAGACGGAACAAAGAAGAAAACAGATTGACAGAGAGGCAGAGACAGCGAGTTCTCTACATTGATGAGACCCATCAAAATGCGTCGCAAACTTCTAATTGAATGCGAATGCGGCAGCTGGCTGGACTTTTATTTATTTATCACCTGCTAAAGGTGAGCTTATCGAATCGGACAACAGCATAGACAGTTCAACAGAGAGGGGATATGGGGTGTGCGAGGGCTTTACATCTTGTCTGACATGCACAAGACGACAGCATTTTCAAGTGCTTTGCAGACAGAAAAAACCGCAGCGCACTTGCAACTTTCTCCCTGACAAATGGTCGCATGTCACTCAAATGGTGTGGGCCAGGGGCATGGGCAGGGACTATGGGGCCTGGGTTGCTAAGTTGTGGGTGCTCTCAGAAAAGCTTTAAAAAGTACATTACATTACAGCGACAGCAAATGGCAGCACTCGGCCCGCTGGCTAAATTGGTACTGCCAACTTGTTGCCAGTTTATGCCCAGCAGGTTTCCCAATTGAATTTGATTACAGCCCTAAGGATATATACAATTTATAGTGTAGTAAATATAGTATGGACACATGAGAATTGCATATGAATTTTGTTTCCTTTCACAGCAAATACAAAGAAAATTACATTCCAAATAATAGTTTGTTGATCTTTGGTAAAGTTTTTAGTATTGTTGGAAGATTCAACGTTCTATCAAATTTTCAAAAACATAGAATATTGTAAGAATTTGAATTAATAATATATGAATGAATACATGAATCCTGAAATAAACTAAATCTTTGAAGTGGTTTAAGAAAGTGAAAGTGAAGAACTTATAAGAATTAGCCGAAGGTTATAATTTGATTCTAGCAAGGTCAGAAAACTGTTAGTAATGATGTTCATTTGAGTAATATAATAATATGATCTACTAGGAATCATTTATAAACATACATATATCAGGATAATGTAGTCATTATAAACCATGAATATGCTACTGCCTCGATAAATAACCCTCCACTCAGTTCTCTTGAATATTGTCACTACAATATTTGCTTTTCTATTTTTTTTTCGTTCCTTGTGGTTCTTCTTTATTCTTTTTCTCAGTTTTAGGCAATGTCATTTCTTATAGAATTTCGATTTAAGTGAACTTGCAAAATGATATGTTCATTGAAAAACTTGCTCCCTTCGTAACTGCCTTCATAACTTGATGCGTTACTCGATTGTACTGCGCTAATTAGCCCCGCAGTGTAGTTAACTTGATTTAACAGCTGGCACCCCAGAGGGGCAGACAAAGTTTGGCCAGACGAGGAGACACCTTGAACTACCCAATCCACTCAGCCTCCTCCCTCCCCCCATTCAATCCTAGCCAGTCTGGCGGCACTTCAAGGGGGCAAATCAAATTCGACGCTCAATTAAAATTCAATTTGTAGCGCGCCATTAATTAGATTCGGCCCCCCCCTCCAGCCCCTCCCGGGCACTACGCCAATGGGCAGCTGACGTTGAACTTTCGGCAGACACCTGCGACAGGCCGCAGAGCTGCAGGCCCCCATCCCCCTCCTTCCGCTTTCATCACTTTCGCCCACTTCCACTTAATGCAATTTTTCCACTTAGATGCCTCATCGCACAAGAAGGCAATGGGGGGAAGGAGAAGAACGCGTAGACAGGGGGAGGCGTGGCAGCCTTTGTAATTAGTTTCGGGGGTTCGACACTTCAATTAGGTGTAATCTATGCGCATAAATTGCCAGCGAGATGGATGAGCCAAGCCAAGCCAAGCCAACATGCAACATGTGGCAACGGCATAAATTATGCAACCCTTCGGCATTGGCCGCGCTACACCTAATTGATTTCGCCAGCGGTCAACGCACGCCATTTTAAGTTTCCTTTTTCACTGAAACAGGTGTGTGGGGTAACTTAACTTGCACCTGAGCTATATAACTCACCTGCTTCTGCAACGTATTGGATAATTCATCGAGACATTCCTTACGCTCGAAACGCTCAAACTTAAAGCTATTCGAGCGATATAACTCATTGTCCTCGCGCCTACGATTGCGGCACAGGCGACGCGTGATGATGTTGCCACTGCCACTCAGACGGGGCCTGTGAGAGAGTGGAAGAGGGAAAATAGAGATATGTGATTAAAATTGCTTGTACTATATAAGACTTAAGAGGCAAGAACAAAGTCGATTTGAATTAGTTTGTTGATCATAATGTTCTCAAGCTCGAGCATTTCAAATTCGAGCATTTCAACCAATTTGATCGTATTGAAATTTTAACAATTTGTTTATATTACATTAAACTATGTTTATAGCAAAGTAAAAGGTTGCAGATTTGAATAGTTCACCTTTTAATCAAATTTAAAGCCAAATTATCAATTTGCGTAGCCTGTGGGCGTGTCTAACAAAATGTAAAGCAAACTTTATCTTTATAAAGTATAAAGAAACCTGCATGTCAAATGTGAAGTTCCTAACTCTTATAGTTGCGTAGATTAAGACGTTCATACAGACAGTCAGACGAATAGAGTTGAACTGGAGCTAAGTACGCAAAGAAAATGATATGCTATAGTTAAAACTGATGATATTTTGTTACATTATCAAGCTAGAGAGGGGAAATGAACCAGTGCAGCCAATTCAGCTGTTTTTCCACTAAATCTATCGTGCTGTAACTTGCTAGCGGCTAGCGGGAACTATAGCTATTTTTAACATTATCTAAACTGTTTTAAAACATCTGGCAACCTCATGTATATTTATGCTTTATTATGCCACAGCGAAATACTTTTGCAGTATTTCTTTCTCATTTGAGTGGCAACAAAACATCGATAAGCCAAAAGCTCAATAAATTGTATCGTTGCAAACTATAAAAACAATTAAATCGAGTTATAGACCATCATTTCCTAATCAGAACTACCAATTTGGCTATTTTCCTATAAATTCTGGCTACTTTTAAAATTCGATTGCCGAAAAAAACAAAAATATTGCTATATATACCAGCAACTCCATACAATCAGTCTGTTTCTTGTTGCAACTGCATATAACACAGCTTTTTTATACAATTTGGCTATTCTTCGCTCAAAAAATCTGGCAGATCTCTTGACAATTGGAGCGTATTTCGAAATGGCAATGCTAGCGGTTTTCAACTTTTTTATGGCCCGAAGAGTTGACAGCACTGCATGCAACATGAGCTTGCTGACCAATTATTTGCATATGTCTCACTACACCAAGTTCTTTCTATTCTCCGTTTTCTTCTCTATATTCTTCTCTATCTTCTTATTTGTATTCATATCTATCTTTTTTCTGTCTTCTTTTCAATATTCTTCTCAATATTCTTCTCTATCTTCTCCTCTAGCTTCTTTTCTACCTTCTTCTTTATCTTCTTCTCTGTCTTCTTCTCTGTCTTCTTCTCTATCTTCTTCTTTATATTCTTGTCTATATTTTTCTCATTCTTCTTCTCTTTCTTCTTCTGAATCTTCTTCTCAATATTCTTCTCTTTCTTTTCATCTAGCTTCTTTTTTATCTTCTTCTCTATTTTCTCACCGAGCTTCTTTTCTATCTTCTTATCTAACTTCTTTTCTATCTTCTTTTCTATCTTCTTTTCTATCATCTCTATCTTCCTCTCTATATTCTTCTTGATCTTCTTCTTCTCCTTCTTTTTTATCTTCTTCTTCTCCTTCTTCTTCATCTTCATCTTCTTCTTCTCCTTCTTTATCTTCTTCTTCTGCTTCTTCTTTATCGTCTTCTTCTCCTTCTTCTTAAATCTCCTTAAGTAAACCTACTTCAGTTCCCCCAATTTCATAGCTAACCTTAGACTGAAAACAGGGTTTTTAGCACAGATTCCTCAACTAAAGCACCCTCTTTCTTGCTCTTTCCTTTCTCCTCTCTACTATTCTCTCCCTTTATAGCTGTACCTTTTCCTCTCTTTCTCCCTCTACCTTTCGTCATCTCTATTCCCTGCTCTTTCTTTTAGGCTGCCAAAAAAAAGGAAAAGTTGTGCAAATTTTTCCCAGTCTCGTCGCCTCGTCGTCATTAACTCGGTCGCTTGCGGCTTGTTGTCAGCGCATTCCGCAGCCTGTCAACCCTTGCCACACTGCACGGATGAGGGGCAGGGGGAACTAGAAGCTCGTTAGCGGGCGCTTCATTAAAATTTGACACATTTGGGAATGGAAACCGGAGAAGCAAACAACAAAAAAAATGAGAGAGAGAGAGAGAGAGAATAAATTCCGCTACCTGCCGCGATGGCTTTAAAGTTGAAAGCTTCATTTAAGCCGCAAAAATGTCGACGACCCACTTTGAGTTTGACACAACGTGCAACACGCCCAGAAAGCAGAGAAAAGCACAGAAAAAAAAGGGGCGTGCAACAAAAGGAGTTTTGCAACAAAAGCACAAGCCAACTCAAAGCAGCTCAAGTGGGCTGGCCACTTGCAACTCTCTACTTGCAACTTGCAACTCGACTCCCTGCTGCATGCCACGTGCTACAGGTGCCACTCACCCGCAGGGCTTGCAGTGCGTCATATGCAGATCCCAGTTGAGGTGAAAGTTGAACATGCGCAACTTGGCCACAGCGCGCTGCCTCAGCGAAATGTCCGGCGGCGTTGCCCCAGCTCCTCCAGCTGCACCAGCTGTTCCCATTCCCGTTCCCGCTGCTGCCACGCCTCCAGCGGCAGCTGCAGTTCCTCCTGCAGTTACAGTTACGCCAGCCGCGGCACCACGCTGCGTATTTGGGTACATCATGACGGTGCCACTTGGTGCGGAGCTGGCAAACAAACGATGCGACGTGTTGCCCCCACCATGGTGACCACTGCTGCCACCACCACCATGATGGCCATGATGCCCGTGCCGGTAGTGATGCTGATGGTGCTCCTTCAGCGTGTAGAAGCCGCCGGAGGAACTGCAATGAGAGAAAAAGAGAGAGAGAGAGAGAGAAAGAGATAGAAAAGAAAAGGGTCGAAGTTAAAAGGGCAGAAATAGAAATACTCTTATTCTCATTGCTTCCATTCTACATGATATATATATATATTGGGATATGTATTCACTTTTTCTATATCTATCATCCATCTGGAACTGATAAATACTTTTTTTAACTATATCATTCATATCCTTATGGAAAAGTTTTATAATAATTTATCACAACTCTATCCTTATCCTTTTATTATCCTAGTCTACATTGCTTCTATTATATGTATTCTATTCTGTATAATTCTTTCTTTAATTGTAACTATACCTGCTAATGCATACTATATTTAGTGTATATATATTATATTAACTATATATATATATTTAATATATATATAAATACAAATGATCATTTTAATTTCGATTCAAATCATTCTATTTCTCATTCATTTTAGACAACACTTTCTTGCATTATGTCTGTGTATATGGTATATGTATATCCTTATATCTAACTGCTAATATTAGATGCACTGTGCACTTGTTTATATGTCTTATATTATTGATCTCTAATGGAGTAACACCTTCTTCAACTTTATTAATCTATTGTACAATATATCATAAAACGTGCATCTTCAAATATCAAATATCCTTTTTCTCAATTATTATATTTATGGTATTCATTATTTATTTTAGGCAATATTTTCCTAATCGATTTCCTTATCTTGATATATATGCATATATCCATACTATATCTTTTAAATATATGGATCTGGCAATATATATTTTTTTAATTATGCTATTCATCAATCATATATGCATTTTATTCTGTATCCAACTTCATCAATCTCTAGCTAGGCTAGACTTTATCATTTTATAGCTACCCATATACCTCAATCCATCTGCAAATCGAGAAGTATTCTTTCTTCTTACTTTTCCTATTCATTATTCATGCTTTTCGTTTGACTATATCTTTCTATATAGTATTATACTTCTATATTATCATTGTATATATACATATATATTATATATCAACATATTTTATATATATTCACTTATTTACAAATCGTTCCTTCTTCATCAATCATTCTATACACAGTTGGTTCTATAATTTTCATTATCTATCTGTGCCTGACACTTTCTTTAATCAACTTCTATAACTATCCCGAACAAATCGAGAAGTCAGCTAGATATTATTATTATTTATATCTCAATATCTCTATATCCCATTGCCATATACCCCCCTTCCCCGTCGTCACCCGGCACTACTTACGACATATTATCGCCACCGCCATCGCCGACGCAGCTGGTGACGCCTGCGACCATTCCGCCACTGCGTCGCGGTCGACTCTTGCGCCGACGTCGCCGTCGACGTTCCGAGGAAGCGGTGCGCGTTTGCAGCACATGCTGGCTGAGCGATTTGTGGCAATTAGTGGGGGCGAGGACAACAGCAGCTTGGCCGCCGCCGCCGCTGCTCGCCAAGCGGCGACCAGTTGCATTGCTGGCACCAGCAGCGGCGGCAGCAGTGAGACCCTGCACGGCAACGACGGCAAGTTGGGCATCGCCAAAGCCGCCCGCGGAGCTGATGGTGTCTGTTGACTGCGGCGTGGCGACGGCGCCAGTGGCAGAGCTACCAGGGACAGCAGTGGCGCCGCCAGCGGGTGCGCTGCCCTGCTGATGTTGCTGTTGCTGTAGTTGTTGTTGCGTTTGAGATTTGTTGCTGTTGCGCAGACTGTGATTCACTTTGCGCCACATGCGCTCCATCTTGACGAAGCTTCTTGAATTTGTTGCTTTGCTTTGCTTTCTTCTCTTTTCTATTTCTTCTCTTGTCTTCTTCCTCTTTCCTTTCTTCTATGTAATTTGAACTAGCTACGGGGGGCGTAGGGGGCGGGCAGCGTTGCCTTAGGAAGAAGTCGTTGTCTTTGTTGCTGTTGTTGTTGTAATTGCGAGGTGGCAGTGTTTAAATGTTTCCAGTTGTTGTTGTTGCTGTTGTCAGCTGTGTTGCACTGCCTGCAAGCAGCGACTGCGACAGCGGCTGCGGCAACATGACCAGGCAGGCAGAGACAACGGCAGAGGCACACGGACTAACGCACACACATATGCACGCGCGCGAGAAAAGCTACTCAGCAGGAACTATTCATTGTTGTTGTTCTTCTTCTTTTTGTTTTATTTATGTATGTTTTTAGTTGTGGTTACTGTTCTTCTTCCTTTCTACCACTTTTAGTTGATATCCTTGTTGTTGTTGTTGTCTATAGTAGATTGCGGAAGCAGAAAACAAAGAGCATGAATTGAGTTTAGCCAAACACTCACTCACTCACACACAAACACAAAGAGAGCACTCCCTGCTGTGTGTGTGTTAAGCCTGTGCAAAAAACTTTTGTCATGCACTTTTAGGTTAAGCACGCGCTTCACTCAATTCGTTAAGCCGCGCCATTGTTATCGTTGAGTTGTCGTTGTTGTTGCTTGCTGCGCTCTCACTGCATGTTGTTGTTGTTGCTATTGCACTTGGGAATGGAAATGAATTGCAGAGAGCAACTATCGACTGCACACGTGTACTCTCTGTGTGTGTGTGTGTGTCTGTCTGTTTGTGTGTGTTTCGTATTTTACTTGTCAACATTTTGCACTTGTCGTTCACAATAACAAAATAAATAGCCTGCAATCAGCAGCAGCGAAAGGCAACTGCGACCAGGCGACACACATTTTACGTTTTGTGTAATTTTTTCCTTTAAGAGAGAGAGACAGCGAAGAGAGAGCACAAAAAAACACACACACAGGGGCAAGCCACGCCGCGATGGCAACCAAAATCGCCGCATCTAGTTGCTGTTATTATTGTAGCTGTGTCAGTGCGAATCTCTCTCTCTCTCTCTCGTACTCTCAGTGCGCGCACAGTGAACAAATGCTCAAGGATGTGCAACTTGTTGGCCAGCCAAGCACAAGTTATGCAGCACTGTAGACGATCAACAGATCAAGCAAGTAATACCTGACAACACTTGCGTGATGCATCAATGAGCTTTCTACCAAATATAATTTGCAAAGTACCAAGCAGACTTTTACACTATTTGATCGGCTACATTTTTTCGTTTTCTGCGGCTTCAATGTCCTTTGCTCTCTCTCTCTCTTTGTAGTTGGGCTGGGCCTGTGTGTGTGAGTGTGTTTGGATTAGTCATCGCATTTGGTTGGCTTTTGGCCGCACTTGGCACCACTGTGCGTGGCCAGCACCAGCAGCTGCTCTCTCTCTCTCGCTCTCTCTCTGATTCTATCTCTATCTCTGTCTCTCTCTCTCTCTCACTCTCTCTCTTTGCCTCTCTGCTGACGCTCATGTATTGTGCGTGGGCGCAACGTCCTGTGTATAACACAAACAAATTGCGCTTGACGCTGACAGGGAATTCCCGAATGCGGTAAGAGAAGGAGAGTGGAAGAGGGAGACCGCGATGGCGATTCAGCCAGGATACGTAGATTCGATACGTGAAACTCACATGTAGGATGTTTCATTTTGCATAATTTGCTGCCTACTTTTTCGGGCTCTCACACACACAGACACACTGAGTCGCACATTCAGCAACCAACGATAAACGGAAACGCTTTAACGGTTTAATTAAGCCAACGCCACAATTTACATTATTATCACAAACAACAAAAATTCGCTGCGCCACTTTGGCCAGGAGCTTGTGCTCCTCTGCTGCCCGTTTATTGGCAACGCGCACGCACAAATAAAGCAGCATTGGCTACACACGGCAAACGGCACTGGCAGCGACTGCGACAGCGACGGCTACGTCGGCAGCGATACAGCGACAATTGAGCAGCAGCAGCTCCACATTCCTTTACTCACGCGCACGCTGTGCTCTCTTACGCTCTCTCTCTCTCTCGCGCTGTAAAAATGTAAACATTGCACGTACTTCAAGACCGGGTTGAGTATTTTGCTGTATTAATTAACCGTTTGCTGTCTTAATTAATTAATTAACAGTGTTTATATACAACTTTTAACATTTGTTATCTACCACTGTTTCCAGTTGAATCGATAGTATCGTTCCAAAACATATCGGAAACATTTATTAGGGAATTTTTGGCACTTTTGCGGCAGAGTTCGTTGGCACTGCATTGAGTGGCTGCTGGTGCCATCTGTGGTTGAAACGAGGAAAACCAAGCAAACGCTGACTAGATGGCGCCACAATACAGTGTCCACTTGCCAGGGCAAAAGGATAAATATTTTTTAGTTTCTGGCAACACCAAAACAGTTAGGAGCCGCCGTCAGAGCTGCCACCCTGCAAGTATTTGACTGTTATTTTAAATGTCTGTTCGATTTAAAGCTTCACGGCATGAAGCAAACCTGAAATAAGATTCCATTAGATAATCGATATCGATATTATTCATCTGGACATAACTAGAGGTGCTCCCACAATAAAACAACAGCTTAATTGTATTTAAGTTTCTTTTGTTATAGTATTTTTAATTGGTATGCCCGCTGGCAGTTCCATATTCATCATCATTATCGTTATCGGTATCAGTATCGGTTTCGTTATCGTTATCATCCTCTTGTTAATGCAGTTTGCTTAGTTTCACCGTGTACTCTTTAGATATACTTGGTAATGCCTACGCCTACGATTGCGAATGCGTCTATCGCATCTATCGACTATCGATAATCTCGACTGTCGCTGACCGTTGGCCGCAGCTGGCTAAATATATTATGTGATCGGTTGTTTTGCTTTATTTTAAACATTTAAATGACATCGAAACACACACACACAAAAAATGCCATTATACGATTTGCTTGGTTTTCTTTTTTATCGATATCGACTTCGATTTACTTTTACGTTTATGTTTTGTTTACTGTTTGTTTGATTTTGCATTCGTGTTTGTATTTTACTTAGATAACTTTCCGGTACACATATATATATGATAATTGTACCATAGCACTACGTTTTACACACACACATTAAACTTTTACAAAGGAAATTTCGTTAAGTTGCTGTTACGTTTACGGTTACGTTTTTCTTTCTTGTTTTTTTTTTTGCATTTTTCGATTTTTTCAATTTTTTTTCTTTTCTTTGCATTTCTCATTAATCTTAGTTTGCTAAAAAACGTTGGTATTGGCCTATTGCGCAGTTTACAATTACAAATTTCGACACAGTGAGATCTTAACCTTGTCATCGTTATCGATTGCAATCGATAGTTTGCTAATCGATCTAGAAAAATGTGCGTTGATTGCTTTGATTGCAAGATGTCATCGCTCGGGCGCACGATCGAAAGAGAGAGAGGGACGGAGAGAAAGTGAAATGGCAAAACGTAAAATGTAATCCCCTCTCTCTTTCTCTCGCTCTACATTTCTCTCTTTTACATTGCACATAGTCGCTCAACAATATCACAAAAAGTGTTGGAAAATGTTAAAAAGAAAATTCGAAAACACAAAACAAAAGAGAGAGAGTGAGGAAAGGAGACAGAAAATAAGTGAGAGAGAAAGGATAGAGAAACAGCTATAGGATATATGCGCCTGATATACAATTCTTCTTCTTTTTCATCGATTTGTCGTATATAATTTATGTATAAATTGTATATATATTTGTTTACGTCCTATAACAGTTGACTGATTTCTATCGTTTTATTTTTGATTTGAGATATTCGTGTGTATTTGATGTTATAATCGTTAATCGTTTATCGTTATTCTAGTAAAAACCGTTTTTGAATTCTACTGCAAATAGTACAGTTGCTCCATCGCACCGCACAGTCTCTCTATCGATCAGCTATCGATGAATCGAACTAGCGAAAGTTTTGCCCAGTACACTCCGTGTTTCTTGCGATGTGTTTTATTTCATTCGAATCGAATATCATCATCACCATCATCAGCTTTTCAAATACGTATATGTAAGTGTGTGTGTATGTGTGAGTGTGTGTGGGTGCTGCTTTGTGGCAACTCTAGATCGGTATATATAAACGTTCGTACTGTGTTGGTCCAGTTGATGTTTTTATATTTTATTTCTTGTTTTCATTTTTTTTTGGTTATTCGCAGTGCAAAAATTCGATGCACACGCACAAAAAACATATCGTTATCAGTATATCGATAGTACAAAAATTCATCACGGCGCCATTTTCCACTTCACAATGCCTGCAATTTGGCAACGTTGCATCCACAAAATCAACTAATCAAAAAACAAACAACTGCTCCCTGCCGGCTGCCACGACCAGCCCTGGTTATAATCTGATGCCGCATCTTTGTATTCCTGCTCCTTCTACTTATCCCCATGCTTTTTCTAGTTAAGCGTTGTTTAAAAATCGTTAAAAATTTACGTATTATCCAATTGTTTATCGTTTTAATTTATCGAATTCTATTGCGATCTGAATTATCTTTTTCCTTTTTTTTTTGTTTTGTTTCTTTTCTCTGATCTTGTCCAAATTTGACACCTTCCTTCTTTTCAACATCAAATATATATTTCTATTTTATTTAAATATACATATCCGCGTATGTATATCGTGTATTATGTATATATATGTTTTCATATATATATTGTATATATTCCGATTATGTAGTATGCAATATGTACAGATCTTTAGCATAAAAACTGGTATTAAATTAAGTAAAGTTATGACGAAAAAAAAAGTTATTACATTATCCGTAATCGTAGAATAGTTATACATACATTTATCGATATATGTGGTAGGTGTATGTGTGGGTGTGTAAATTTATCGAAATTAAAATATATATGTATATATTATAGATATATATATATGCATATGTATGTTTGTATGTAAATGTAAAAGACATTTGAGTAAATTAAGCAACAGTTATAAAAATAAATTAATTCATTTTAGTACAAACTAAACAGGCTTACGGCATGCGTTAACAACAAAAATTAGCTTATATCGATCAAGTAGGTGTACGTAATATACTAATAAAAAAAAAAACTAATGCCTACTCATATATATATATCGTAAATCGTATATATATATTGTATATCGTATATATATATCGTATATCGAATATATATATATATATATATGTTTTGTATGTACGTAAGTGCATCTCTTTCATTTCTTTTTGCATATCGTAATTTCTTCTTCTGTTCATTTTCTTTAAGTGTAATTAAATTTTTATTTTCTTTATCTCTTTCCTCTGTTCAATTTGCGCTCTTTCTTTGTTCTGCCATGACAAGAGGAGGGACAAAAACCTCGCAAGCACTTTCCCTTCTGTTTATTTCTTCCATTGTAATTGTGTTGCGCTGCTAAGTATGCCACACTTTCTGCTTATCTTTTGCTTCTTCTTTTTCTTTTGGTGTTCTTGTTATTTTGCTTTCGCTTGCGCTTTTTACTTTTGTTTTCTTAAGTTACAAATTTGAAACAAATTTAATTTGTTTTTGTTTCTTCTCTGTTCTGTTTCTGTTACTTATATGCCTACAAATTGTTGTTGTTGTTGTTGTTGCTGTTGTTGTGGTTGTTGTTGGTCGTCATGGACAGAGCACGTCCGTCAGTTGCTGCGACGCCGGCGTCGAGGCTGCGGCGCACGAAAAAAAAAACGTCATCATCTCTGCTCTTCTGCAGCTCTCCCTTTCCCGTTCTCTTCAACTACTCAGGCAGGCTGAGTTAGAAAGAGTGTGCCTGCATAAGAGAGTGGGTGATCACTCAAACACACACACACTCACACGTGCAAAGAGAAACGTAGAAAGACAGAAAGAGAGAGAGAGCGAGACAGTGTGCGCGCTCGACTACAATTGGCTGGGATCATCATCATCATCATCGTCATCATCATCAAAAGTGCTCCAAAGCTCTGCGCAGCTTTTTACAATAAAATGGACATTAAGACTCGCGCTCCTTCTTCACCTTCACCTCCTCGCCCAGTATAGTGGTGATTTCGCCCTGCATGAATGCCCACGGTATGGTGGAATTAGCCAACGGGCAGCGTTCACCACTCGGGCAATACACCTCATTGCCCAGGCCCTGGAAGACAAAGAGAGAGAGAGAGTGAGAAAGGTGAGTAATGCAGCAAAGAGAGCAGGAAGAGAGTGAGTGAGGCGCTCTTACATTCTGACGCTTGATGCTCTCGCGACTGCAGGGGAAGCAGAACTTGTGTATGTTCACCGAGGGACATTGCACAAAGTGCGTATCCTCGAGTCTCTCCTGGCACAGTGTGCACTTTAGCGTTGCATTCTGTGCTGCCGCAGCGGCAGCTGCTGCTGCTGAATTTGTCGCCGAACTGCTGCCAGGCGCTCCGCTAATGCCGGATGATGCGCCACTGCCGCTGCCAGAGCCGCTGCCTCCACCGCCGCCGCCACCACCACCGCTGCCACTGCCGCTGCCCATGCCGGGTGTACCCTGACTGCCGCTGCTGCCGGGACCGGCATTGACTGAGCCGCCGCTGCCATTGCTGCCGCTAGGACCCAATGGGCCGCCGTTGTTGCCAACTGCAGCAGCGCTGCCGCCGTCGCCGCTAACTGCATTCGGATTCGGTGGCAGCGAGGAGGGTCCAGCATTGTTGCCGTTGGGTCCGTTGCCGCCGCCACCGCTGCTGCAGTTGCTTAACGAATTACTAGCACCGCCCACGGGTCCACCCAATGGGCCCCCAGCACCGCCAGCTGCGCTGCCAGCGCCTAAGCCGGCTGCAACTGCGGCTGCCTGCACCGAATTTGAACCTCCAACTTCGCTGCTGGTGACTGTTGTGCTGGACACGTGACGCGAGCCCGATGAGCGACGACTCGAGGAGGAGCCTGCAACAAGAATAGAGAATGTTAGTTGAGGATATTCACCACACACACACACACACACACACAACTTACCCGAACTGTTGGGCGAGTGGACACTGCGCGGGGGCAATGGACCCGATGGGGGGCTGGAACCATTGCGTCGACTGGCCGGGGATAAGTGCTCTGCAAGTGAGAGAGAAAAAGCGAAAGCTACAATTTAATTGATGGTGATTCCATGAACTCATTTATTACAGTGTATCAAGCTTAAAGCTCAAGTGAAGCTTTACGCGTAGGCTTAGCATAAGCTGTTAAGCTTTTAAAGACTTTCATACATTTAATAATAAAATTTTCAAGAGCTTTTAATCTAGGCATAAGCTTTACGTTGATAGATGCAATTGTTTCACTTTCAAAAGCTTTTAAGCAACACATATTTATACAAAAGCTCTTTAGATCAAAGGCTATTTTCCTTATAGTTTATTACAAAACTATTCCTACATTTTCTACTTAACAAATTCGGTTTAATAAAGTTTAGAGAGTTCAATATGCTTCACAACTTTAAGTTGTTTAATTAAGTCTAATTTGCTGTGTACTTTCTATGCTTTCCAAGCAATTTTTATTGTATTAAAGTTATACAAATAACACAGAGCTTTGGGGTCTCATTAGAGCAAGCCCTAGTGCAAAATCGAATATAAACTCGTTACATAAGTGATTATTTTATTATTTATATTGAACTCTTGTGCTTGAAAAGCTACTTTAATGCTAAAACCAATACCAAGTAATAGAAGAAGCCATTAATTTTCAGAATTCACAGAGTTTTCTACTCCACACAAGCAAAATCAATTCGTTATTTCAAATATTTCTATTGAGTTGCAGAGATTCTCAGAAGCGATATGAGAGCAATGTGAAGCCAGCTGCAGCTTAATGTCAGCTTTATTTTTATAGCTTTATTTCGTGTGCTGTCGTGGAATAGAATGGAAACATAGAAATCAGTTTTATAGCTTCACTTTAATTGCGCAATGCGACGACAATGAGACGAATATGAGAGTGAAATCACGCCTTCAAAGAAGGGTTTTTCCGACCTTACAAATATATGTACTAGAAAACAAACACACACATAACTGATAAGGCGAATTTTTAGTTCGTTAACAAGGTTAAAGGGTCATACTATTACTTCCTCTACTAATCCGATCTTTAATTATTGGAAATTTGATACGGTAAATTTAAAATCCAAGTTTAATTTTGAAAATTTCCTTATTTGGCTGCTTTCTAGCTAAAAAGCAGAATAGAGAGGAGAACGAGGGAGAGAGAGAGAGAGAGGGAGAGTAAACAAAACTATTTTTGGAAGAAAAGATATTTTAGTTTTTGTTTTGTTTACAACAAAAAGCTCCCCATGTTGTTGTACAATTAGCACTATCGAAAGCACACTGTAGCAATGTTTATGGTATTTCTCGATTCAGTATTTACTTAATGAAGGCGCGGGCATAAGGAAAATATACAAAAAAAAACGAATAGGAAAATGAAAAAAGGAAAATACATAAATGAAAATATTTTCATTGCAAGATTTTGTTGCTGTTTCTGTTGTTGTTTCTGTTGTTGTTGTTATTTCTGCTTGGCGCAATGTTTGTAATTTTAGAACTTGGCACGTAGAGCGTATATACATATACAGCTGCAACTGTGCACGTGTGTGTGTGTGTGGCTGTGTGTGTATTCTTGGCAACAGTCAGCACAACGTTTTCATTCACCATCAGCACCACAGCAACAGTCGCAGTGACGTCACAGCGCACTGTGCAGGTTGCTGGCCCCACTGTGCCGCACACACACACATACACACAACAACAGAATCCTACACCAGCTGGTTTTTTGCAAGCGACGTCAAAAAACAACAACAGAAACGTTAGTTGGCAAAGTGCCAATAGCAGCCGCAGTCACACTCGCAGCCGCAGCCCAGCGACTTCGCAGCAGGCAGCATGAAATGAAACGAAACAAGTTTTTCTGTGTTGCCGCTGCGCATACGTCACAAGGCAGCGACGCATGCAGCAGCAGCAGAGAGCCAGAGAGCGCCGGTAAAGAGAGAGAGCAAACGTGCAGAATGCAATTGCCAGAGCCGGTTTTTCTCTTCTTCTTTACTTTTTATTTCTTCCTTTTCATTTTCTGCAAGCATGCAACGACGACGACAACGACGACGACGCTGCTCTGTTGTGTATGTATACCAGACACGACACGCGCGCACGCACGCACATACATACATACACACACACACACACATGCGCGCAAACATATTTGAAGTTTTGTTTTGACTGTTTGCTTTGGTTTTTTTTCGTCACGCAGCCGGCACGGCCGCCGCGTGACTTGCCGAGCGGCGGTCACGCCAATTAACATACATACATGCATACATACATACAGACGTGCAAGTGTGTGTATGCTGTACATAGCGAATACATACATACATACATGCGCAGAATGCTACCAGGCTTAACAGTCCGCTGTCCCGTCTCTGCCCCCCCTTCTGCTGTTAACATGCGCAGAATGCTGCCAAGCTTTACAGTCCGCCGCTGTTCCGCCTCTGCCCCCTTCTGCTGTTAACTACAGTGCTGTTAACATTTTAATCACTGTTCAACATATTCAACTCACGCGCACGCGTAGCCACAATTTACTTTTGCTGCTGCTGATATTGAAAAGAAACGAAAAAAAAAAGAGAAAAAAAGTAATGCCAACTGGTAGACGGGACTGGAAGACTGAACTCGCTAGCGAGTTGGGCTTTAATTTGTATGCCTAGCGGGGCTGAGCACATTGCTCAAATGTCAACGACGCTGTCAGCGTCGGCACAGTGGGCTGCATACAAAACTGCTGCTGTGCTGAGTGCTGTTATGTTTATTTATTTGATACGTTGTTCGCTCTCTGCCTTTGCCTTTGCCTCTGCTGTTGGTGCACGTTGCTAAATTGGCGAGTCAAAAAACGCGCAGACATCGCAATTTCGTGCGTTGGCGTCGACGTCGTCGTTGCAGTCGGCGTCAGCGATTTTGTCGTCGTCGTCGTCGACGTCGTGCGTGCTGTGTGGCCTCCTCTCCCCAATAACAAAATGTGCATTGTATTTATAGCATTTGTTTATATTTTGCACGCAAATGTGTGAAGAGAAAAATAATAATAATAAGCAAGAGAAGAAGTAGTAGCAGAAGCGGATAAACAGCACGAAAAGACAACAGCATCAGCTAAGCAGTGTGAGAGTGAGAGGGATGGAGAGAGTGCAGCATGCGCCGTCTTTGCCTGCTGCACAGTGGACGCAATGCAATTTTTAAGAGATGCTCATTTCGTTTATTATTTTTAACAGAAACATAAGCAGCAGTATATATATAAGTTAATACATGTGTATGCATATGTATATGTATATTTTTCTTTCATATATGTTTTCATTCCCATTGAAAAACACATAAATTTGCCCCCCTTGCGAATGCACCGTGCGCACACACACATACACACACACAGCCACAGCCACTTTTCAATTTGGGGCTTTCTTCTACACGCGCTTGGGACCAATCTAATTATAGTTTTGTATTCTCATTATGTTCGTATTTTCGATTTTGAATTTTCCTTATTTTGGGCATATGAATCATTTGTCAATTCTGTGAATAATTTGCCAGCTTTTGCTTTTGCTTTCATATGTATATATGAATGAAAAACGAAACCACACCCCACAAACGGGTGGAAAACCAGCGTCATCTTTTCTCGCCTCTCATATGTATGTGCCATATATCAATAAACGGATATGTGTATATGCATATATACAATCAATACTATGTATGAATATTTGTTTATACAGTTTTATGGTTTTTAGAACACGTTGTTTACGACGAGACGAGGAGATGCGAAACAGTATTGTGCGTAATTGGAAATTATGAATATTATTCAAGTCTGTCTATGATGTGGGCCACTTAAATGAAAGGCCGATTGTTTTGAAGTGGGCACTCACAATTCGGATCTCTCAATTGATTTCCGTTGATAAAACCATTTTATAAATAATACAGGGAAGAAAAAACCTTGATATCAGGCCAAAATGAGCTGGGAACGAGACAAAAAACGAGAAGCGAGGAAAAAAAATCCCAACTCTTGCAATACGCATAATCGAAAATAAACAAAAGCGATATGAACAACAACGAACGAAGCAGCACTTAAAGCGTGTGATCTGCCTTCTATATGTACATGTGTATGTACCAGATATATGTATTGTATCGCTATCAGTCATAGTGGGCGATAAGATAGTGCTGTATACATATATATTTATTTATACATATAGGGACTCAATGAGGCACCTCGCGATAAGATAAACAAAACAGCTGTGTGTATAAACGCACCCAAAGCAAACGAAAGTGGAGTCTAAAATAAAAGTCATAACAATAATACTTATATTAATAATCTACATATAATGTAGTATGTATGTAGTGCACACACATTTAGCTGCCTCGTAATATGTTTTCTTTATGGACCAATGTCGGGGGAATGCGGTAAATATATCAAGCACATGACGTCGTTCTAAATGGGGCGATTTCTATATAATATGTACCAAATATAAACCTATCGCAAGTTAGTTTTTTAACTCGTTTTTTTTTTCCCCTCTATACCACATAAAGCTTATCAGCTTGAACAGATTAACAAATATAGACGAGAGCTGGAGAGACAACAAAGAAACAATCAGTATAGTTATTCAATACAATAATTCTTTCCTTTTTTATTTTTTTCTTAGTTTGTTTCTGTTCCGTAATAAATAGAAAATTTGCTTACATTGAGAAAGAAAGAAGTCGAGTTCATTGTCCGAAGAAGTAGAAATCATTCGAAATCTCTTAAAAGGGGCTGAACTTATGCATGAAAATCGATAAATCATTGATAACAGACGCATATGTACGTATGTACATATATTTTATCTACACTCCACTAATGTTGATAACTTTCAATTCGCCCCCTAAAAAAAGCACAAAACAGATAACAAAAAACCAGTTTCACAACCACTGTCAATTGTTGCCTGTACACTCTGCCTTATCGAGCGGTTACCTGCTGCTTATCATTGCATGCATTGTTCCACCACCGATAACAGATATCACAGCAAGATAAGATTACTGAACCGCATGATACACATTATTTAATATACAGTTAGCGATTATCAGCGAGTCTATGGAGTGAAAATCTGATTTGTGTACCCAAACATCCAAAACATTGTCGCTTTCATTCATGTACACTTCATACGATTTGTCACACTGTGCGCGCGCTCTTTTTGCATCTAATCAGCGCGCAATGTTGCCTAGGTTCATGCACACACACATACAAGCGAGCGCATACATACACCTCTCTCTCCCTCTCTCTTGTTCTCTTATTGCAGTATCTCTGCACGCTGTTGTTCACGTGTTAACGGTAAAAGTGCGGCACTGCATGCTGATGATGAGTTGTAGATGCTGCTGCGCTGCTTTGCTGTGCTGATTGATGGAGACCAGAGTGTGCCTAATTATCGCCTAGGAGCGAAAGGGAGCAAAAGAGAATTCCTGACAAGCTGGCATTGCATTGGTATGGCAACCCTACACTAACTAGATTCCTGTCAGAGAGACGAATACGAAGGTGAATGAAGACAACGACGACACACACAAGCCCTTTAGTGGGAGCAAGCACGTCGTACTGTGCGCATGTGTGTGTGTATGTGTATGCATGCATGCTTTATGTGTGTGTTTAGTTGTAAGCGACGCTACTTACACACAGACGTACCGTATAAAGTTCTTTCTTGTATGTACACCAAAATGTCTGTTATATTTTTAGTGTACACACACACGCACGCGCTGATTTTGATTTTGGTAATGAAACACACGGACACATTCATACACATATATATATATATATATATAGGAAAAACGTAACGTAAATATACACGTAATAAGCAATAAGCAGCCGTTGCCGCAGCGTAAAACGTAAAATAACAAGCAAGAACAACAACAACGACGTCGTCGTCGGCAACAAAACAAACAAAGCACGCGCACAGTGATGCCATTCCGATTTGTAAGCAGGTCAAAAAAAATAAAATAAAAAAAAACAACACAAAAACGCATACAAGGTTGACGAGACAAATTGATACTCTTTACTGTATCGCCGGGTATCAATAAAAAATAAAAAAACAATAACAAAAATTTTAATTGCAATTATCAACAAAATACGATAGCAAAAAGAACAATAACAACAAACGAATGCAATGCAAGTCATTAATGAAAACGACGACGTCGCTGTTTGTTGCCCACAGTACGCGCGCCCGCCCCAACAGAGGCAGCGACAGAGGCAGATGACGGCATCGGCATGCGCGAAATATTCTCATTATTATTTGTTGTTTCTTTATTTTATTTTTTGCCTTTTCACGAGTATCCGACTGTATCTGTATGAGTGTGCCAGTGTGTGCGAGTGTTTCGCTTATTATCGCTGCTGTTGCAGTTGCTCCGTTCCCTATACTAACTGAAAATTGTATCTACTCTGCTATTCTGCGTATTCGTATGCGTGTGTGTGTGTCTGTGTGTGTGCAACTTGTTATCGCATAGCGTAAAACAGCCAAGAAGACGAAATAGAAACCAAAACAAGTTTAATGACGTTTTGCGCGCGCAGCACAGCAAAAACAACAACAACAAGAATAAGTTAAAAAAGGAAAGAAAACGAAACGAAAGAAACCCCAACAAAAGCAGAACACACAAGGCAAAGGCGAAAAAAAACTCGTTTTTTGGGCCCAGGCAAGCCTGCGCGCTAGAGAGGGAAAGGCACTGTTACACAGCAACAGCAGCAGCAGTAGAAGCAGAGCAAATGCGAGAGATGTAGAGGGAGACAGACAGGCATAGGCACAACAGTTACAGCAGCCAAGAGAGCCCCAGCAGGAGTAGGCAGCGGCAGAGGCAGCGACAGCGACGTCGATTTTTGCACGTCTGTTTTTATTACATTTGCCGCCGTCCTTTCGAGTTACGTGTACACTTGTGTGTATGTGTGTGTGTGAGTGCGTGAGAGTGTAGAGTACTATATGTGCGTGTTACGTAGTATGCGTGTGTGTATGCTTAGAGCTTTTTTCGCTGTGCTGCGCATGACAAGCAAATTGTGCCTTATACGGGCAAGGGTTGCCAAAGGTGCCGCACACGCCGTGTCAACGAGGGTTGCCACTACTAGTGTAGGTGTATTTGTGTGTGTGTATACGCTATGTATACGTGCCAAACGTTTTGCGGCCAAAATATTTAGCAAAATGCATTTGCAGCTGCCTCTGCAACTCTAGCCCGGAACATGTACGTGCGTGTGTGTTTGTGTGTGTGCATTTGTTGTGGCCCAGAGCCTGGAAGAGCTCAGCTCAGCCTCAGCTCCCTCGTTCCAAAATTGAAAGAGAGAGAGAGCGAGAGAGAGAAAAAAACACACACACTGCGTCAAGGCAAACTGCAACTTGCCTGGGGGACTGATAAGCAGCCTGGCGTAACCCAGAGTACTACTGATAAGAATATGGCCGCCTCTCAGTTCGCGTTATCTAATCGGTTTTTCTTCTTTTTTGCTGTTATCTGCAAAATATATTCAAGTTTTTCCTTTTCTTCTTTTTTTTTGTATTTTTTCGACTGATAACGATAATAGCAGGGACTGATAACAATAGTAGCACAACTCTCATGTCTTCCTATCTTCTATCTCCTACGCTGCCCCCGCGCGCTCCCTCGCTCTTGATACTGATAAGCTTGAATCACGCTCGTTCATTCTAGCCTGGGATTTGTGTCACTTTGCAGTTGACGCTTATCTTCTGCAAACACACACACACAAAAACATCGAGACTTTTGACAGATACGCTTCAGTTTTGGAAACTTATAGCACAGATCGCTTTATTTGATTTTCATAAAATGGCTGCAGATATTTTTTTTTTGTTGATAGAATTAATTTGAGCTGTTATCGACGTCGTGCCTGCCAAACGTGATCAATGTTAAACAGTGTATGCTGATCGATAAGCAGGACAACTGTTACCTTGTTATCGATTAAAGCATGCTGTTAGTAGTGCAGCTCATTAGCAGCAGCTGTTAACTCTCATCAAAGTGATCAATCAAGTGACATACTGTTAATTACAGCGCAACAAAAGTTCTCTATACTGCTAACTGCTTTTACGCCTCATTTCAGCAAGTCCTGCACTGTAAACTCTTAACATAACTTCCATCTGTTAATCTCTCACAGGATCTGCTCTGTTAAGTCTAACTTCCCTTTGATTTCCACTCTGTTAACATTGGTACAAGCAGGACCTGCTGTGCAGCGCTGTCTTCGCACTGCACTTCGCTCTCTTAAAGCATAAACTTCCTCTCCTTCTTTATCCTCGTGCTCTGCTAATATACTTAATACTATCGGTTCTCTCTTTTATTTGACACTTACCGCCTGCCTTGAAGGTAGACGCATCGAAACTAGGCGCCCGTACCGGTTGCTGTTTGTCTCGTAAATTAAGCTGACGCTCCGGTACGTAACTGACCGCCGCCGGCAGCGATTCGCCACGGGTCAAGGGGGGTCGCACACCGCTGGGATCATCCATGGCGCTGCGCTTTACACTGGAAGGTCCGCCGACGCCGCCGCTACTGCCAGCAGCAAGCTCTGCAACGCTGACGCCGACGCCAACACCGACACCGACTCCGACGCCAACACCATGCGGTGGTCCGTGCGTCTGCTGTTGTGCATCCACATCGATATCCTCGGAGGGCGGACGCTTCAGATTCACTGAGAGTGCTGGCAGCAGTGTCGAACCACCACCCCCGCCCCCTCCTCCTCCACCACCTGGTGGTTGTTGCTGTGACACAGGACCACCGGGTCCGGGTCGCTGTGGTGCCGATAGCGGCATGTGGTGGGGCTGCATATTGGGTATGCGAACGGGTCGCACATCTGGAGTCGATTCCAACTTAACGGGAAAGTCCATCAAGCCTCCCCCTCCTCCAGCGCTCTGCTGTTGTTGCGGTCCAATGCGTGGCATTTGATAGGCAGCTGCCACAGCGGCTGCATGATGATGTGGCATCGATAGCGGACCACCACCCCCCGCACCACCGGGACCACCACCTCCGCCACTTGTGCTGGGCGCACCACGATGCTGTGGTCCGCCCCCTCCTCCGCCGGTCAATTGTTGTTGCAATCCCTGCTGCTGCAGCACAACGACTTCCCCATTCTCGTGGGCACGTTTGCTACTGGGATGGAGGCGCTTCAGTTGCCTGGCCGCATCCAGGACAACCTCGATGCGATCGGCTCCTTCATAATTGACACAACCCCGGCACACTGCCTCCGAGAAGTCATTGATCATAGCCCACGGCATGCGGGGCAGGTCGCACAGGTAACAGTGCTGCCGCTTCGTTTGCAGCGACATCTTTGTTGTTTGTGTATATGAATAAGGATTGTTGTTTGTAGTTGTTGTTATTTTTGTTGTAGTTCAACTGGAAGTCGAATGGAATGCAATTGCTGCTGCGACCCAAATTTACGCGCGCAACTCGACCCACTTTTCTTGGCGTCGTCACACACACACACGCGTGAAATGTATGCACGCACACACACACAGACACACGCACTGACACAGTAGAAACAACGAAAAAAATGTAGTTGGTGCGTTTATCGTTTTGATTAATTAGTGCCGATAGCAAATATCGATACAATTGTTTAATAATGGCGCCGCTTGATTTTTTAGTTGTTTTTGTTGCTGCTGCTCGTACCGGCCGCGTTGTTGGCAGTTTGTTGTCGTTTTTATCATTGCTCTCTGGTTGCTCGTTGACTGCTGCGGCGGCTTGTTGTACATTTTTTCTCCTCTCTTAGCGCCTTGCGCTTTGTTATTGATTTTCGCTGCTGCTGCGGCTGCTGCTGCACACGCACACACACATGACCAGCAAATCTATTGAATATCGTTTTGCTTTATTTTTCTTGCTTTATTTGTTACACTGCCAAAAAAATTGTAGTGAATTGTAGATGTAAATTTATTTCGCCTTAATTGTTTTTCTTATTATTTTTCTATTGCGCTGCGGCGCACACAAACATACACACACACATGCAAGCGCTGCTTGGAATTATGTGTGTGTTGCTGCATGTGTGTATGTACACACACGTACGCGTTACGTTTTTCGTACGTCTCTTTGTTGGCAGAGCACACACACGGGCACACAAATACAGGCGCCAAACACTCTACACTCTCCGACACACACACACACGCAGTTATGCACAGAGTTTGAGCGACAGCAGAGAGACACGTACACGTACACGACGACGACGACGCTAAAATTGTGTGGGCAACAACAGAATTGTTCAAGTACCGCGGCGAAGAATATTTAGCGTAAAGCGTAAGCGTAACTTGACGCGGCAACGTTCGGCTACAGAATGATGAAAACGAGCGGTGCGCAAGGCAGCGAAGGCAGCAGCAGCGTAAAGCAAAAGCAAAAACAAAAGCAAACACGGCAAGAAGACAACAAAAAGCAGGCACGTCAAATAGGCACACAGAGGGAAAAGAGCGACCCAGTGGTAAATGCGCGAACACACAAACACACGCGCATAGGTCATGCAATTGCTGCTCCATTGAGGATGAGGTATTACAAATGTTCATAAAATAAATTAAATTAATTAATCATACCTAAATTAAATTAATCGCAATATTTTGTACCCAACATTCATTAGAAACAAACAAATTAAGCACAGTGTACACATGCATAAACCTATGTTTAATTAATCTTTACGAGCTAAGGAGAGATAACAATAATAATTATATGCACGTATGTTCTTGCTACATGCTAATAATATCTGATCATAAATGACTTATAATAGCTAATATTTTTATTGCCCTCGCGCATCTCGTTAGTACTTATTGCACGCGAGCCAATTGGCTACAGGGCGCGCGTACACACACGATTTGCTGTTGTACACATTTCTCAGTACATGCGCGCACGCTCTTGCTCGTTTATATGTAAACGCACACACACATCCAGGCACACTGCGCAGTTTACAGTGCAAACTCTGACGCAGCGAACATCCGATTGGATGCCAGCTGACTTCTGTTACAGCGTGCGTCCACTGTACATGAGTGCGCCATGTATTTGTGTATGTGTGGTGTGTGTGCGCGTCGTATGTATGACGCGATATACATACACACACACAGACAACAGTTTTGAATCGTGTACGTGCGAGCACGTCATGAGCAAAAGCAAAACGCGAAGGCAACGCAAGGCTGACGCGCTGTGACGACGCGTCGTGCACGATGGGTACGCGTCGTCGTGCAAAAGGGGCGCGTTTCGTGTTGGGGGTTGAAACGAGCACAGTACTCTAGCACTCTTTTTCGAGTGTATCGTGTATGTATACTATGTACATGCAAACAAACCGATATGCATACATACATACATGCATATGTATGTATATAAATGCTTGCATGCATATGTAAATACATACATATATACGTGGAGCAGGCGTATACACACCAAACCGTGGCTTACATACATACATACAGACGTTCGTTCGTGTATCGATACACAAATGTAGACCTTGAATACGTAACGGCGCGTCGTCGTGACTGCGACCGGCGTTGCGTCGCTGCTACGTCACGCCAGTGCAGCGCAGCAGCACGCAGGCAGAGCTGCTTGCAGTGCCATTTGGCAGTTGATTTCACATAAAATTGCTGCAGCTGCTGCCTGCATTTAACAATGACGTTTTTCTTTTCCCATCATAATATGCCAAAATTGTTGTCGTTTACAATACAGTTATGTATTTAGGGGCTAAAATGCAGAAGCAAAAAGAAAGGCGACCAATTAGCGCCCGCACAGCTGATTTGGCGTCGAGCCAATGGCACAATCAGCTGTTTTAACAGTGACCGCAGCATAACAGAGCGCTGTTAACCATGCACACTATGTATACATAGGCAGCAGGTACATGCATAGTATACATATATGCGTGCGTGTGTATGTGCGCGTATGCTCTATTTTGTGACCAGGAAACGTTTGAACTGCGCATGTATTTACTATATATATGTAAGTTGCTGCATGCCACGCCTCCTAGCGCCTGCCGCTGTTGTGTGTATCTATACCGAATTGTCCTGGGCTATTGGCCCTGCCGGCCCTTGTGTGTGTGCCATATCGATCCATATGCAGAGACCATGGTCTGGGACAAATTCCACGATGGATACCAACCTGTCGTCGTGTTGCCCTTTATTTTGTGTGTATGCCGAGGAGCTTCCTGGAAGCAACAATGCGGAAAAACCAGAAAGACACACACACACACAGGCGTACGCACAGGGTCCCGTCCCTCGCATGCTGTGGGTGGCGCAGCAACTGTACGCACCCGGTGCGCTGCGCTGCTGCGTAATTGCGCTGCAAAATTGTTGCTACTGGAAACCGGGAGAAAAAAAACAAATACAACTATAACACACATACACATGTACTTGAACATGTAGATGCGTGCATGTATGCATGTATGTATATGTAAATTGGGTTCGATGGAATCAAATGTATTTTTAAACATAATAATTATCAACTGCATACAAAAATATACGCAATATACTTAACTTACAATGCATGCATTCGTGTAAATGTGTGTGTGTATGTATGTATACATGTGTGTGTGTTTGAGTGGGTGGGTGGGTTTGTTGGTTTGTGAGTGTGTTAGGTTAGGTTAAGTAGTTAAAGGGAAAGTCAACAGCTGTTATACAGTATAACAGCTAATTAGTATTATTTTGGTATTCCACAATAAGGGGCGGAGGGCGTTGGGCGTGTAAGTGTATGGCGATTAATCGTAAAGCGTTTTGAATTTATGCCTAGTACAATACAGTATGTATAACAGTTTCTCATAACAGCATAAGTAGTTGAACGTGGTTTGTATAACAGTTTTTAGCACTGTGCTACGCGTAACTTACTTAACTAATGCGCATTGAGCAATTGCAATTATTTTTTATTGTTTTCCGTTATACGTAGTACAGTTAGTTCAGTTATAAATAAGTTAGACTTTCGTTTCTCAAATACCGATCGAGATATATAGTATGTATGTATATAATATAAATATATATATGTATTGTATATTAAAGTAATTAGTAGTAGTGTTTATTTAGTATCGTATTAGTTTATAGGAGGGTATAAGTTCTGTTATACGTTTCGTTTCGTTTTTCTTGTATACATAATAAATTAGATTTAAGCACTAACATGGAATATATATGTGTACGTGTGTTTGTGTGTGTGTGTATGTATATAAAAAAATAATCTTTTTATAATGTATATATATCTGCTGTCTTTCAATTGCTTGTCATATCGTTTATCCCCACAGGCGCTGTTGCCGTCTCTGTCGCGCGCGCTTATGATGGGCACATGGCACAAGGTTCTTCTACTCCTCTCTGACTATCTCTCTCTCTTTCTTTCTCTTTCTCTTGCTTCGCGTATTTTGTTAGTGTTGTTCGGAGTGCAAGCAATACCCTGTAATCTTACAATGCTACCTACTATATCTCCCTCTCCTTTTTTCTTTCTCTCCTCTCTTTTACTTCGTGTAAATATTGCAACTCGGTATTACAGGCACTTAACCTTGGTAAATATAATAAAAAAAAATTGGATATTCTCTTTTAACAAAATAAGCTGTATAACAGTGAATTAAATTGAGCATTACTGTTATGAATGTGTTATACTGACGCCGGGCACAGTGTGCTAAATCGTTGCTGTCTCTATTAAAGCTTCTCTTTAAATTGGCTGCTTGAAAGTGTTATACATTTCTCTATCTCTATCTCTGTCTCTCCTAGCTCACTGTGCACAGGCGCTATCTCTACTTGTGCTTCGTCTTGTTTCGTTTTTGTTTCGTTTATCTTTTTCGTTTCGTCGTCAGCTTCGTTAAGTTGTGTGGCTTCGTTAAGTTTTTGTTTTGTTTTTGGTTTCTTCTTAAAGTTTGCTTAATGCATGACGGAATGTTTGGCGACTGTGTGTATGTGTGTGTATAACAGTTGTTGGGGAATGAATCGTGTGTGTGTGTGTAAAACAGTTGTATATAACAGTCGTTAAGTTTAACAATCGCAGAACGCGTATAACTCTTGTGCTGCTGCTGCCTTGGTTTCCTTATTACTCTCCACATGTATAACAGTGTCATGTGTAATGTCATGCTGCTAACAACGTGTATTGAAATGCGTTCGCACCGGTGGCGGTGGTGGCGCCGCCCTTCGACGTCGATCGCCTCCTCCTCCTCCTCCTCCTGCCACTGTCGTCGTCGTCGTTGTTCCATTTGTGGTTACATTCGCCGTTGCGCGTCCATTTAAAGCAGACGACGTTGCTTCATCGCGCAGCTTCTGCTTTTGATCGGAGAGGCGTGCGCCCAAGCGATGCACCTTCTCTGGGCTGAGTATGTTGAGGCGGGTGCTCTTCCCGCTGGGTGGCGACTGATAATGATGATGGCCAGTGGAAGCTATCCGGTAGAACGGGGGGAGAGAAGAGATTAGTAATAGGGTATATATGAGAATGACCTCCAAGTGGGGGCTAGTGTATAACAGTTGAATTAAAGGAGTGGTAGGGGAGGAGGCACAGTTAAACATTTTGTATAACAGTTAAACTACAGGAGTTGGACAGTGAGCAGTTTTTAAGTCGAAAATGTGTATAACAGTTAAGTTAAAAGCAAGAAAATGGATAAACAATTGTGGATTACAGTTTTTACTGTGGAAAATAAACTAAAACTATAGAAGCACCCTATAGAACTCTGTGTATAGGCATATGGAAGAGAAGAGGAGTCACATCTTATGTATAACAGTTGATTTATAAGGAGTTAGAGGTAGATGTGTTAACTTAGTTCACTTTGAGTATCAGATTTATTGTTAGATACTATGTATACCAGTTGAGAGAGGTTATCAAGAAACATTTATAAAATAGTGTCATACGTAACAGTAGAACAGCCCAATCAAGACGTTTCTTATCAACTAAGTCTGGGAAATCTTTTATAGCCAAATTTTATGGCACCAACACGGACAGTCCGTGTTATGTCATGCGTAAGCTTGACTCATACTCTGTACTGCCTACAATATACTACATACATGTGTTATACATATAACTAATTACTATAATTTCGATTTAGTTTGAAGTACCCAAAAATATTTGGAAATTGTTGCCAAGTGGGAAAAATTAAACTGAATTATAGAGTAGCTATAGAAATCTATAATGTATAACGGTTCAAGATTATAAAGCTTTAAATACTAATTAAAATGGCCGTATTATCTCATCGACTATATACACGAAATAAACAAGTCTACACTATAAAATTGTATTTTTAGAACAATAACAGTGTTCTACAGTTGAATTACATATAAACTGTTATACGATTACGATTACTTTAAAACAGACACAATCTATGAATACATTTGTCTCTGTTCTCTCGCCATACTGCCTGCAGCAGAGTGTTATACTCATCTTTTCCTCAAACTGTTATACAGTCAGCTAAACTACAATGTGTTATATTCGATTCGATTTGCTTCCCTTAGTCAACCTATACTCTATCTCTGATTCTTTGCACCTGCATTGCTCGCTCTTCCTCTCCTGCTTCCTTTCTTGCTCTTCCTCTCTCCTTCTCTCTTTTTCTTTTTGATCTCTGCTTACCACTGTGATTCTGTCGCTGCGCTGTAGCTGCCGTATGCCGCTGCGCCAGATGCTGCTTGCCAGGTGAACCCGGTCGAGGACGCGTCGGGGAGACGCAGTTGCTGCCGTTACCATTGGTGGCGCTGCTGTTACTGCTGGTCGTCGTCGTCGTCGTTGTTGACTTTTGTTGGCGACCCTTACCGCTGTTTGCCAACTGGCGACTCTGGCTGGGCGCACGTTGCAACGGCAGCGTCATCTTGTGCTTCTTAGGCAGGTAATCCGCAACGGAAACGGAAACGGAGGCGGAGGCAGAGATGGAGCCAGTGGCAACAGCTGTCGCTGGCGCTGCTGTTTCTGCAGGCGTCGTTGCTTTGCTACGCTTGGGCGCTGCCTGCGACTGTGTTGCTGGCATTGTGGCAAGATGTTCCAGAGATTCGGCATGTTGCAGTTGTGGCGACAACGACACAGGTAACTGGCGTCGTCCAAAGATTGGCGTCTGATTGATGCGCTGCGTAGTAACAACAACATTCCGACGTGCTGGAGAAGCTCCTCCTCCTCCTCCCACTCCATTACCATTGGCCTCCAGCGAGGCCTCGTGCTCAAGGCGTTGAAACATTTTCAGTGCTACCGGTGGGGTCTTGAAGAAGTTGCGCATCGAGCGCTGCGACTGACTAAAGTTACGACGACTTGCCTCCTCCAGATGCTCGAACTTGCTGCGACACTGATGCAATCTCTGTCGCATATCCTTGAACGCCAAACGCGCGTGCTCTGCTGCTGTTCCTGATGTTGGTACTGGTGAAGGTGATGGTGATGGCGGGGCTGGTGGCGGTGGTGGTGTTGGCGTCGGCGTAGCTGCTGTCGTCGTCGTTGTCTGTGTCGCATTTACCTCGTGATAGTTTAAGCTCGTATCGCAGCTGGAATCCACATCGGAATAGTTGTTCAGATCGCGCACATCGTTCAGCTGCAGCTCGGCACCTGGACGCAAATCCACAAGGTATCCCTTCTCACCATATGACCGACATTTCTTTAGTGCCTGCTTCAGGGCACGCTCCGTTGAGGTTGTCTCCGGCGTGAGGCCGCGACGCTGCTGCTGAAGGTGTTGCTGCTGCTGCTGCTGGTGTTGCTGCTGCTGCTGAGCGCCCAGGAAACGTTGACGACGCCGGGCACGCATGCTGTCGCGTAGTCGCTCCCCGCTTGGCGAGAAATCTTTACCCAAATGCGGTGACTTTGGTATTTCATGCGGACGCATCACCACATTCTCCACCAGCTCGACGTTCTCCTTCTCCTCCAGCGGCACAACAACAACAACGTCTGGCTGTGCAGTCGTTGCCGACGTCGTTGTTGTCGTCGTTGTTGACTCCAGCGGTTCATTGAGATTGTCCAGACTGCGTTGTGATGTGGGCGAGAGCGCATCCTCCGAACTGATGTAGCTATCTTGGAAGTTTTCAATCTCATGCAACAGCCGCGCTGGCGGTGCTTGTGCCTGCTCCAAGTGCTGACGCAGTTGCTCCAGCCATATGTAAAGCGTTTCAAAGCATGGACGCATATCCGGATTCAAATCGCAACAGACAAACGCAACTTTCACAAAAGCCTCCGGACAATTTACATTGGTGCAAAATTTTTCTCGAAATTCCTGTTGATTAAGACTAAAGTCCGAGTTGCGTGGCATATAGTCGGGATCGGCTTCGACGCGTCCAATGATCTGTAGAGCAAACGACCAAGAATTAGCACAGGTTAAAAAGGTCAAGGGTACCCGACTGTAATATATATACCCGTTCTAGCTTGAAAATTACGCTTGCAATTTGATTTCTATTGCTAAAAGGAGGTAGAAGGAGGCGTGGCCAAATTCTAAAACATTCTTTATCTGTGGTGAATAGTAGGACATATTGTCAGCAAATTTGGGAACCCTATCACTTATAGTCTCTGAGATCTAGGTGTTCATACAGACAGACACGGCTATATCAGCTCAGCTGTTACCGCTGATCAAGAATTCGCATATAGAAATCACTTGGACGGTGATAAGTATGATGCCTGCCAAAAATGAACATTCCAACCTACAGACTTATGCTTTCAACTCGGTTTTTATACATTTACGTGGGCGAAAGGGGGCGTGGCTAAATTCTAAGACATACTTTAACTGCGTTGAATAATAATACATATTGTCAGCAAATTTATTAACCCTAGCTCTTCTAGTCTCTGAGATCTAGGTGTTCATACAGACAGCCATGGCTATATCAGCTCGGGGAAGTCTCCCTTACACCCGATGAATACCCCGTTGCTCACCTCGCACAGCATAATGCCAAAGGAGAAGACGTCAACTTTTTCGTCATATTTGAGACCCTTCATCATTTCCGGTGCCATCCAGTAGGGATTACCCACCACAGTGTAGCGCTGCCTGCGCTGTCGACTCTTGCTGCGTCGCAACGTGCCACTGGGTGACATTGCATCCGGACCAGGACTCGCTGTGCCGCCTCCTCCTCCCGCACCACCTCCACCAGGTAATCTTGGTGCATCCACGCTGCGTGCCAGACCAAAATCAGCCACAATTACCGAACGATCCTCACGAACCAGACAATTCATTGAGTTGAGATCACGATGAATGATATTCATCGAGTGCAAATAACTCATGCCACATGCAATGTCTCGGGCAAGACAGACACGCTGTGGCCAGCTCAGTTCATCGCTTGGCTCATGGATGAGCTCCTTAAGGCAACCACCGGCGACATACTCCGTGACCATGTGCAGCTTCTTATCCTTATAGAGAACTCCAATGAACTTGAGAACGTGACGATGATCGAGCAGACGCAATACGGCAACCTCCTTGATGAAGTTCCTCTGTGCCTCCTCGTCGGCACGATGCAGCTCCTTGAGCACCATCAGTTCACCGGTCAAACGATGTGTTACCTTGTACACTTTGCCAAAGAATCCTTCGCCCAGTTTCTCACCCATTACTAGGTCAGAGGCACGGAAGATGCGCTGCGGTTTCTGTACAACCCGACAGCTTTGTGTGCGCGAAAGATCGTAGAGCTGCGGATGCGCCGAGTGCTGCTGTGCTGTGTGTTGCTCATCCAGCAGCTTGGACAGGCTGGAGCAACGTTCTTTCTCCTTGAGCTGTTGCTGTTGCTGCATCTGTGTGTGTTGCTGCTGCTGTTGCAGCTGTTGGTGCTGTAACGTTGGTTGCCCCAAAGAGGCATGCATTGTTTGTTGCCGCATTTTTCGTGCCTTGCCACCACTTGGCTCTGCCACAGCTGCTGCCTTATACAGTCGCTCACGTCCACGACCACCGACCTCAACGCTGGAGGCAGATGTACTCAGCGGCAGGATCAACGTCGATGCTGAACTGGCACGTTGTATATCCGCCTGGCTGCAACTGCGACAAACCTGCACGGGATCATGCTCCACGGTCAGCTGGAGCATCTTCTCATTGCTGCGTATTAGTTTGTCTATCTGCTCCACGGATGAGTTGCTCACTGGCGTGCCATTGACCTCTAAGATGCGATCGCCAATGTGTAGATTGGTGAGGTTCACATCGATTCTGCAAGATTCAAGAGTGCAAAAGTAATTAGATAGATTCAATTGGACTAGGATTAGCGCAAGGATATCCAGGAATGGGGATTAAGGGAACTGGGAGGGGAGGGGAGGGGACGTGGCTGTGGGGTTAACTTTTTACCTATATGAAGCGCAACAACAAGAATCCGCCACCGAGGTGAGCAGCGAGAACGCGTATTTGCCCATGCGACCGTAAAATTTACAAATTAAACTTGACATAGAGATAGACAGAGATAGCAAGTTGGTGTATATATATGTGTGTGTGTGTATGTGTATTTGGGAGAGACAGAGAAAAGGCGAATAAGATGAAAAACCCGGCACCATAAAGCGTTACATTTGTATAATAAGTTTTAAGTTCATTAATTAAATTAGTAAACCAAACATATAAATATATTCTTAAACTAACAGAGATGAGATGCCTCTTGCATTTCTATAGAGTTTAGCAGAGTAGACCAAGCAAGGATATACAATATAATTGTATAACCCATGTACTTGTCTAATAAACCGACCAAAATCGGTGCAATTCGTCAGATTGATTGAGAATATATACGCACAAGGTATATACATAAGCCACAAAGTGAACTTAAGATTGGTAACTGAAGCAGTATATTTCCGTTAACATTTTTGGTATTTAAATTAACAAGAAACATTTGAAAAAAAAAACTAAATTTATTGTTTAAACTGTTTTAGTATTAAGATAATTAATTTTAGAAATTAGTAATTATTTAATACATATTAAGATTATTTATTATTTAAAGAATATTTAATTAGTATTTCATAGTGAAACTTTAAACTGGCAAGAACTTACTCGGTTATCCGCACCGTGGGACAACCATCGTCCAGGGCACCACCGTCGACCCGCAGTCCGGGCGTCGCATCCTTGGGTATCTCCACCAGGCGTATGGAATGCATTGGTTTGCCAGCATTCGTGATGCGCGCCCTGGCATCCACAGGCAAACGCTTGCCATAGCAATGGCCGCAATAGAGCTTGGATCTTTCGACCAGGGCATAGGATTCACCTTCACCGATGAATGAACCGCAGGAGGCACAACAAAAGCATTCCGGATGAAACTTATGCTCGCCGGCAACCATCACTGGTCCCGTTATTACCGACATACATTGCTGGCAGGCATCACCAAATCGGGCATAATAGTCCTCACGGCAATAAAGCAAATTCTCGCGCTCAAAATACCAACTATGAAGATGGGAGTCGCAGACAGAGCAGCGAAAACAATCGCAATGCCATTGTTGGCCAAGTGCCATCACTATTGGCTCATCATTGTGTTTATTTTGTGCACTCAACAGCGGGCACAGGCAACTTGCGCAGGTTGGCAGCACTGTTGCCGACGACGAACGCTGTTGTTGCTGTTGGTGTGGTTTTTGTTGCTGCATGGAAGATAATTGTGTGTGCGTGTGTGTTGTTGCGTTCCGCTAGCTAAAGAAAAGAGAGAAAGAGAGCAGGCGCCGTGAGAGCTTTGCATTCGTGACGATCTGGCAAGTCTTTGTTTATTGAACCGGTTTTACAAATGAACTACAGCACACATGCTCACACACACACACGCATACAAGTGTATGGTAAACAAGTCTAACTACTTTAAGACTGCGTGTGTTTTTAAGTTTAATTAAAATATGATGTCAGAGCCGGCATATTATAAGAAAAAATCAACATATTACTTGAATTTGCACTTGACACAATCACGTGATAAATGATATATTTGAACTAGTTCCAGTCACTGGAACCCAAGAGCACAACTCTGCTGGAATTCGATGTAAAGCCAGCAAGGGAAGACGGGGGCGGGAATGTGGATGAAGTCTATTGTTATTGGCAGGCAGAGTCAGGCAGCAGGCAGCATTGACCCTGAGAAATGCGAGTAGTGGTGACTCTTGAGTGAGTCTTACAAAACAACAAATGACTTCGCACATACGTATGTGTATTAAAAATAGCAACAGTGTTTAATTCTACAACTACAGCGGACGACGGTGGACGCTGATGCAGCTGTATGTTATCGTACGTATCGTATTGTATGTGCACATTATAGTTAAACAACACAAAACAAAAAATGACGAATGCACGAACACAAACAAACACATACATACACACACACTCACACAGCAGACAGCGCATAACACAAAAGTTGATGTTGATTAAAAATGTGTGTGGGGGAACGGGAACAACAACGACGACGACGACATCAGCATTAACAAATAGCAATAGCTGCTGCTATTGTTGTTTTAGTTGCTCTTCTTGTTGCTGCTGCTGTTGCTTGTTTTGTTGTTGCTGCATTCTCATTAATAGTTGTTGCTGCCAAAATCGTACAAGCGCACAAACACACGGGCAATAAACAAACGAAACACATGTACATCTTACATACATGTACACGCGCGGGCACGCACACACACTTACATAATTTCTTGTGATATATTTTGTTGCTGCTGTTTAACGCACATTGCGAACTTTCGCCGTTTTCATTCTCGCAGCACTTGCCACAGCCGGTTGCACGTAGAGGCACTTGATAAACTACACACAAATTGAAAACAAAAAAACAAATGCATTTGTTTAAAAAAAAACCAAAATGAGACTAGCGTTGCTGATCAGTGTGACCGCATGACGTAAACACAAAAATACACAAAGTACACGCAGTTAGACCGATAGGCAAATAAAATACCAGTAAAAACTATCGTTCCGTAGCGCGCAATTGAAATCGAAAGAGGGAGAGAGAAAGATAACTTGCACTTAAATCAACATAATTATTTATTTCTTCAACATGTGTTAAAAAAAAAACTTACGCAAAACAAAATAAATATAGTTAATTTGTATATACAGGGAATTATATGTAATTTCGTCTAATTTCGTTTTGTGTTGTACTATCTCTATTCCTCTCTATCCTTGCGGTAAGGGAGTCTTGGTAGTGTTGCTAGTGGTGCTGCTGCTGTTGGTCTCGGGCTCCTCCACAGCCAGCACTTGCTCCTGGATCTCGCGTCGCTCCTGCTGGCGCACCAGCTCATAGTAGAGCCCTCGCTTGGCCATCAGCTCGTCGTGCTTGCCCGTCTCTACGACCCGTCCCTGATCCAGAACGACTATCAGATCAGCATTGCGTATCGTAGACAGTCGATGGGCAATCACCAGGGTGGTGCGATTTTGTACGGCAGTGTCAAGGGCTTTCTGCACCTCCGACTCGCTGGTGGCATCCAACGCGGATGTTGCCTCATCCAAGATGAGCACTCGAGGATTCTTTACCAGCGCCCGCGCAATGGCAATGCGCTGTCGCTGGCCCCCGCTTAGCTGTGTGCCCCGCTCCCCCACATGCGTGGCGTATCCCTCCGGCAGTTTGCTTACAAAGTCATGCGACTGTGCCAGCCTCGATGCATCGTGGACATCATCCTGCGTGGCATCTGGCTTGCCATAACGCACATTCTCCAGTATGCTGGTGCCGAACAGCACCGGCTGCTGCTCAATGAAACCGAGCACATTGGCGCGCAGCCAATATGGTGATATGTCGGACAATTTGTAGCCATCCAGTTTGATGTTGCCCGAACTGGGTTCATAGAAACGCTCCAGCAGGGCAGCAATGGTGGATTTACCCGATCCGCTGGCGCCGACCAACGCAACCGTCTGGCCCGGACGCAGCGTAAGACTGAAGTCCTTTAGCACAAGCTGTAACAGAAGAAGAGAAAGATAATCTTAATGCTCCGCATGCAATCCTCCCATGACTTCCCCTGCTCTCACCTGATCCGGTCGCATGGGATAGGCAAAGCTAACGTTCTCGAAACGTATCTCGCCATGCAGACGCTCCTGGGGTATAATGTAGCCGCGCAACAGTTCCACATTCGGCTGCAGGGCCAGGTACTCAAAGACGCGACTGCCAGCGCTCATGCCGCGTATCATGGTGCCCAACAGGACAGATCCCTGAGACAGTGATCGCTGCACACCCTGCGATGCCACCAGGAAGGCCATTAGAGCACCGGGCGTGAGGCTCTCTGTGGACATCAGATGGCCGCCCATGAACAGCGTCGATAACACCAATGTGTTGAGGAAGAAGTTGGTTAGTCCCTGGAATATGGCAATGCCATAGCCCAGATTCTCTGCTAGACGCGCCGCCTCATTGGTCTCTTGCTCGAACAGCTGCATCTCACGATATTCACATGCGCTGGAGCGCACTGTGCGAATATTGGAGAGCGCCTCCTCGCAGACGCCAGTGGCACGTTCCGCCTGCAAGAGATAGGGACCATTAGACGAGTACTACGCAGATGGTAGGGGCTCCACTCACCTGCGCCTGGGAGCTCTTGCTGAGCGCACGCAGTTTCTTCCCCAGATAGGTCATAAACATGACCACACACGGCACACTGGCTAGCGCAATGGCGGCCATATGTGGAGATATCATGAACAAGGAGACACTGCCTCCGATCAGCTGCGCTGCACTGCGCAGTCCGTGGGCAACGAATTGCTTGAACGATGTCTTGAAGTCTTGTACATCGGCAGTGAGTCGATTCACCAGCTCCCCCGTGCGATGTTCATCGAAGAAGGAGACATCCTGCAGCACAATCTGCTTGAACAGATCCTGACGCATTCGAGCCGCCATCTGTTCCCCCACGCGACTGAGCAGATAGATGTACATGAAGGTGAATGCCGACTGCAGCAAGTACAGGCTGAGCAGATTGCTGGCCGGCTTGCTGACATCCTTCACAAACGAGTTGTGTACGGGATCCATGACATAAGTGTTGGCATAGCGTGCCAGTGTGTTTACCAGATCCCCCAGCAGATTGGGTATGCGTATGTTGATGAATGCTACAACCAGTGCCGCCTGCAAATGGATAGGGAATCATTAGAATCAACACCTTTCTATCAGGCGCTACTCACGAATATGGCGCCAATAAGCTCCCAAGTGTGTGGTTCCAGGTACGACCAGAAGCGTCGCCAATCAAAGTTCTGCTCCTGCTCCAGTTGCTCTGTATCCAACTGTTGCTGCAACATTCCGCTCAGTCGATTGCCCTCACAGTGGGCCACCGCCCACCAGCTGCGCACTGTGGCGCCCAAACCGAGAGTGGCGCCACCATAGAGCAGGGCACGCGCCGTCTGCAGTGCTCGACTCGCATTGGAGGAGGAGCTGGTGGGCGGGCGGTGGGGTGCGAGCTGCTGTTGATGCTGCCGCATCAATCTGCTGGCATTCTGCAGTCGCGTGCCAAGCTGAGGCTGTGGCATGTGTTGCAACAAGCTGCGGCTGCAAAGAGGCAAACAAACGTACCCAAACTGTTTGATGACATAATCAAAAAATTCGTAACACACTACGCAACAACAACAACAGTAGCGACAGCAACTAAGGCAAACTTTATCTAAGGAGCCCCTCGCGCTCGAGGCCAAGTGAGGTTGTGGTGTAGTTGGTTTTTGGTGA
This sequence comes from Zaprionus ornatus, assembly GCA_018904035.1. NCBI lineage: Eukaryota > Metazoa > Arthropoda > Insecta > Diptera > Drosophilidae > Zaprionus > Zaprionus ornatus. Next base: position 18,986,087 of record JAEIFZ010000001.1, read on the forward strand.
TGGTACGGGGTGAAGTTCGATGAGCAACTGGGGGTGGAACTTACCTGAGCATATCGCTGCGACTGCAGTTGGATAGAAGTAGGCGCAGCATCTCTCTCGCTTCCGATTGTCTCTCTTAACTTAATTAACAAGATACGCAATCACTAAAGCATTAAGTTAGTTTGTGGGTTAACCTTAACAATAATAATAACACACACACCAACACTCTCATGCACACATACGTGTGTCTTCGCCCACATACATTCGCACACACGGCTCTGGCGATAAGCGTGAACCGATAGTGAATCGTTTGATCGATAAGAAAATACCAGAATAATAAGAATATTATTAATTATAATTAAGAATAAATATAGTAAAACAGCATTCAAAACAGAATATTATTTATTTTTTTAGCTTGCACACAATGTGTCACAGTTCTGTAATATTTGCAAATAATTATTTTTGTAAATGATCCGGCAGCCCATGAAAGTATCGATAGAGTGCGATAGCTGCTATCGACTCACTAGCCGCATCCCTAACTGACTCTTTTCGTGGTGTGGACGCAATCTGCAAACTCGTGGCGAAATTTTGTATTAAATTTTCGTTGTCTCTTTGCATAGCAAAACAAGGTAAAATGCAATAAACGCAATGTCCTACAGTGGCTTAATTCATATTTTAATTGAACAATTGTGAATTGCAGATGCCGGGCGTTGAAACAATCAAGTCTAGTTGGGCCGATGAGGTGGAGCTGGATTACGGCGGTCTGCCACCGACAACGGAGACAATTGAGAACGGACACAAATATGTGACGGAATACAAATACAACAAGGACGATAAGAAAACAAAAGTTGTTCGCACATATAAAATCTCGAAGCAGGTGGTACCCAAAACGGTTGCCAAGCGTCGCACCTGGACCAAATTTGGTGAATCTAAGAATGATAAGCCCGGCCCAAATTCGCAGACTACAATGGTATCGGAAGAGATAATAATGCAGTTCCTCAACTCCAAGGAGGACGAGAAGGCCAACGATCCATTGCTGGATCCCACCAAGAACATTGCCAAGTGCCGTATTTGCAACGGCGAGCATTGGTCGGTCAATTGTCCGTACAAAGGAACTGCAATGGATACGAATCTTATGGAGAAGAAGGCTGCTGCCGCAGCTTCGGCGGCCGTTGATCAACCCAAGTCGGGCAAGTATGTGCCACCCTTCCTCAAGGACAGTCAAAAGGGCGGCATGGGAATGCGTGGACGCGATGATACGGCTGCCATTCGCATCTCCAACCTTTCCGAATCGATGACGGAAGCGGATCTGGAGGAGCTGGTCAAGAAAATTGGCCCACAGAGTAAGATGTACCTGGCCCGCGACAAAAATACCGGTCTGTGCAAGGGATTCGCCTACGTTCACTTCAAGCAGCGCAAGGATGCGGCAGCGGCTATTGAGATTCTCAACGGCCACGGATACGATCACTTGATCCTGAGTGTGGAATGGTCCAAGCCGCAGAACAACTAGAGAGAGAGGGAATGGCGACGATGCTAAATGATGTGTGCTGTGTGAAGGAGAAGGATGTATCGGGGCTGCCTAGAAAGAGAGGATTGAAGCTGATCACGTTTTGATTTTTTTTTAATATCCACTTATAGCACCATAGCACAGGTTAATGAGTAAATAGTACATGGTATCTAAGCTATAAGTTTGCTAAAATACATAAACAAAAACAAATAAAAAAAAAGAAACGGTCTCTGCCGGGCCACCAATACAAATGCTTACCACCGTCTGTAGTTCTTTTATTTACGCCACGGTGTGTGACGTCACAGCGGTGCTGACGATATGCAAAGGGTTGCCAGACTGTTACAATTGGGGGCCTGGCTGGCAAGCGGAATGATACTCCTGCTTACGCATATTGTCATGTTGCCAAAAAAATAGAAAGTATTTTCTAGAGCTGCCAGAGTGTTCGACCATATTTAGGGAAGACCTATAAATAATATTGAAATACATAAATATAAATAATTTTATGACTTCGTTGGGAAAGCAATATTTATGAAATACATATGCATTAAATCCGAGTTAATAAAAATATATATGTCTATGAAATAAATTCGATGATTTTCAGGAATATCACTAATTTACAGACATCATTATATATAAATTACCCATTAATGCCTGCGAATGGGCATATTCGGTTGTGTTTGAGTGCAACTATCGCATAGCTAGTTTGCAGGGTAGCTGCGAATTCGACTCTTACAGCCGATGTTTTGGGTTTGCTTGCGTAAATTGTGTGTTTTTGTTTGTGCCGTGCGCTAAATATAGAAATAGAGGTGCCGCAAAATATTCGAAATTTGAATTAAGAACAACATCATCAACAACATATCGAGAATATGCAATAATTTTGAGCTGCTGGCAGGTGTGCGTGCCTTTGCTGCGCCCATTTTATAGTTAATGCTCTAAGCGATCGGTGCGCACCTCGCAATATGACATCGCCCTCAACAAGTTCCGCCCCCACCTACAACCCCACCACTAAGTCGTCAATCATAAAGCGGGGCACGCGGATTCTCACCGAGAAGCCCTTTGCCTATGTGCTGAAGTCCAAGTATCGCCTGGAGCGATGTGATAATTGCCTGGAGGCGTAAGTTAAGCAAATCTCATCCAGCCTCAGAGCCAGGCAATAATCCAGCATAATCCTCTATAATCTAATCTATAATTAAAAGCGTTAAGGTGCTCAAGTGCTCCAATTGTCGATATGTCTCCTACTGCAATCGCGCCTGCCAGCAGGAGGCCTGGACACTGCACAAGCACGAATGTCCCTTTCTGAAGCGCGCTCTGCCTCGCATAGTCCCTGATGCAGCGCGGATGTTGCTGCGACTTATACTGCGCCTTGAGCACGGCGGCGATCTGGAACGTGGTTACTACACGGAGCACGGGTCACGCAAGTTTCGTGACCTTATGTCACGTAAGTAGTGAAAGCACGTAGTTTGTACATATATATTTAAATACTTGTCTCTTATTACAGACTATGCGGAGATTAAGAATGATCCCAAACGGTTGGAGCACTTGGAGTCGCTGCACGCTGTGCTCACGGACATGATGAGCGACAGCACTGGCAGCAACCTGGGGAGCAGTAGCAGAAGCACCGTGCCGAATAAAACTGAACTGATGAGCATTTATGGGCGTGTAAGTGGGCAGAGAATAGAGGAAGGAAGGGAGAATATAAAGAGAGGCGGCAGACGCAGGCGAGCAGATTTCTCTAGCAGCAGACAGAGCTACTGGAAGAGAGAGGGAGAGGCAGATACTAGATGGAAGCAAGAGAAAGGAAGAAGAAAGACAAGGGAGAAGAGAGAACTCCAGTCATGGATAGGTGCAACTGGATAAGAGAGAGGGAGAGTGGAGGGAAACAGAAGCAATAGAAAAACTGCATGCACTTGCTGGAGTTACACGAGGAAGTAGCCCTGCTCGTGTGCTTCCTTCCTTGTCTCACATGTTCCGCACTGCTCTAATTCACGTTGACACTTTCTTGGCACAGTTCGTTGTCAGCTGCCGTGCCCCTTCTGGCGCTTTGCCAACTTGCCACCAGCTGCAGACACCTGCTCGTAGCATAATCAGCATGATTAATCAAGTTTCTGTAATTCCCTTTCCCATTTGCAGCTCATTACCAATGGGTTCAACATACTCGACGCCGAGATGAACTCAATAGCGACGGCAATTTACCTGGGCGTGTCCATAACGGATCACAGCTGCCAACCGAATGCGGTAGCCACATTTGAGGGCAACGAGCTGCATGTGCAGGCCATTGAGGACTTGCCTGGCCTGGACTGGTCCAAGATCTATATTAGTTATATTGATCTGTTGAATACGCCAGAACAGCGACGTCAGGATCTCAAGGATCACTATTATTTTCTGTGCGTGTGCAGCAAATGCATCGATCCGCAGGAGACGCGGGACATGAATGCGGCCATTTGTCCCAATCGAAATTGTGATGCCAGCGTCAATCCAGAGGTGGGTCAGTGTACGCAGTGCGAGACGAAGATGACGGACGAGCAGCGTCAGAACTACAATGAGATAATGTCCTGGACAGAGAGCAGCCTGGACTCCATGAAGGAGGTGGCCTGTAAGTAATTAGTCGCCTCCATCTCTCTCTCTCTCTCTTGGCTTATTCAATCTTCTGCATTCGTTTCTCTTGCAGATCTGGACATGTGCAAGATATGCCTGGCGAAGCAGGCGGGTGTGCTGCATCCACTGAATGTGTGGCACGTCAAGACACTGGACGCTGCCTTTGAGGCGGCCATCAGTGTGGGCAAGTGGTCAGATGCCTTGGAGTATGGGCAACAGCTCTTGCCGGGCTTTGCCAAATACCATGGTTCGTGGAATCCTCTACTCGGTCTGCTCCACATGAAGCTGGGCAAGATTCAACTCTACGAACGCAACTACAAACAGGCTGTGCATCATCTGCAGGAGGCGCAGCGCATTTTGAACGTCACTCATGGACGCGATCATCGCCTGATGCTCGAGCAACTGCGTCCGCTCATGCTGCAGGCCAAGCATGAGATGAGCTGATCCTAAAACTATATTTACTGTATATAGTCCACATATGTGTGTGTATGAGTCCTAGTTTAAACAAATCACTTTTGTGCTTAGCAATAATAAAATATTGTTTAAATCTATTTTCTATATCTTGTCTTCCATTTGATACTATATATATATTATATATATATATATAAATTTGTTGTATATTCTCTATCAGCGTGAACAGCTGAACCGACATAACCTTGTTTGTCTGTATGAACATCTAGATCTCAGAGACTTTAAGAGGTAGTCCTATGAAACTTGCTGATAATATGACCTATCATTGTACGCAAAAAACGTATATTTTTAAGTTTGGCAACGCCCCATTCCGAACCGGTAAATCGAGAAATATCGAATTATAAGCTTAATTTTTAAGCTATTGTATTTTGGTATACACAATAATTACCATTCAAGTGACGTACACTTGATCAGCGGCAGCATCTGAGCTGATATAGCCATGTCTGTCTGTATGAACAACTAGATCTTAGAGTCTATAAGAGCTAGGATTACCAAATTTGTTGGCAATATGTCTTGGTGTTGCCCGCAGATAAAGTTTGTTTTAGATTTTGGCTACGACCCTGCCGCGGCCGTAAAACAATGAAAATCGAATTATTATCACAATATGAATGATTCCAACTAATTTATTTGCGAATGGGTTATTAATAGATAGAAGCTACTTAGGAAATCCCTTTGTGGCTTTCTTTCTCTTATATGCATATTCTCTTCATTCTGTTGTTTACCCAAAGACACTAGAGTGTTCCGATTCTGGTTTTGTATATTTAAATTAATGCGTAAACTATGTATATATTATATATGTATATGACCATTGATGATTGCTGCCAATTAGACAATCTGCGTGATCGCCTTGGCACGCCGATCAGTGTCTTGGAACAGGGCCCTGATGAGATGCTTGATTTCATTAGCCTGATAGTTAGCTGTCAGTGGACCGGCACCATCGCACCAGAGTTCAGTGATCTCCTTAAGCGATGCATTCATCATGGTCTTTAGCTGCTGCAGTTTCATCCAGGACTGAACATGATTTACCTCGTTGGGATCCTGGAAGAGTAGTGGAGCCTTCTCCAGCACCACATCGATAAGGTCGCTTAGCTCGCTGGCCATTGTGGCGGATATGTCGCGCAGTTTGAAGACGCGAAGTATCAACTCATTGGTAAACGGATGCAGCAGCTCACAGAAGCTGCTGTTGTACACGTTTTCGGGCAGCACCTGCTGCCACACATTCTTAAGTAGTTCCAGTTGCCGCAGACATTGACGCACAAGTCTCAACGGTGCCGAGCCCAGTGTGTGCAGACTGTCGAACTCTGTAAAAGATGAAGATAAGTATGTGAAGGAACAACAAGTTAGATATTGTCCTAGGTGGCTTACCAAATCCGCTCATGATATCCATTAGTATGGACTCCTGGTAGGCAATCTGTACGCGCAAGTACTTGGTGCCTGTTGCCTGCAACATCTTGACCAGTGAGGGGCAGCTCTCCACGCCCTTTGTGGCATGCTGGGCCACCCAATGGGTGAGGTACATGCAATTGTTGTGGAACAGCGCCGATTGCTGTGGAATGCTCTGCAGCAGTTTCTTGTGTACCTTGGGCACTTCATCGATATAGGTCTCCAGCAGCAGACCGACAACACCGCTCAGTGGATCCGGTGTATCCTTGTGGCCGTTATCCGTCGGTTGCTTAAGTATGCGATCCATTAGTTTGCTAAAGTCCTGCACCAGAGAGAGAGAGAAGCCTGTGAATCGGTTCGTCTTCAATTTGGAATACTAGGGTACCACATACCTGGGCGCTCTTCGAGATCATGCAACGTGGAAAGAGAAACGGATCACTCTCCACATTGGCGGGTAGATTATTGGCAGCAACGAGTATCATATCCTGCAGATCGCGTTGTATAATCTCCCGTGCCGTTGCCAGAACACGTGCCGTTAGCCGATTGCGATAATATGTGTCGTAGAGCTTAATGAACTTGCTTAGTGCCGTGTCCAGCTCGGGATTTATGAGAAACGAATCGGCCAGAAAGTGCTCGAGCTCGGCAACATCTTTGCAGAGTGTCGAGCTTGCGTATTCCTCCATGCTCTCGGGCACTGCTGGTATAAGGCATTCATCGACGAGTAGCTGCAGCATGCGATCCTTAACATGATCCCCAATAATGCTAAAGACATGTTGGGTTCCACTCAGACTGCAATTTATGCTGCCCAGTAGCTGAAACAGCAGGCGAAAGTTATTGAAAACTTCCGCGTAGTTGGGACGCAATAGCTGTGATGTCTCCGCGTCCTTGATGGAATACGATAGTGTCAGTTCCATGTGAGTGCCCTCCTTTGCATTCTCATTGTACTCCACCGAGACGGGCTTCTGGATGAGCGGCTCAATGCACTGATCAAGCAGAAAGTCACACAGCTTGCTGGGATTATATCGCTCCTGGAACAGTGCTATTACAATGTCCTGCAGCTGTCCCTCGTCCTTGCTTACCAGCAGCGTGACACATTTGGATGTCTGAAAGGTTTTGCAATTTAACTGCATTAGGCGATCGAAACGCTCCTGCAGTGTCTGTTGGAGCAAATGCGCCTGGACATGGTATTTGACTTTGATGGAATCGTAACAATCCAGCGATTGAAAGATGCGTTCCACATCTGGCGGCAAGGCACCATCAGAATTCTCAATTAGACCACGCAGTTTTCCCATCAGATCAAGCACAGCCAGGCAATCTTTGGTGGCTTTGGCTTCCTCCACACACTGAAATAGATCGTCTAGTTTTAGTATGTGCTCACTGACGCGCAATCCCAGTAGCAGCTCGCGCAGATCTAAACAGCTCTTGGCCAGCTCACCGCTGGCGTCACTTAATGCAGCTTGACCCTCATTGCCCACCGAGGTGAGCAAATCGCCGATCTCGTCACACAGTGAACTCGCTTTATCCAGAAATGTGTCCGGAGATGTGCGATTTGGCATAAATTCGGTATAATTATCGTCAATATGTTTGCGTACACGACTTTGGAAGCGTTCGGTGCGCACAACCATTTTCGCGATTGCCGATTTAACTGTGTCAATATTGTTTCCATGCCCTTGAAATGTCTCCAGCAGCACCGCCGTTTCCGCCATTGTCTTGATGTCGATTATTTGAACCTAGTTTACTTGATATTTAAATGAAAATAAAATAATGCGAATACAAATTGCAACGACGACGCAAGTATTATTAAACTTCTATCGATAAGTAATCGAACTATATCGAGAGTGAAGTTGATGGCTCGATAGGTTTTGTCAACAAATTTTAAACAATTTTAAATATGTTTTGATGTCGATTATCTTAACGTAGCGGCATGGTATTTAATTTAAACATTGACGCGAATATGAATGACAACAACGTCGCTAGTATTTTTATATTGCTATCGATATGTAGATTATTGAAGAGTTAAATATCGAAAGAGTGATGTTGCACCACGATTGCTCGATATTTATTATTAAATAAATTATAAACAATTTTGAATGCGTAACCTTGTGCTTCAGTGCGTTTCCAAATAATCAATCTCTCTCTTTCCTTAAATTACTCAAAAATATCATGTAATAATGTGATGTTAGGTTCTTAACTTTCAGTGGTATTTTCGTTGATTCCCCCTTTTCATTGTTCCACACATGAATTTGTATAGAATATAGATCACATTGTGCCCGACGACAACTCTTATCGATAATTCGATACATGTCATAAGCTTAATACCTCTGCTCGCAATAGATTGAGTGGCCGTAAAGAGCGAGCAAAATGGCTTACAAAAATGCATTTAATAGTTGCAAGTATCTTGTATTGATACTTTGTTTTACAATAGGATGCATCAATATCGTTAATTGTATAGAGCCAATAACTCTTGGTGTCGCTGCCGGAGTTGGAGTTTTTGGCTATAATTTCTTCAAAGGCCAGACCTATTGCCGGGTATATGAGTGTTGCGATGAACGAAGCATTCCAGCTGATATGAACCGTAAATAGACAATTATAATATATACACATGTAAACACTGAAATTTATGTGATCGAAAATGATTCAACAGGTTTGTCGCTTTTGCTTGGATCTACACTCTTTGGCCAACATTTGGTGAAACAAACCATTATTCCGGCACTGAGTGCACACCTACGGCCAGATAGTTTGTCACGCAAACCACTTGTAATGAGTTTCCATGGCACACCCGGTACCGGCAAAAGCTTTGTTTCCGACATGATCGCCACTGCACTCTATAAGGAGGGACCAAAAAGCAAATATGTGCACAAATATCTCGGTCGAGCCGATTTCTCGCATCCTTCTAAGGTGCATGAGTACAAAGAGCGAATCAATCGGGATGTTCGCATGAGCATTGAAAATTGTCCACGTTCGCTATTTATATTCGATGAGGTGGATAAGATGCCGGTCGGTATCTTTGATACGCTCACATCATTAATCGATTACGCTGGCAATGCTAAAGACGCCGACTATACAAAGGCAATATTTATATTTCTTTCGAATACGGCTGGCGTGAAGATTTCCGATCACCTGGCCGAGCTCATGCAGAAGGGCACGCAGCGTGAGGATACCCGACTCTCCGACTTTGAAGCAATGCTCAAGAAGTCGGCGTACAACATGGAAGGAGGTCTCAAGCTAACAAGTATGATCGATGCCCATGTTATTGATCATTATGTGCCATTCTTGGCCCTGGAGAAGGCACACGTTGTTCAGTGCGTCCAGGCCGAGTTCAGGCGTTGGAATGCACAACCAACGCAGGAGAAGATCAACGAAGTGATCAGAAGCGCCGTTACCTATGAGACTAAGCACAGCATGTTTGCAACATCAGGTTGCAAGACGATTGAAAAGAAGGTCGCTGTGGTTATTTAATTAATTCTAATTTAATTGAACATAAGCAAATGTTTTCCTGCGCTTTATTAACTGTGTATAGAAGATTTTATTTCTACAGCCAAAACTTTTTTTAATTACACATAAAAAACCAAAAACTTATTATCTATATTCTTGTTGTTGTTTACCAAGGATTCAGCCATTTGAGACGTGAATCTTTTCGGAGCAGTTCAGTGTCCAGTCGCTTGGGTTCTTTATCGAACGCATCACGGGCAGCGTATCGCACTTCGACGGGCCCAATATCCTTTGTGACTAGACACTCGCCGTTCTCCTTGAGTATCGTGTGTTTGACATCCTGCGCCGTGGGCTCGCCATAGGGAAATGTAATGGGTGTAACTTTGATCAAATGCTTGATCTTCCAGAGTCGTGCATTATTTTCGGGTATATTCTTTACCACCGTGAAGTTACTTTGCTTGCCATCCAAGCCCAAATCCTTAAGCAGACGCTTCTCCCAAAACGGATTGCCTTTCACGGGCTTTATACGTTGAACACGAAACAGCTTGGCCGGCTCCACAGGCGGATCCTGATGGTCGGGCGTTCTGTAAATAAGTAAAATGACTAGGATTATAAGTACGCAAGTTACTGCAGCCGGTGTGCCCATCACCTGGGATAGTAGATGATGTTCTCGTATTTCTTGCCATCCTTGTACAGGAACTTCTTGTTGTGCTTGCCATAGGTGCGTGCCAGTGTCACGCTAAGCTGCGTTGGCGTCAAAAGCTTCAACGAGTTCATTTTATTTTAGAAATAATAATAAAACTCCAATTGAAACCGAGCAGCTGCTGTATGGTTGGTTATGAAAGCGTGCCAGGGCTGCAGAGTGCACACACTGCGCACAGCTGTTTTTGCCATTCACCACGGAACAACGATAAGTCAGCTAACAGTGTTAGGGAACAGTGCACATAAAATAAGGAGTTCAAATTTTGAAAATTGATAACGGTTATTTAAGTTGCTTTAGCTTAAATAATTTAACTAATTCTAATTTACTAACTTAATTATAAGTGGTGAAAACTGTTGTTTTTTTGCTGTATGTAGTATATTGTAATTTTACCGAGATCAGTAAAGTATTTAAGTCTGAAAGGCTTTCAACATGTTGAACATAGAATGCGCTGATTTTTTTAAACAATAATTTATTTTACATAAATCTTCGAGATCGTAATGCTGCCTCTATTTGCACGTGGGCGTGCTTTCACACCTCTACCGTCGCCATTTTGTTGTTCTGATTGGCGCATCTAGCTCCGGGATGTTGCCTTGCGATTGGTTCGTCTCGAGGGGTTGCAAAATCCTTACCGGGGCGCGCTATAAAGGATGCTGCAACATCCTCACAACGAGTCAGTTGGGCGTCAAAGCTTTGCGCGAGCAGAAGATTTAAGAGAAAAATTGTTATAATAAAAAACACTTGAACGTGCAATAACTTTTTTTATTCGGACCAAATATTGTAAGTGGAAAAATATTTAAAAAAAAGGCAAAGAAATCTTTTCTAAATTGTTTGGTATTTTCGTGAAATTTGTGCGTGCTTCAAGTCCCTAGGGGATCTGCCTTATAGCATTAATTATAGTCTGCTGAGATTTCTACATCGAACAATATCCAATATCCAATATCCAATTTGCTTCGATTTTCGACAGTTGCGAAAATGTCCATTAAATTCATCTATAAAAACTGGAACGGTTCGAAAACCGCAGAAGGGTTCGAACCCCCCACAGGGCGATAATAAAGAAAGACGTGACAATTGTTTCCCTTCTATTTGTGTAGGTGTGAAAATATGTTGCGAATAAACAATAACAAAGTGTGCAAAGAGGAAAGCAAAACAAATGAATAACGAAATAATGCGAAATGCAAACAAAACGCGTCGTCGCGCGACACGTGACCAGAGGCATGGGTGAAAGGGGTCTGTCCGCATAGGGGAGGAGGGAAGGTTGACACCCCTTGCACACTCCTTTTTCGAGGGGCATTAATAATGCAATCCTAATTTGCGATATGAGGGGAATAATAATCTATATAAAACTAACTAATGCACTCAACCCTTCTTTATTTCTCTGTCTCTCTTTCAGGTGCAGCAGGTGCAACATGGTCTACGATATGAGTCATTTGGCGCCGCCGCCGCCGCAGAGCATCTCATTAAGCCGCTACTATATGGAGCATGACGATGATCATCTCTCAGCGGCGGCCAACAATAATGGGCCAATGTCAAATGGGCATGGCGGACATGGTGGACACAGTCATGCGGCTGGCGATGATTATGCAGCAAGCACCACGTTAGATATTGATCAACGCTTTCAGGCGCACATTGCCTGCGAGACAGCCGCACAGCCGGCACAGCCACCGCCACCGACACCGGCACCACGACGTCGCACCACACCCATTGCTCATCTAGATCCATCGGAGCTGGTGGGATTGACGCGGGAGGAGCGCCGTCGACGGCGACGGGCGACACTCAAATATCGCACAGCGCATGCAACACGAGAACGGATTCGCGTGGAGGCTTTCAATGTATCGTTCGCAGAGCTGCGCAAGCTGCTGCCCACACTGCCGCCCGACAAGAAGCTCTCCAAGATCGAGATCCTCAAGCTAGCCATCTGTTACATAGCGTATTTGAATCATGTCCTCGAGACTCCCTGAGATACCGCCAACGCCTCCAGCTATAGTCAGCTGCCAGGCGACATGTTTCTTACACTTCCTACGGACTAGATATCTCGATATATATATATCGATATACACATATATTATGCACATACCGATATACATATGTATGTTTATATAGATCTGTAGAATATGCGATATAGCACCTGTAACTAGTCATAGCCGATATAGTTCCTAGTCATACTCAATATTTTTTTTTCTACCATCTAAAAGTACGTGATATCAAATATTTGTTTATATTATATTCGAGTCCCCGAGCAATAAATTGATTATTTATATAAATGCACTTATATAAATATGTATATATTGTACATAAATCACATCGTTTTGTTCTTATACAGATACCCTTTAGTAGCTATATTTCTTAGCTGGGTAATGCGTTTCTTCTTTTTGACTGGTTGTCTCTGATTTTTCAAGTTTCTGAATTAAACTATATACGTAATTGGGTATATCATATGCAAAATGTATTTGGGCGATTCCTGACACAAAAACTAATATTATTATTTTTATTTTCTCTATATTACATAATTCTTACAGTTATCCTCATCTTGGGATTTACAAGTACTGTGTCTATTAAATTTAGCATATATTTTTATTTTCATTATATTATTTGGTATAAGTTTTGTATGTTAATTGTATTATTATTATTAACATATTTTTTATTTATTTTCTTTTTTTTATGATTTGTATGCTTATTGTTTTTAATGTGTATAATTTAAATTATAAACATTCAAAAGATTGTAGGGCAATTGTTGGTCGCGCATACTCTTACTCACTTGTTTGTTGCGGACTCTGGAGCCTCAGCTGGCACTTCACAGTTTTCCATTTGCTTTGCCGTCTGCCAACAAAGCGCCAGCTGCGCCCCAACTCCGCCTCCAACTCGGTGTGTGTGTCTGTGTGTGTACTCTGAGTATGTTCTTCGCCTGTTGGGCGGCTGCTGTACGTAAAGAGAAGCCACGCCCCCACAGAGTTGAAACTTTCCTGCTCTGATATGCTGTGAGTTTGATGCCTTTTCGGCTCATTTGGAAATCTACTTTCAACAAATTTGGACAACATTTTATTTTGAACAAAATTGTTTTTTTTTTTAATAAAAAAAAACCACAGATACAAAAGGGCAAAATGGCATTTCATTTTAGCGCCATGCAGGTGAGCGATCGAGAGAAAAAAATGGCATTTATTGCCAATTGCAAATTGGATTCTATTGTGGATGCTGTTTGGCTTGTGCTTGTCAGCGTTGCCAACTGCTGTTAACCGCCAGCGACCCAATTGCAGCAACGTGTCAGTCGTGTTTATTTCCGTTATTTAGCGGGGACGAGGTAAAATCATATCAAATATAGCAAGCTCAATTATTGGACTCTACTTTAATATACTCTGACTAAACAATTCTCCCAAGAACTTTTGTTCTCTCTGCGCAAAGTTTGCAACGCCCACACGAACAACAATAATAACAACAGAAAGAGAAAAGAGCCTGGCAACCCTCGCCTAACCCATCCCCAACATGGCCCCAATCGGTGCTGCGAATAAACCAGCACAACAAACAGTCAAAATTCCGACAGGGCGCAATCCAAATGAATGTTCCCACTGTGTTCCTTTAACTTGTCTCTGTTCCTGTCTCTGACTCTGGCTGACTTGTGGGGCCGGCGACAGGCGACAAAAAGGAATTGTATAGATTTGATGTTGACTGCACTTTAGTTTGAACAAGAGTTTTAGCGGGGTTCTACTAAATAATACAAAATTGAATGTTAAGAAGTCTATAGATCTGTTCAGTTGGAGGTTTTAATTTATAAGTTACTTAGCTGTATATGAGTTAAATATTCAAATTTAATGTGAATTGGCTAAGAGGTTGAGTTGCCAGATGTCCATCATGATTAATAGTTATTAACAACTCAGCACTTTATCGATTGTCTTCGAAATCAATGCAGCGCATCAATTATCGATGTGTGCGTTAAGCCAGACTGCCAAGAGTTTAAATTTTTTAACAATTTTCTCACTTTATTTTGTTAATTTTTTTTTTGTGTGTTCGCAAGTCTTCGTTTGTCTGGGCAAATTTGTCGCCTGGCTGCTGCTCCATTACTACGCAGCACTTTAACATATTCCCGTTTCCCATTACGTCTGCTCTCTCTCACTCTTTCCTTAGCTTGTCACCTATACTAGCTTCAATCTCCCCTCCCCATTGCGAGTTTGCCAAATAGCGACAGTTAAGTTTATTTACTCGGTAACGATAGGTAACGCTACCGTTGCGCTCTGCCTTGCCGCTGCCCATCCCTCTCTCCACGGAGTGCATCCACTGCTCGACTTGATTGCCACGCAACTCGTTCACAGTTATTTTCATATTTTCATTTGGTTTTGTGCGATAAAACGGTCTAACGGAATTTCTGCAACGCCTGCAAAGCAAATAAGAAAAAACAAAAGAAAGAAAACAAGTGTAATTCTTGTCTCTGCTGTCAAACTCTGGTGTAGAGAGGGAGAGACAGACAGAGGGAGAGGAGAGAGTGGCTAGTGTCCAGCCGGGATCTTTTTAATGACATTTCAATTGTCGTTTCAATTGCCAAAGCATCGCACAAATTGACAGCTGTTCGGGCAGGAAAATTTGATTGGAAAAGTGGGGGGAACAAGACACAAGGAAAAGCTGAAAGTGTAACTGAAATAAAACTGCTGCAGTGCGTGAAATTAGCTTAAGTGTTGCCATCTTTGAGGCTGCTGTGTGCGTGTGTGTAAGTGGAATGCCACAGGGTGGCAGATTTGCAGTGGACACTGCGACACAGTGGACACAAATTTGTGCGAGAATTGTGTTTTTTTTGTCGTATTTTTTTTTTTTAATTGCCATGTATATACCCATATATTTCTCACATATTTCCTAAATATTTCCCACATGTTCTATATAATATACATATAAATTTGTATATATAAATTGTAGTATCTGATGAATCATGATATTGTTCTTCCTCCAGCATTCTGTAAATTTGCTACTTAAAAGACAAAACAATTTCCAACTACACAGACCACTGTCATGGACCAGAGTTGGGGTACAGCACCATGGGAGTAGATGGGGTAGGCTAGGGTGGGGGTGGGGCGTTTCTACAAGTGCAACCAGCACTGTTGCACGTGCGTTTGGGCTAGCTTTTTGACTGTCTAATCCGAGGACGCGCGCGCCATGTGATAAATTGCACCCCAGAGGGTTGACATAAAAATCATCGCTTCAACGCAAACGGAGGGAGAGCGAGAGGAAGATAGACGACAACAACAAGGGTGTAGTGAGGTTAGGTTTGATCCGTGGATGTGTGAGTGTATGTGTTCATCCTTTTGTCTGTCTGTCTATCAGTTGGACGCCTTTGGACTATTGTTGCTAATTGAGTTTAAAATCAATTTGTATTTTACGCTTCGAGTGCGTTCAAGCCGAAGCCGAAGCTGAGATCGATCAACTTAACCTCACTTTGTTAGCCTCCCCCTCTTGCATTTCGTTGTGTAATTGCCGTGCAAATTTAATTACAATAGCAACGCCTGATACGCTGCTTAGCTACAAGCAGCGCTCTCCCCTCGCTGTCATTCTCTCTCTCTCTCTCTCTTACCTCCCTGTCTAGAGTTGCCACCGTTTCACACGCACTCAATCAAGGACCTTCTACAATCTTCAATCAAGTGTTGACAACCCGCCACGTGCTTGTGGGTGTGCAGCTGCTTGTGTGGGCGTTTGGGGGGCGTGCCACTGCGTATTGTATTACCCGCCGCAATTTGCATCTTTTCTCGCCTCCTGCGTTAATTGAAATTGCAAAATGCGTGGGAAGTGTCCCCCAAAAAAGGAGAAGAAAAGAAGCTTCGTCTTCATTCTTCATTTGTTGCTTTTTGTTGCTCTTCTTTCTACTGCAGAAGAAAGCAACAGCTGCCGCCCAATCTGCAGCTTGAGCTGCTCTGCTGATAAATGATTGCACATGACTTTGGCTATGCAGCAGGAAGGGGGAGGGAGGTACAGAGTGGGTTGGGCTAGCAAAGATCTAAACGTCTGGCAGCAATCTGGTTGTGTGATACCCTGCTTTAGATGTGTGATGGGTATACGGCTTTAAGAAGGACTGTTAACAGATAAATATTCTTCTAAAATAATGTATAGTTTTTCTACAAATATAGTTTATATGAGTCCTATACATATAGGCTTTTCTACAGCTTCAGTTTTTCAAAATAATAAAACAATTTTATTATAATTTTGTTGATAATTTAATTTAATTTAATTTACATGACATAATTCTGATATAATATTCGTTAATTTTCTCATTTCATTAGCTTATTACAGGGTATTCCTGCCGTCTGCAACCCCATGCTTTTCTTCTCATTCTTTTTTATCCCGGTAGTGTCCTCTAAAAAGGCAAACACAAACAAAACAGAAAACAAGGCATTAAGTGGCATTAGACAAAATGCTTTTTTACACATGTTGCAACACAGAGATTACGATTACGCCGTGTAATCGTTGCAATCGCCCCAAGGCAGCGATTGCTCGAGGGTTGCTCGAGGGGTGGTGTCTGTAAGGTCCTTCTCATCTCGCCTTGTTTTGAATTCGGGTTTCTCGTTGGATTTGAACTTTTTATCAATTGGTTTGCTTAGCCTTCATAAATAACGGTTTTAGTTTGCCGTCGGACTGGTTAGCAATTGAAACAGGTGGCACAGTGTGTCCACCTAGCTTAGGCTACACTGAGAGAAAAGAGGCAAGTTGTGCATTAATCATGACAAACTTGATTTTAAGGATTAACTCGAAGCGGATTCAAAGTTCAATGCGTAACTTTATTAGACAGATATGTGACAAAATGGATTGTATAGTTATTATACGAAATGACGGGTACTTCAAGTGTAGGGGTTGTAGGGTACATGAAGTGTGGGGTTTTTTCTTTTAACTAAAGGTTCTTCTACTGTCCATCCATACACAGTACGAACGCGGCTTTGCGCCGAAAAGCGTCAACAATTGGGAGTATCAGCGTTTCTTTCCGCCCCGACCACGCCAGCTTTTGACTAACTCGAAACCACTAGTCGATAAGAAAGGACACCTGCTGCCCACATCGCGACGGTGAGTAGAAGCTGTGCACCCCCACCAAACACAGTTATCATTCACTCACTCACTCCATTCACTCACTCCTCCTGCCACTGATATCTTCTTTAATCCATTAACCACTTGCATGCGGCACAGGGACGGCAACTTTCTGGGGCAGTACCGCGGCACTTACCACCTGCCGCTGCACATAACACGTGAGTTTGCGACCCAATACAACCGTTGCCTGAGTGGGCAGTACAAGTACCGCGACTTTCCGCGCAATTTGTGTTGTTGCGAACACGAGCGGAATAAAGGTAACTGCGATTGGCGTCTGACATTGGGACGAGCGGACGATCCCGTCTGGAAGAAGCCCGACTGCCAGACGAAGTGTGAGGGACTGCAGATGCTGCTGGATATCAACAATCGTCATTTAAATTGCAAGCGCACCAAGTGTGTGCCTCGAGTGAGTATTACTCTAAGATGCACTGCATCCTCATTGCACACTGCACTGCACTGCACTGCAACTTTCACGGCACCCCATGTCTTACCCCCTTCGGCCTTCTCTGTAGGGTAAGGAGAAGCTAATACAACGCCCAGCGGACTCATCCATGCGGAATCGCAAGCGTAATCGCAAGCGTCCAGTAACCGCCTTTGAGTTCAATCGAAAGCAACACTCCGAGGAGAACACCAAGACAGCCAGCAAGACCATCAAGGACACCGAGGTACCGGCGGTCACACCAGCGACACCAGCAGTCCAGCCGGCAACTGAGTTTGATTGCTGTAACCCTCGAGCCTGTTCTGAAAGATGCAACCAGTATCAGATCCCCGATTGCTGCCTGCCACAGGATTACAGCGTTTGCCCACCCGTCAATTGCCCACCCGTCAATTGCCCACCAGCACATTGATTACATTAATTCCTTTCCCCTTCCGCACTTCGCCTTAGATACTGCAGCTCCTAATTGAACAGTACACCGTACCAGGCAGGCACTTATACCCCCTTAATTGTCCTTGCAATTCTGTATATACTTTCAATAGATCAGATAAATATATAGTTTGGGCAGAGCATCTTGTTTTGGATCTTCTAAATTTCCCAGTTTCACAAAATGTTTCATACCTACTTTGTGATATATGTTAACTATACTTTGTCTACCTATAGTACAATGTGAACAATCATTTAGAAAATTGAACATTTACTCAATATCTAACAATCTACCTTTCTATAATCATTTTGTTTATCAAATTCGAAATATAAATAATATAAGAACTTTAAAGTACCTATTCAAATAGGAGTCTATGCTAACTTTCATTATGGCTCTCACAGGTGGTTGACAGAATAATGATTAATAATTAGATATATAGATATGTATGGAATAAGAAAGAACTGATGGTTCTATTCATTGTTAAATAGGCAGATAAATAGAGGTATATTAACATATTATATTACCATAATATATTAGAAGACCTATCCGACCTTATAATGTATATATGTACATTCCGAATCAGCATTAAAAGGGGAATTGACCTAACTATAACTATCTGTCCGTCCGTCTATCTAGTCTCTCAGTTTTATAGTTATCTTGATGAACTGTAACTGTAAATAAGTCGAAACGAGCTGGATCGGACCGTTATATCGTATAGCTGCCATACAACATATCGACCAATCGTTATTTTTAAAGATCTGCCTTTTTATACCCTTGGACCATTGAAAATGGTCAAAATAGGGTATACTAACTTTGTTTTATATGCATAATATACATTATAAAATGTAATTTATCCTATTATAGGAACTATCAGAGTAGATAAGACCATCCAGGGGTATAAATCCTTAAGCATGCCTAATGTCGTTTTTCTTTCTGGTTTCGTTTCATTAAAGTCGACCAACTTACATACATGCTGTAGGAACATTAAAACAAACTCCGCTTCAAACCTTTTCCTTCTCCCCTTTTAGGGTCCTTCATCGTAGTTCCCTCAATATTATAGCACAGCGCACAAGGCACAGCTAATCACCATCACAACCGCAAATCTCATGTTCATCTTCACCCGTCCTCCAATCATGCTCATCCTCATGCCGCAGACAGCGACCTACGACTGATTGAGCGTTGTATTCCTCCAATCCAAACGAACATGTCGCAAGCAGCTGTGGAAACAGGTAGCTACAAGTTGCCCGATCTAAGTTACACGCCGGGAGATTTTACAGCACCGGAATACCGTGTGCATCCACAGGACTTGCAGTATGGCATCGAAAAGGAGTTGCCATTGAATCGTATCTATCTAACTGAGCAGGAGAAGGCGCCACGTGGTGGCCAAGTGGACTCGGCAACGGGACGTCAATTTCCGGCATTGGCTGCAGCACAAGCTCGTTACACTGGTCAACTGAACGGAGATCAACCCTCCGAGTTTGAGTTCTCGCCGGGCAGGGATCTGATCTCATTGCCCCCCGTGGTAAGCAATCAGCAGCAGAGCTTCAGCACATCAGTGGATCAGCCCGAGCTGAGCAGGAAAATGCCTTTGCATTCGATCACAGAGAAACCCAACGAACGCTGCCCATCGCCGGTGGTACCGGCCTATGCCAACTTCGAGTTGGCCAAGCGCATGCACCAGGACAATCTGGACCATCAGCCACTGCCCGACTGTGTGGCCGACTTGGCTTTTCGACGGGCCCAGATCAGCGGTGGCCACGGCGGTCTTGCACTCGAGATCGATCCCATTGCAACGGGCGTGGGGGTCAAGACACACAATGCTGGACCGACGCACTGCACCAAGATGAAAGTGTTTCGGCCCAAAACAGGCGGCGGTGTGTTGCCCAAGGCCTTTACAGGAGACACATATCGCGGCATTGGCTCTGCGCCAGCCAAGAAAATGGGCGCCATGGATCTGGCAATTGGTTGGGACTTCAAGCCAGCGAATCCCGCTGACGAGCCACGTCTGGCACGGCACATAGATGGCTCGAATGATTCGGCAGGACCGGCAGTCTTTACGTGCGTGAAGACGCCACGCGAGGATCAGCAGGCTGGATCAACAGAGCTGGGACGGTCAGCGGGCGTCTTTACGAGCACACTGGGTGAACCGGACTTCTTCGACAAGGATATATTGCGCCGCAAGACGGACTTTGCGGGACGTGCCATTGAGCGGGACACGGACTGTGCCTGCGACTATTCGCCGCCAGCGCGAGCCAGAAGTGTGTCGCGTGATTCCAGCGCTTCCCACTGCAGGCGTGGGCCCACGCTGGGTATGGACGCTGCTAGGGGAGGTGGAGGAGGTTTGGCAGGGCTGGGTGTTGGCAATCGGCTGGCCAAGCAGTATCAGTCCACGCCCATGCTGGGAGACAAGGCGTATCAGGCGCTGCGAGAGAAATATCTTGGGCCGGATACGGACTGTCCCACGTTGGGCGCCTCGCACGATCATCTCCATCATCACCATGCCAGCTCGGGTCCAGCCTGCAAACGGGATCAACTGATGCGTCGTCCGCCACGTCGCCTGTGCCACAAGGTTGCCCCCGCACCCAAGTGCTGCCCCTCGGCCCATGGCCACGGACATTGTCTGACCAGCAAAGCAGCCTTTCGTGCCGGCATGCCCAAGCTGAATGCCTCCGGTGACTTTGTTGGTGTCGGCGGCGGCGGCGGTTGCGGCAGTCCTGGTGCAAGTCGTGTGCTTGTGGTGCCACGCCCTCGCCAGCCTTATGCCAAGAAGAACTATGATATCGATACGTTGGTGCCGCCGTTCCGCAGTCAAGCCGGCGGTGCCGGTCAGGGTGGCTACCCGGAGCATTGGCGCCTGTCCAGCGTCTATCAGCACGCCTACAAACCCATCGATCAGCGACGTCGTCCGCTGCTGCAGACGGTCTACAAGTGAAGGCACTCGGAGAAGATCTGCTGACCAGTATCCTCCCGTTCACAGTTCCAGCTCTTCTCCAGGCCTGTGGATTCCCTCCACTTATCTGAGCATTGTTCCAATCACTTACATCATCTTTGTGTTCTTCCAGAGAGTCTTACTTAGAAAATATCTTAAGATTAAGGATAGGGGGTAGAGAGAGGGAGGAAAGGAGAGAAGAGAGGAAGAGCATAGGGAAGATTGAAAAGGGGTTGATAAAGGAAATATTGAGGAAAGAAAACGGAAGCAGGAAGAAACATATAGAAAAAAAATCGTGAATTGAGTGAAGTGTGAAGAAAGAAAGGAATGCAAAGAACAAAAAGAACATTGAAAAGAGAAGACAAATGATCGTAGTGAGAGTAGAGAGAAGCCAAGATGGAAAGTAGAATCAAGTAAATAGAGAAGAGCACGAGAAAAAAAAAAAGAAAATATGGAAGAGCTTTTCGATTTATATATCATACGTGTGCTTAACAGTCTAACCATAGTTTTCTGTGTAGAACTGTTGAAAGTTTGTTATAAAATTATGAAGATCTTCCACTATATTTCCCTTTCTACCAGTTATATTGTAGATCTCCTTCAAAATCCCCGTCCAAAAAGCAATACTCCACTTATCCATTCAATATATTGTTCATTACTATAATAAAAACTATAGTTGTAAACACATTTTTTTTAATCAAACGTAAAATTGTTAATCCTTGAATTGACATTGTAGAAATATATGTATAATGCTATAAGTACACATGAAATAACCTAGACTGCAAGCTGCTTTAACATTATTATAATGTTTCATCAAAAGAATAAAAACAAATGTATAAAACTTGAATGTAATAAAGGTGCAAACAATTCAAAAACTTAGCTATAAAGTGCATTCAATATGATGGTGCAACATAATTGGAAATTGCCATAAAAAACTTGCTTAAGATTTGCATAATAATAATGATTTATACCTACTGCGAAGGGCGCTATAACACAGAGGAAGCAATATCAAATTTAATAAAGAAGATTTAACTCTAACTCTTTATAGCACTCTGTATTATAGCGCGCCTCTCGACCCTATAAATAGGTATAAAAAAAAAAAAAATAAGAGAATTTAGACAACTAACTTGAGTTGCTTTGGGTGCTTTGTAGACAATCTTTGGGTGCTTGAGAGGTTTTTGACGGGGGCTCACTTGAACTGGCCTCACTTGGCCGTCGTTGCATATGCATCCTGGGTCTTGTGGAACACATGACGCAACACGTCGCGTGTGGAGCGCCTGATGCTGTTGCGCAGCGTATGCTTCTTCTCGTTGGTCAACTGCTCAATGCGCATGTATTCGGTTTGTGCCACATTGGAACGTAGCTTCATCGTTCGCTCGCTGCTGTCCACAATGGAGATGTCCGCGGGTGCCGTCGCCTCTGCCGCCGGCTGTGGCTGTTTCTGTGGACGACGACGCAAACTGTGTCGTATGCTGCTGATGATGTTGTGATGATGCTGTGCCGGCTCCTCGGATTGCTCCTGCTGCTGTTGCTGCTGTTGGTGCATGGGATGCATTAGTTTCCTAATGGATTTGCGTATCATATTGCGGACTCCGTGTCCATTGGACTTGGCAGATTTGTCCGATTTGCACGACTTGCTGGAGGCTATCGATTGCAAGGACTCCTTGCTGCCTGCAACTGTTGCTGCCGGGCGATAGGCACGCACAAAACGTGCGGGAGCCTTAAAGTCCAGTTCATCGTCTTCATCTTCTGGCTCCGATTCGGAGGCGTAGGCAACATCGTTGCTATCTAGCACTGGCTCAGCTTCGAGTTCGGGATCGGTCTCAGCCAGTTCAGCAGCCTCAGACGGAAGCTCAACAATTTCAAGCTGCTGTGGCTGTTCTTCCTCTGGCTGTTTCTCCACCTCTTGCTCCTCGGCTGCCTCTCTTATCTCAGTCAGCGTCTGTGTGCGAGTGGTGCACACAATATGCCGCTCCAGCTGATTGCGCTGCGGCGACAACTGCTGCACTAGCTGCACGTCCACGTCCACTTCTGTCTTTGTTGTCTCCAGCACAATGCCATTCTTGCGCAGCTTGGCTTCATTGATGCTATTCTCCAGTTCCAGCTGGTAGCGGTCAAGCTCCTTGCCAATATCCATGCTGCTCTCCTCGCTAATTGCGCCCAGCGAACGCTTTGCTGGTGCTGAAAGTGGCGCCACCGGGGAGAAGACCAATTTGTCGGCCAACAGTTTGCTGGGAGTCAGCTGCGACAGCGAGATTCCATTGAAGTCAATGCGACAGCCTACAGTGGGCACAAATGGTAGTCCAATCTTTAGATTTGTGGGCAATGGTTCCTCTGCCAGGGCAGGATTCTCCACGCCTGCAGGATTGCTAGCTACTGCTGATATTTCACTGGGACGATGTATCTCGAAGGGATTCAGCGAGGCGGGGGCATCGCTGCCTCGCAAGTTGAGTGCCTCGTTGACAAAGCACTTTGTGGGCGTGGCCACGGCGCGTACCACCTGCAGAGAGTAAAAGTCACTAAAAATTATGGTTTTAAGACTTCCTAGGACACATACCTCATACGGATTGAACTGCCGTTCCGGCAACTCAAGATTCAGACCAGGATTCTCGAAACAGGCGTGTTCCCGTTTCTTCTTCTTGGACGGCTGACGCACAACTTCAAAGGGATTCAGTGGCGGCTGCTGTGGTTGCTTCTCTTGGCCAGTCGCCAGATCTGCAATGGATTTAATCTCCAGACCGGGGTGGCCATTGGTGAAGGGATTCAGGTTCTCCGATTCCTTAGTTATGCGACGCCGCCCGATCAGTCTCTTAGGCGTTGAGCTAAACGCAGCGTTAGTGAAGCATGACGCAGTTCCTGCAGCAGTAGTAGCAGCAGCTGCCTCCACAGTTTTTAAGGGTGGATTTTGTTTCAAGCCAGTTTCCCTTTTGCGTTTGCGCGGCGTCTCATTATTAAATGCAGCCAGTGCAGCGATGCTCTTTGTTTCCAGCATTTTAGCACTGATATTTTTAATTCACACCAACTAATTAGCTTATTTAATTCTTTTTAATGTTGTGTGTACAAGGAATAAGGCTCAAAACAAATATGTATACAAATGCCAATAGTCTGTCTCAAATAATGCGCACCATTTTGAATGAACTCTACTAGTGTTGTGAATTATCAAAATATCAAGGTGGTGCTTTTCGATTTTCTTCAAACGTCGCAATGTGAATACCAATTTCTTAAGAAGAAGAAGTGCACTATCGCCGCCTTTCCGTATTTAAATTATTTATCACATTTGTACCTCTTCAAATAATAAATTTATGAAAAAAATTTAGCGAGACTTTAATTTTAATACAGAGCCAACAGTCGATACAATCTAACCGATGTGGTAAATTTGCATAACTTATCAATTATCAATTACCGTAGACCTCTGACATAAATAATAAATTATAGATTGAAACATGCAAATAATATAATATAGATTATAATTTTAACATAACATAACATTAATATTTATAATTTTTATTACAACTGAAATTATATCGAAACGCCTTACTTGACATTAATATCGGCATAGTGGAAAATGTTTGGTATTTTTGCTGTTGAAATTACAGCCACACTGTATTTGACTAAAATTTAAAGATAGGCTGAGCGCATTTATTTGAGGTGTTTATTTTGTTATTCTCTAACAATGGACCGCTACGCGGTTAGCTCCCTTGTAGGCCAAGGTTCATTTGGCTGTGTTTATAAAGCCCAACGTCGCGAAGATGACAAAGTGGTGGCCATTAAAGTCATATCCAAGGTGCGTCTGGAACTGTTACCTTCAGTTCGTAGAAAAAAACGTAGTTCAATAACTAATTAAGCTATTTGCTTGCAGCGAGGGCGCTCGACCCGTGATTTGAAGAATCTGCGTCGTGAATGTGACATCCAGGCACGACTCAAACATCCAAATGTCATTGAAATGATCGAGTCATTTGAATCCAAGTTTGATCTGTTTGTGGTCACCGAATTTGCGCTAATGGATTTGCATCGATATTTGTCTTTCAATGGCGCTATGCAGGAGGAGCATGCACAGCGAGTTGTCTGTCATTTGGTATCGGCTTTGTATTATTTGCACTCGAATCGCATACTCCATAGGGATCTGAAGCCGCAGAATGTTCTGCTAGACAAGAATATGCACGCCAAGCTCTGTGACTTTGGATTGGCGCGCAACATGACAATGGGAACACATGTGCTAACCTCTATCAAGGGAACGCCTCTCTATATGGCACCAGAGCTGCTTGCCGAGCAGCCCTACGACCATCAGGCGGATTTGTGGTCACTGGGATGCATTGCATACGAGACCATGTCGGGACAGCCTCCCTTCAGTGCCACGTCCATACTACATCTGGTCAAGATGATTAAACATGAGGACGTGAAATGGCCCAGCACTCTGTCCAGCGAGTGCCGTTCGTTCTTGCAGGGTCTACTCGAAAAGGATCCTGGTATGCGAATCTCTTGGACGCAGCTCCTGTGTCATCCCTTTGTCGATGGCAAACTGTACATAGCTGAGGTGCAGGCAGCTCAAAGTTCGCCCTTCATTAATCCCCATCTAGCCAAGAACGTCAGGAAGCAACAACAACCGGGGTAAGTTCGCCAAATGAAATACATATTTCCCTATTACGTATTGAACATTTTTTGCTTTCTTTAGCCAAATTGGAGCCGATTTGGGTGATGTTCTGGCAGCACTCAAGCTTAGTGATGTGATCAATGAGAACTTGACCACCTCTCGTGACAGCATCAATGCCATAGCACCCAGCGACGTTGAGCAACTGGAAACCGACATGGAGGACAATGTGCATCGGGTTATTGTGCCATTTGCAGAGGTTTCCTACAGAGATCTACCCAGAGAAGCTATACTTCCTGCAGCTGCAATAGGCAATGCTGGTCTGGCAGGAGTTGCCATGCCAGTTATCAATTCGCAAACATGCTTTATCAGCGGCAACTCAAACATGATACTGAATCATCTCAACGACAATTTTCCCAACGAAGCGACCACCTCGCAGAGCGTAGCCAAGTGCATGAAGTCCAAATTGAAGATGGCGTTAAATATAAAACAATCGCGTAGCAAGGATCTGGAGAAACGTAAACTTAGCCAGAATTTGGATAACTTCTCGCTACGCCTTGGCCAGAGCATTGACGTTGAGGCACAGCGCAAAACAACCGAGATGCTGACACAGCAATCTCAATTGCATTCACAGCAACTGCAGCTGCAGGAGAAGAAGGCGCAGGCACAGATGAAGC
This sequence comes from Zaprionus ornatus, assembly GCA_018904035.1. Lineage (NCBI taxonomy): Eukaryota > Metazoa > Arthropoda > Insecta > Diptera > Drosophilidae > Zaprionus > Zaprionus ornatus. Next base: position 19,012,258 of record JAEIFZ010000001.1, read on the forward strand.
AATCGATGCACTCCACCAACGATGAGAAACTCAGCAGTGAGTAAGTATTATGTAATCTTCTTTGGAACTCAACTAATTGTATAATGTATCAGCAATTCACCTCCGTGCCTGCTGCCTGGCTGGGACAGTTGCGATGAGTCGCAGAGCCCTCCCATTGAGAATGACGAGTGGCTGGCGTTCTTGAATCGTTCAATACAGGAGCTTCTCGATGGTGAATTCGATTCACTGAAGCAACATAATTTGGTCAGCATTATTGTTGCACCATTGCGCAACTCGAAGGCCATACCCAAGGTGCTGCAGAGTGTTGCACAGTTGCTCTCGCTACCCTTTGTGCTGGCCGAGCAGCATTTGATAGCGGATGCCATCAAGAATGTCTACATCGATGTCAAGCTAGTGCCCAATCTCATGTACGCCTGCAAGTTGCTGCTTTCCCATCGTCAGCTCACAGATTCGGCAGCTTCACTACCGCCAGCAACAGCAGCAACAAATACGGCTGTCTCGATGAGTCGCACGCTGCGCAGTGTCTCCGAGTTGAGTGACGAGGAGATGAGTACCGCCTGTAGCCTATACGAACTGGTCTGTCATCTAGTGCATCAGGAGCATCGGTTTCTCAATCAGTTCTGCGATGCTGTAGCAATACTCGCCGTCAACGACATGTTCATTAACTTTCTAACACACGGTAAGAAGTCTAAGGAAGCCAGACCCATTGAAGATTATAACCTCCTATTTCTTTTTCAGATTTCAAGGACAACAACGCTGTGCGCTTAGCCAGTTGTATGCTGGCACTCTTCTGCTGCGTTCTGCGCGAGTTGCCAGAGAACGCTGAGCTGGTGGAAAAGATTGTCTTCGATCCAAGATTACATCTCAGTGTTTTGTTGCAGAGTCGCCATCACCTTTTGCGTGAGCGCGCCTGTCAGATGCTTCTGTTATTGGCGCGATTCAGTTTGCGTGGCGTGCAGTGCATCTGGAATGGGGAGCTAAAGAACGCTCTGCAGGAATTGGCCGATCAGCAGACATGCCAATCATTGCGTCTCGAGGCTGCCCAAACCCTGGACGAGCTTAGTCAGTTTAGCTTCTTTGTTGCCCAAGCAGGCGCTTAGATTTAATTAAACTTAACTCCACAAAAAAAAAAAAATTGGGAATACTTATAATCGTCTATTGTGTCTAGCCAAACAGATCCTGTAGGTTGCCCTGAAAGTAGTCAAGTAGATCGTTCAGATAGTTGCCGAAGCTATCGAAGCCCAGTAGATAGCCGCCGTTGCAATCCTGTTCGTACATCTCGTTTAGTTTGGACACATCTTTGTCGGACAGGCCACGTCGTTGACCCAACGAGGCGTAGGGATCCTATTAGATTGCAGATCAATGCAATAAGAGATTTTTATCAATGTAATCGAGCTTAATATTTAATTATGTATTAACTTATATACTATACATGGTATTTATTCATAAATACTCGAATAATCATAGCAATTATCTCGCAAATATCTTGATGTATTTCTAGATGTTAAATTGTGATTTTGTGTTTAAAAAATAAACGTTAGTATATGTAATTTAATATGCTATTAATTACTTTATAATTTTAAAGTGACTGGATGTATTTGCGATATATGGGAGTCTACATAAGGAGTCTTGTTGAGCACATAATCAGCAATCATGTTAGCAACGCAAAAACCACGGAAAGTAAAAGTAAAAAATACTGCTATTGACTATCGATTAAACTAATTTGAGATAGTCCTGCAAAACAAAAAATACTGTTTTTAAATATCGATTGATCTGATTTGATTTAGTTCTGCCACTAAGTTCGATGCTTAGTGGTTCTGCTAAGCGAAAAATACTGTTATTAATTATCGATTAATTTTTTTTGAATTTTATCCTGCTAATTTTAATAATATTTAACATGATTGATTTATACAAACGAATCGATATCTAGAGCTCAATATAAATTAGTATGGCTTATACCCTGTATACCCTATAAATTACTTACCAGTGGCTCAATGGTGGCCTTGCCGTTCTTGCTAAACGCACGGGAGCTGTAGTGCATGACGCTCTGGTAATCGTATTCGACGCCAAAGTTGGTGATATGTGTGCGTGCGTACTTATTAAAGTTGTGGGCGTGGCCATCTAAGATGTTCTCCCAGTTGATCTTCACGTACTCGTCGCGCTCCGTGGCGCTCTGCTGGTGATAGAAGCCAAGCGCGTGCAGCAGCTCGTGCACCACCACGCCGTGCGTGACACATTTGGGGGTATTCAGATTAAGTATCTGACCGCCCTGACGACGACCCACGCTGGACCAGCAGCCGGAGTAGTTGCCCTTGATCAGCAGCCAATGCTTGTCGCCCTCCTCATACGGCCGGAAGCGTATGCAGGTGCGTTCGTGGTACTCCTTGAACGCCTTCAGAATGATCATGGTCTGGTTGGCCGCTGTGCCAGTTAGCTTACAATCGTGAATTATCGCCAATAGATAGATAGATATATGTATATGCGTGCAAGCTCTGGCTACTCACTAAAGTCCTGCGGATCGATGTAGAACGGTACCGCGGCATCTGGCCAGGTCTGTCGCTCGTTAAGCAATCCATTGCGCAGTAGCTCACGATGCAGCATGATATCACCCTCAAAGAGGCCGCAGTGCTCCCAAATGTTGCTGTCACTGTTCTCCGTCCAATAGTCGAAGGCGGGACCTAAGCGAAAGCGGTGGTAGGGAGGGGGAAGTGAAGAGCAATGAGCAATTGTTCTATGCCCATTTCCGGTCTGTATACAAACTGTTCTTGCGTCGCAGCATTTGCATGTTTGCTCCCCAGCGCGGCGGAGGTGGCACCACGGGCTCAAAGCGTCCGATTACCGCTGCTCCGGGCTTAATCTGCTCCAGGCTTAGGCTGATCCCAATGAGTAAGGCCAACTGGTGCCACTGTCTGTGGTTGACAGGCGTGCGTCGCGACATGATTGTGGTGAAAGAAACGCCGGCCCTCTCGTCCCATTGCTTTTATATTTGGCCACAGCTGACGCAGCGCAGTGAGCAGAGACAGAGGCCAAGGTGGGGACGACGATGGCGATGGCGACACAGCGACAATTGAAAGTATTTGTGTACTCGCAATTGGTCGTGCCTACGACGGCGCCGACGACAATTTCATCGCCCACGCGGCTCCATTTATGCATAACGGATTTATTGCGCCCTAACGCCGAACGGGTATATCGATAAATGCGTCCTACGATGCAGCAGTTCATATGTTTAACGGGAGACATAATTAGCGGTCAGTATTAATAATGCAAATTTAATACCACTTTAAAAACTATCGCAAACCATGCAAGAAATACTGCTTTTGATTATCGATTGATTAACACTGTTATTGGCGACCGATTGAATTTAAAGTAAAGAAAACTTTGATTGAGGTTAGGTACAAGCTGCTTACTGTTTATACTATGCATACTCTTGCATCTTAAATGATTAACTTGAAGAGACAACAGTTATTTTATATTGACTGTTCTGTTTGTTGATTTTACTAATGATTTATTCACTGAGAATCTTTTATGGCCTTAGTTTTATGTCTTTCATCAACAAACCTTGTGCTTATACTACGGGAAAGAGTATTCTAGTGGCGCTGCGAAGAAAGTTGCTTTTATTTCTAGTGGTAATTGACGTTGTGCTCTCTCTTTCGGCGTTCGCTGCGTATTTAAATTCCCTTGTCTTTTACGGCTTTTAATTTCATATTTAACTGGGATATTGGGTTATCAGCGGCAACAGTGCGCGCATATGAAAATAGCACAGCCAGACCAAGACCAGGCCAGAGGCGGTGCACAGTGCGTCGTGTCAGTTTATTGTCGGCTGGTGGCACTGTGTACACTGACTGCAAAAACGACAGTCGACATGCGTTTGGGAAAGTTGCATGCAACAATTGATGCCGTGCCCGGAAATGAAAGAAATGTAAAATAGAATTTCGAAAACTCACAATTCTGAAATTTGAATAAAAGAATTGGGAATGCTTGTATAATACAAAAAAAATGTGATTTTATAGGAAAATTGAAAGAACTGAGAAGAGATGTTTAAAAATAATATCCCTGAAAACGGTTCGCCGAAGAGTATCGGAAATATGAATGTTAAATTAAATTTGAATTTTTTATTTTTTTATGGGAATATTTATGATTTGGTTTAATTGTCTTAGTTCCGAAAAACTTAAGTTCTTCTTAGGGTTTTAAGGAAAGAATCCTCGTATGTTAAAATATTTACATTAACAGAATATTTTAATGTATTTATACTATAAGTCTACAGAAGTTATAGCAACCTGAAATTGTAGCAGATAAAAAGGACAAAATGGAATAAGGAGAATGGGAATTCACTTTAGATTCGAGCTCGGTGTCTGCAACATGATTAAAGCCCGATCACGTCGACAGGTGACGTCTTGAAAGTCTAATCAACCGCGCTTGGGTAGTGACAGTGAATGGTGCGGGACGCGTCGATCGACAGAGTTCTTTGAACCTGTTTGTAGTATCTGTCCGATGTAGATTGATTGCTTCGCTGATTGTGGCAGGCATCGACGTAGTCTCTCTTGCTCTCCCCCTCTTGGCCTTTCGGTCTCTTGTTTCTTCTAATCTCTGGGATCTCTGGAATTGGATGAGATGGTTAGCATGCAATTGAGCAATCACTGCAAGAGACCATCCAAGTGATCTAAAGTATCCAAGCGGCTGTAGCAAAAGTGAACACACACACACTCACCACGAACGACAAACGAGTTCTCCCTTTCTCTGACCCAGACCCGCACAGCACTCTAAGTAGTAGGTCAGTGTAGACGAAACCCAATTATGTAGGTCGCCCAAGTCGAAGAGTACCAGCTAAGCTAACCTCGTGCCGATGACCGAAGACACACACACACACACACACACACACACACACAAAAACGCCCACCAGTTGGCGCAGTGACCCCCAATCTTAGCGGTACATTGACCTCACAGCGGAGTTTTAGCTGAAGTTCGCGCTTGAAAAAAGCTAAACAGATGCGTTTGGCTGCTTCCAGCTGTAGTTAGCTATAATTTTGGATCTTTAGTTTCTTTGTTCTTTGCATCGAAGATATTGCCATAATTATACTTGATATATTATATTAAGCAATGATCTTGGGTACATTAAAGCGCAGAAAGATAGATATGTTTATTTAGATCTTTATATTGTATTTTAATCTAAAATACGTAATATCACCATAGATTTGATCTTTCTTGTTTGACTATCTATTTAGATGCGCATATGATATGTTTTATTATATTATAATGAGTCGAAAGGGCTGGAGATGTGGCAGACATGCTACTATAATTACAACATATCGGATAGTTTCCTCTTACGGTAGATATACCTTCAAATTAAATACTTTGTTTCATAATTTGTATAACTTGTTCGACTTGGTTAAGGAATTGAATAGTTAAGAACCTTCTTTTCGGGCACATCGTGATCAGATCATCAATTTGGGTTACTTAATGTGTATTTCGCATAGCTCTGTAAAGTTTGATGGAGTTTACAAGTGAACAATCCAATAGTCTGCTACGGTGTGCCGTTCTATTCATTCGCCTATTCATTCTATTCACATAGATGAGATCTTTGTACAAACAAGCAAAAGCTATTTCCCGTGCACTGTCGACTTTAATTACAGGTACAAGCAATAGACCTGTCCGACGGCAGATTAAAGAATGCATCTCTTGCCCGAGGAGGTTCGAGAGAAGTGTGGGGAGGGACGGGGATTGCTGCATTCTCGATCGAGGGAAAGGCCTTCCTGCTTTGAGTGGAGTGTAGTGAGTGTGCCACAGATTTCTGGTTTGCTTGCTGCACTTTCACTGCAACAACAACAATAATAACAACACACACACACACACACATGAAGCACCTGAACCAGCACGAGGAAAATTGCACCGAAATCTAAGCGATAATGCGAGGTGATTTTGAGAACATTTTGGTCATGGCAACTGGAATTTCCCGAACACGGCGGATGCACCAAACAGCCAGCAGCATCATAAGGTAAACTCAACTTCAACAACAGCAGCAGCAGCAGCAACAACAACAACAGCAACAACACCACATTTGACTTACTATCTGAGATGTACTTGATCTTTGTCGAAAACTTGACACACTTTTTTCGGTCAACGGCTGACGGCAACCACTTCCAGTCGCAGTCGCAGCACACAACTCCAGCTTTTAGCTATAGTCTTAGCTCCAGTCAAGCGGAGACTCTCTGAGCTGCGGAAAATTCGAGGGAAATCGCTGCCGCTGCCGCTGCCTGCTGCCGTTGTGTTTTCATCGTCGTCACTCAAAAGCAATTTTCAATTGAGAAAGTTTCGCGGCCAAAGATTGCAAATTTGAGACAAGCACTGAAGCTCTGATGACCACCTCTCTCTCACAACCTCGCCCCACCCGGGACCAGCCCACATTGACTGCATGTCGTGTCTATTCCATTGATCGAGAATCTAGCAACGACTTCTCCCCTAGGCCAACTAGGCAGAACTTTTCCCAATTTGCTTCGAACCGAACTTATCGCAAGAACGTTTTTCACATTGCCAATTTGAATTCTTAGTTGGAGACACTCCCTTGAAAGGATTTATGAGCCAATAAACTGGAACAGATGTATTGTATTCGTGTATCTTTTACTTATGGATCAGCATAAGGCACCACCCACAGGTTGGACGGGTAATATAGGTTCTTACCATACTACAATATAATGTATGTAACAGGCAGAATGATACATTCCGAATCTCTCAAAGTACGCATATTCTTGATTACCGTCTACAGACGAGTTAATTAAGTTATTTCTGTCTGTATGAACACCTAGTTCACAAAGACTATAATAGCTAGGCTTATTAAACTTGCTGTCAATACGTCTTTCTATGGCACGCAAAGAATGTTTGTATTTGTATTTGGCCACGCCCCCTTGCGCCTCAATGGATTAATAAAAACCAAATTTCAAGCATAATTTTCAAGTTTAAAAGTTAATTTTTGGCATGAACAATAATTATTACCACCCAAATGATTTCTGCATACGTGTTTTTGACTTTTGGCAACAGCTGACTTGATGTAGTCATGTCTGTCTGTATGAATACCTAGATCTTAGAGACTATAAGAGCTAGTTAAATAAAATTTGGCGACCATTATCGTATTAGTGCATGTAGATATAGGAAGTCTTAAAATTTGGCCACGCCCCGTTGCGCCACAGTGAATCAATATAAATCGAAGTGCAAGCGTAGAATAGTCGAGCACACCCGACTGTTGCCATCGTTGCTTGTTTAAATATCTCAGTGCTTTCAGATAAATTGCCACACATTATCACCAACCCTGCAATAGCTGAAGTTCTATATATAGTCAGCTATATAGGTCGACTTCAGGTTCAGGTCGGAAATGTTTTGCTAGTTAAAATCTCGTGCATCTTTCGTGTGTGTTTGGCATGTCTATTGGCTCAGATTTCTCCAATTACTTTTAGCTTCAGTTGCTGCTGCTGCTGCTGTAGCTGTTGCTGCAAAAACATCAGCAATAATAATAACAACAACAGCAACAACTACAACGACAGCGACAACAAAGCGCATCGTTGGCTGACACAAAACTGTCATCAACATATCAGCAACCGGTGAAGCCTCACAGTGAATGTCAAGAGCAACAACAGCAACAACAGCAACAACAGCGGCAACAGTTGCTGCACTGCGACAGCAATGGCAAATTTAATCGCTGTCCAACAACAACAACAACAACAATAACTACGGCATAAATGGTCTGGCAGTGCGTAATAATAAAAAAAAAGCTACCTGAGAAATGTATAAAAATAATACCCATATTGTTGCTGTTGCTGTGGTAGTTGCTGCTGCTGACAGCCTTTTTTCTCAGCTCATAATTGAATAGAAATGTGTGTGACAACAACAACAACAACAACAATAGTATAAAGTTGCAGTTAATTTCACCCGACCGGAAAGTCAATTGCGCTGTTCACTGTGTTACGACACCAAATGCAAAGTGCTGCAGCAGCAACAGCAACGGCAGCAACAGCAGCAACTGCATCAAATAAGCCAAACCAGTTGAGGCAGTTTCCTTCCGGAATCAATTATTTTTCACTTTGCCGTTTTTGTTTCACGTTCATGGTCACAAATCTGCAGCAACTGACACTGTGCAGCAGCTGCAGTTGCCGCAATGCGGCGAGTCAGTGTGTCAGTAGTGAATGCAGCAACAGCAGCAGCAACAGCAACAGCAACATCTGCAGTTTTTTGTTATTATTGTTGTCGTTCATGGTTGCGGCTTTGGTTGCCTTGTGATTTGTTTGTTGTTGTTGTTTTTTTAAATGTTGTTGTATGTGTGTTGGTTTTTGTGCTCCTCCTGCCAATTTTACCCATATTTTTTTCCTTTTGTTGCTTTGTCGCATCGTCACCGACTTTTCTGCTTCCCATTTGTTGCCGTTTTCAGAGTTTTCCGAGAAATTTCTATCGGCAATTTAAGTTGAAGCTTAATTGGGGAAATTCATTTATTTTTGTTTTTTAATGTACGCATTTGGCGAAAGTATGTTGCAGCAATAGTCCCGACTACATGGATCATCATATGGATAATGGCACATATATAGGAATGGCTTTCTTTAATCGATTTCGATTTGTTCGATGATGTTTCTTTAGAGTTTGTTGTTAGTTTTCTTTACAGACTCCAATGATTGTAAACAATGTTGGGTTTACTGAGAACAATTTAGAATTATACAATGTAGGAGTACCGCCGATCGTAAGACTGGAAGAAGATCATTGATATTTGTAAAGATTGTTAGATTCTCTATCTATTATTTGCTATTCTTATAGATAGTTCCGATCTCATGTTTTCCTAAAGTTACTTGATAGAAAGTTACCTGAGTAGTATTAAAATACTTAATAATACTGTAGATATGAGGAAATACTTTCCTCATTATTTCCCTATAGCTATTGTCATGCCCAATTATTAATCATCTATATAATAATCTTCATTTCTACATATAAATAATATAATATAATATATATATATATAAATATATATACAATAATATATATACATATGACACATAGGACACATATGACACATAGGACACATAGGATACATACATAGGACACATATGACACATAGGATACATATGACACATATGACACATATGACACATAGGACACATATGACACATCTGACACATATGACACATATGACACATATGACACATAGGACACATATGACACATATGACACATAGGACACATATGACACATATGACACATATGACACATATGACACATATGACACATATGACACATATGACACATATGACACATATGACACATATGACACATATGACACATATGACACATATGACACATATGACACATATGACACATATGACACATATGACACATATGACACATATGACACATATGACACATATGACACATATGACACATATGACACATATGACACATATGACACATATGACACATAGGACACATAGGACACATATGACACATATGACACATATGACACATATGACACATATGACACATATGACACATATGACACATATGACACATATGACACATATGACACATATGACACATAGGACATATATGACACATATGACACATAGGACACATATGATACATATGACACATATGACACATATAACACATATGACACATATGACACATATGACACATATGACTCTTATGGCACATATATATATATATATATATATAAGAATATAATAAAATTTGTAAGTAAAATAATAAGAAATCTTAAGGGATCTTCAGTTCTTCATTCAAAACTATCTGAGTCTTGTTCAACGTAGAAAATCATCATATCATTTAAAATGGAAACATTATAGCTTCGATTTTGTCGAATATTGTTAATATATGAATATAAATATGAATAATTTGAATGAGTTAAACAAATTTAAAGTAATTTCCATGTGAATAACAATTCTGAATTGTTATGTTCATGTCAGGATGCTGAATGTGTGCCAAGTTCTGTTGCATTTCCGGAATTTTCACTGTCTCGTTGGGGCGATATACGAAAGACTTAGGCAACGAACTTGCTAGAAAACTTGCAACAATTTGCAAGCAGAGCGAAAGTTATCTTACACTTGATTGATTACCAACTTTCTACTCCTACGGATATTATAATATCTGCAATTTGAAATGATTCTGAGCGACACGCAGTCAAGAGATGGACAAAGCGAGAGCTAGAGGGAGAGAGAAAAAGAGAGAGGGAGAGGCAGACGTAGTAGATCGGAAACATGTTATTAAATCTGTTGAAATGTTGCACAGCGAAAGCAGAACATTTGAATTTCTATGTGAAGTGAAGGCAACATCAACAATAGCAGCAACAGCAGCAGCAACAGCAGCAATAGAAGCAACTACAACAACAGCAACAGCAACAGCCACAGCAATTGCCGCCCCGCTGCACGCTCCTCAGCAAATGTTAATGAACTTTGCATGCATAAATTACAGCGACAACAACATCAGCAGCAGCAGCAGCAGCAGCAGCAACAAGACTCGCTGCAACATCCGCCTTGCGCTGCTGCTGCTGCACTCTCCATTAGTTTTGCATACGGCAAAGTTTTCTTTTTTTGTGTTTTTATTGCTGCTGCCGCTGCCGTCACTGCTGCTGCTGTTGCTGCTGTGCCAAATCTTTGCGAATGTGGGACACGCTGTGCACGCTGCCATTGAGGCGGATGTAGTTTTGGCTTCGGCTTCCTCTTGCCGCTTATCTAACCAGCCAGGGACCCAGACCCAACTGCCTGTGTGTGTCGCTATCTCTGACTGTGTAAGTGTGTGTGTGTTGCTTGGGTTCAACGCGCATACGCCGCGTGGTCCGCCACAAGGCGCTACAAGGCAATCAGCTGTTTGTGGCATTTCATGCACTCTTCGCCTTCTCTTTACAATGCGATTTCGCTCGATTTTTCTCTTTTGCATTCTCCACTCTTTGGCACTGTCTCTCTCGCTGTCGCTGTTACTCTTGCGCTGCTGCTCTCCCTGGCTCTCTCTGCTGCGGCGCTTGAGCGCTTTTTGACCATTTTGTCTCAAACATGTTCGAACTGGTTGCAGCTGCGCCTCTTATCACTTCTGATTAGCGCTTGAGCGACGCGCAGCTCGCGCCATTCGCTAGCGTGCCGTCGCGTCAAAGAGACGCGCGCGCTCCGCCTGAGATGAGGCATGCAACGATGCTGCGTTGGCAGCACCAACTGTTGCTGCTGCTGCCGAAATTTTTTGATAAGAGTTTTCTGTTTAGTTTTTTTTTTTTATATTGATTTTATGCTGCGCATCTGTCGCAAGTTGTCGATACGCGCCATGCAATTTTATTGTTGCTGTTGTCATCATTCATTGCTGCTGTTGCTCTCGCTGCGACGTCGCCGTCGTCGTCGTCATTGCTGCTGTAGCTTCTAGTAGTTTGCCTCCGCTTGTCTCGATCATTTTCATCGTCATCGTTGCCGTTGCCGTCGTCGTTGCTGTCGCCGCCATCGTCGTCGTCAGCGTCGTCATCGGCGCTGGTTGCGGTTGCGAGTTCAATGACATTTCACCTACTTGTATTCAAATTCGAATAAAAAGTGTAATAAAACGAAATGCTGTTGACTGAAGCTGGGCAACTGCCACCACTGCACACGCTGCACAATTAGAGCAGATCTATTAATGACTTTTACTTTCAGGACCTTCTTTTTAATCAGTTTTAAATGTTATCGATATTTTCATTTGATTAAGTTTTGATTTGCGATAGAAAGTTTACAAATTATTTAAGGATTATTAAGATTTTGATAGGTTAGTGCCGTACACAGGCAACTGGCAGCATTCCTAAACAAATTTTAGTCATATCTGTCTGTATGAACACTTATATCTCAGCGACTTAAAGACATATGCTTACCAAGTTTGCTGACAATATGTCTTATTATTGCACGCAGAGAATGTTTGTATTTAAATTTGACCACGCCCCCTACCGCCCTCGTAAATCGATAACACTCGAATGTAGCTTTTATGCTTGTTTTATTCTGCAGACTTTTGAAGGAAAGTTTTATGCACGTTATTAGATATTGTTTATGGTACATATGTATAACTCTTTTATGTTTCTGTTCCACTACTGCTTTTATATTTTATGTCTTCATATTTATATATATATTACATCTTTCCCTTCAAAAGCAGCTCTTGACTATTTTTACAGCTCGTAAATTATTCTTACTTTTGCGTGAAGAATCTTCAGAATCTGCAGCCGCAAAAAGAAATTGTACGGCCTATTTGAGTTGCTGTTATTGCTGTAGCTGTAGTTCTTGTAGGGTTCCTCTATGATTCTGGGCTGGCACTTACAGTCTACAGTCAAATGCTGATGTTGCCGATACCATTGTCGCTGCTGGACTTTGGTTTTTTTTCTTTGAGTTGCTTTTGAAGGCAATTAAAAAGTTGTAGAGCCGAACGTCCGCTTGTCTCTTCGTCTGTCCGTTGGTTGTTTGTTGTCCGTTGTCAGTTTTGGGGCTGTTTGTTTGATGTGCTTATATTACGGTTGTTTGGCCAAATTTACCGTTGTCTTCTTATTTGTAATGTGTAAAAGCCTATGACGATTGCTTTCTTTAACACCGATTTGAATATGGACTGAAGTGAGCGCGGGCACGTGACGGGTGGGCCTGGCATATGCACTTGTGAATCAAGTGTTAATATGATATTAGATATTAAATATAGAAAATAATGGGCTAGTATTGGGATAAGATAAACTGTGGGCGCAGTTGTTTCGTGTATTTCAATTATATTTTAGGCATGTTTTAAATTAGCTTAGAAAAAAGTCTGAAGTATCTGATTTGCCATGGAAATTTTTAATCCTTCAGATAAAAATATAGATATATGATTGTAAATGTTGATATTATTTAAGAGCGCTGAAAACAGCCCATCACGATAAAATAGGTTACAAATAGGTTTGAAATAGGTTCAAAATAGGTTACAAATTGGTTTAAAATAGGTTGAAATGGGTTACAAATAGGTTTCAAATAGGTTTAAATTAGGTTACAAATAGGTAACAAATAGGTAAAAATTTGATTAATAATAGGTTAACAACGAAATAGGTTTGAAATAGGTTGAAAATAGGTGAAAAATTGGTTTAAAATAGGTTGAAATAGGTTAGAAATAGGTTAGAAATAGGTTAAAAATAGGTTAAAAATAGGTTAAAAATAGGCTGAAATTTGATTAAAAATAGGTTAACAACGAATTTCAAATAGGTTAAAAATAAATTTTAAATAGGGTTTCAAAAAGAGATTTCAATTTATATATATATATATATATATATATACATAAATATATTCATGCTATTTTTTTTTTAATATCAATTACCGATTTTAGAAACAATTAAATTAAAATCAGCGTAAAAAAAATGTTAATTAGATAAAGCAAAAACAGGAGAGATTTGGAAAAAGGACAGATCTGTTAGGAAAAGGGCTAAACTGGCAATACTGGTAGATATAGCGCAACGGCAGTCGTCAAAGATGAACACTGATGCTGCTGTTGCTGCTGGTGGTGCTGCTGGTGATGCTGCTGTTGCTGGCGTTGAGCACATTCATATTTTACAACTTTCGGAGATGCTTTCACTTCCATACCAACAATTTGGCAGCTGCGGCTTCTTTCTGCTGTTTATGTGATCCACAAACGAGCTACGGCATGCAGTAGCAGCAGCAGCAACAGCGGCAACGACAACAATGAATTTGCACGCTGCAATTGCAAGTTGCAACTTGTCTATTGATAAATAAATGCATTGGAATCCAGAATGGAAAGAAGTGCAATATAGCAATGATTTTGCACAGTGTAATTAAGCCTACGTCAGATACTTAAAATAGATACAAATTGTATCTTTAGCAGCCGCTAGTTGTATCTGTATCTGCAACTGAAGCTTTGCCTTTCTTGCCCTGTCTCCGTGTGTGTGTGTGAAGTTAGGGCGCCGTATCTGTGTGTGGCAATAAAACACACAGCAGCAGCAACAAATACAAGGAAAAAGAGGCAAAACCGAAGCAAAAGCAAAGCAAAGCAAAGCAAAAGCAAAAGCAACAACGTGAATATTATCATTAGCATAAATAATGGTGAAAAATGAAACATACACACAGCGCCGCGCAGCAGTCGACTGTGCGACTCTGCGACTGTGTATGTGTGTGTATGCGTATGTGTGTGTGTGTGTGTGAGAGTGTGTCTCTCTCTGTATGTTTACAACACACATTTCAAAAGTCGGTGACTGTGGCACTGAGTTAGTAGTGCGTTAAGTCAACGAACGCTGCCGCGCAGACGCCGACTGCGCCCGCAATGGCAGCAGCAGCAACAGCAGCAACAGCAACAGCAACAACAGCAACAGCCATCATCGTAGCGTCGACGTCGACGCAGCATGCCCTGTCTCACTCTGTTGGCCTCTGTTGGGGCTGCCACCGCCCGCTGCTCGAAATCCGCGTTTTGGCAGCCGCAGCAACTGTTGCTGCTGCTGCTGCTGGTGCTGCTGGGGCCACGTTTGCATGACATCGATGGACGATGACGGCGTCGCCGCGTCGCTGTTGCTGTCGTTGTCGATGTCATCGTAATGCAAACGTAAACGCACTTATAATTTGGCGTTTTGGTTGCTTTCACAAACGTTGCACGTTGCTGTTGCTGTTGCCTCTGCTGCGGCAGCGGCTGTGGCTGTCGACGCGGCTGCCGCTGCCGGCTACAGCGCGTAAAGTTTGCTTTTGGATTTTTTTTTTGTTTGTGTTTTATTTACTTTTTTATTTCTTTTTGGCAAACTGACAAGTTTATTGAACTTTTCACAGTTCTCAAGTCTCGGTCTCAGCTGGTCTCATCTGGGTCCGTCATCGTAGAGAGCCGACATCGCAGTCGTCGCTGGCGGAGGGGCACGCATCGCTCGCCGCGAGACTTTCTCCGCAATCGTCATCAATTTATCAATTTGTTGGCCCTTGTCTTTGCCCAGGCCCAGGCCCAGGCCTGTCGTTATCATCCCATCATAGTCGTAGTTGTGTTAATTACTTCAACTCATTATCATCATCATAGTTTGAAATGAGTAGATGACATACAGACTCACTATACACGTATATTACATGCTAAGGAAATAAACACATTGTGGGGAATTCTTAATTACTTTCATAATGAATAAGTTTGTTTAGTCATTTAGTTTCGAATTGGGGCATCACACTCTCTAGTTTGTACTCTCCATGTACCGTACCAGCAGAGTACTTCTGTAATTCTTAAAAGACTACTTTAAATACATTTTACTTTTCACCATCTTTGTATTTTACTCTTTGCTAACTGTAAAAGTGTGTATTAATAAACTTTCAATGGGTGGCTCACAGACATTATCAAGTGTTCACTATCTCGAGGTATTTGGTTCTATTGTAAGATTTCTCCGAAAAGCTTTTTTTCAGCAGAATCGGTGATTGGGAATTGGAGATATTTGAAATTGTTCACAATAGTTACAAATGAATGAACAAAATAATATACATAATATAAATATAATAATAAAACAATATAATATAATAATAAAATAATAATAATAATATAATATAATAATAAAACAATATAATATAATAATAAAATAATAATAATAATATAATATAATAATAAAATAATATAATAGTATAATAATATAATAATGCATAATATCACAATTAAATAATATAATAATGTCATAATATAGTAATAAAATATAATTTGTTTAAATGTGGAATATTATAAACAAGTAAGTAAAAAAAGAACGTTTAACCTTTCATTTCATCGATTTGGGAGAATAGAAGAAGGTGTGACCAAATTTTAAAATAAACATTAACTGCGCGCAATAATAACATACATTGTCATCAAATTTGGTAATACTAGCTCTTATAATTATCGAGATCTGAGTGTTCATACGGACAGACACACGCACATGGCTACACCTACACGGCTATTGACAGCGAATTTGAATATGTACAACTTATAGTCGCGGAGATGTCTTGTTATGATACTCTTCTATTTTGGATATAATAATATATAAGAAAAAAGTGGATTAACAATAAAATACAAACTCTCTTAGTTAGAAAAGAATGTAGAGTAGGTAATCCAATTGAGTTCGGTGTGAAGTTTCCTTAGTTCCTTAGGTAAACATTTCTATACATATACTTTTCCAAATTTTATGGGTTTCATTAGTCCTTTGCCTTGAGTTAATTGGTATTTGTATAGTTTAAACTTGCATTTCGAATATCTTTCCGAAGATAGTTCCGAAATGCAATAATCTTACATTACTCCTACCTTCCTCCTTTCTTCAACTTTCAGCTCCATCTAGACTTTAGTGCTGACACCTGCTTGTGTGCAAATATCAACCTGAAACTGAACATTGATAAGCCTCGCGAACAGATACGAGATAAGGAAAATGAGAGGAAACAAAAAGACAACAACACTGAACGCAACGGAATTGTCCAGTGAATGCGAATACGAAACGAAAGTCGCCCGACCGATTTGCAACACGTTCGATAATAATCAAAACTTAAGCACGCAATAAATAAAAAACTGTTTATAGTTTCACTCGGGGGCAAAGAGAGCCTGTCGGCCTGTTGCATTACTTTTATTTTTTTGGGTTTTTTTTTTCTTGTATTTTGTATTTTGTTTTCTGTTTGTCGTTTCGGAAATTTTTGTGCACTTTATTTACTTTATTTTGGCGCCTGGTTTTCCTGGCTCTGTTGTTGTCCATATTTGCTGGCGATGCTTATCGCCAACATCGAT
Organism: Zaprionus ornatus; assembly: GCA_018904035.1. Classification (NCBI taxonomy): domain Eukaryota; kingdom Metazoa; phylum Arthropoda; class Insecta; order Diptera; family Drosophilidae; genus Zaprionus; species Zaprionus ornatus. Next base: position 19,028,958 of record JAEIFZ010000001.1, read on the forward strand.
GCGAGTACGAGTGCCTCGAGTGCGCGTACCCATAAGGCCGGGCGGGTACTCGCGTAAAAAGTTGGTCAAAAAGTTGGCGTGTTTGCGCAGATACGACAAATATTTAAACTGCGCATCGGCGAGCGGGTAATTTGAGTCTCTGTCCGCGTGATAAGTGGCCAAGAGTACCTGCAGCATGGCGAGGGTAGTGGTGAAGCCAAGCGCAGTGGAGGAACTGCAATGGGTACCGCTACCACGAAGGGCTCCCTGGGTGGGTGTCCAACGTGATCAGGGCGCGGAGGGAAAGCAAAGACAGGCGAAATTGCAAAGAGGATTTAACAAAACTGCAACGTGCATTCACATACACATACACGTGTGTGTATATGTGTGTGAGTGAGTATAATGTTGTGCCTTCTCGGCTTACAGAGCGTGTAGCAGGCACGTTGTCGGACACGCTACAATAGAACGCTCTAAGAGCTCCGCTGACGAAGCGATAAGCGAACATATCGGGGGCTATCTGTCTGGAACGGACATTTGTTGACATCGTGTTGCGGTACTCATTGCACTCATCCATTCACAGCGACGGCAATGGCAAAGTATTCGTTTGGCTTGCAGTAAAAAGCGCTCTGGGGCACAATGCATATCAATGAGGCGATGCATGTCAATGAATTCATTCAATTAAGATAAATACTACGATCGCATATTCATTAAGTTATGTGCACTTGCCCGCCTGCATTCGAATTCAGATTCAGATTATTCATAAGCATGTCTGCGACTATCGAGTAGTACGAGTGCCTCGTCCGAAAGTTGTACAACAAATTGTCATTGCGTATGCGAAGTGACTTATTATTTGAATATATCCGCATCTTATATGTAATCCAATTGTCATTTAAATATATTCACAATTGATCTCTTGTTCACAACAAGAACAGCATCAGAAATTACTTGGCGATGGAATACCCAGTAAACTATTTGCTGACATACAAATGAGTTAGAATATTTCAAACATTTTGAAATATATCATGGCAAACTTCAATTTTATTTATTTATAATAAAAGTATTTTGATATTTTATTTGAGAACTTTAGAAAACCATAGAACTTTATGAAGTTACAAAATGTTTTGTAAAAGAAGATAATGTATATGATCGCCCAGCGATTATACAGGTTATGTACGTAGGTGGATACAAATTGCATGCTGAATTAATTTGTAAGAATCTATTGGGTTGAATAACGATCGAATAAGAGTGACTCCAACTATTCAGAATTCAGACATTTCAATGGACTTGTTCTTATATGATGAGCTTAAGTAATCTACGAGTATATGATTGATGTTGATGTTAAGTGTTTGAACCTAAATTGAAAATGCAAGAAATTGCGTAAGAGATGCGTTGAGGGTCATGTGAAGTTGCTTATGGTTTACAATAAGGTATGAAGTTGTACAATCAATATCTTTGCTAGGGTTATTTCCACTCTTAAGTATTCGGAAATTGATTTAGAGTACGGGTCGGGTTACGTTGCTGTGGACTGAGTTTGGGTTCGGGTTCAGTGTTTCATTGTCTACAATGATTACGCGGTCGGAACGATGACGACGACGACGATAATGATGGCAGTCGATGGCAATCAGCTGTTGGCTTTTGGAACCAGCGATTATGTGACTAAGTGACTGACTGACAAACTTTTCAGTTTGGTTTTTTTTTCGGCTTTTGGTGTCGTTACAGAGGTAAATAAAAAGCACACACACATTTTGTTGTACAGATGAACGGGCTAAGACGGACAAGTAAGCCAGAGCGTAGAGCTCAAACAGATGGTAGGACAGATGGAAGAGAGACAGAAAGAGAGAGAGACAGCGAGAGAGAGAGAGATACAAGCAGTCATGTAGAAAAAAAAATTTCACCGCTTTTTAAGTTAACGAGCGCTGCACGTTCAAGGGCCTTACGTAAAACCGTTTTTTTTTATATATTTTTTTTTTTTTACAATAACGAAACTAAAACGAAGAGAGTTTAGCCCTTTTGTCTGGTACGAAACAAAGTCATGAATTCCATTTGATTGTCGCATATTGTTCAATACGCACCCAAAAAAAAAATAAAATAAAAGTATCCGATACTCGAAAATCGAATACAAAATCCATATTCATTATGAAAAGCGCACGCGAACGCCCCCAAAAAGCTGAAGGGGGGGAGAGAGGTAGGCGGAGCGGGGCAAAGGGTGCCCGGCAACAGAGGCAGTCGTACATCAACGTCCGCACAGTGTTTAGGCAAATCAAAATTAAGTTATAGTTGGGCGATTTCAAATTCAGTATTTTCCATGTTTTGCATAATAAAAATGCCTATCGAAAAGCAGAAAAAAAAAATTAATGTAACTGGTGCTCGAATGCGGCTGCGCCTTCTGCTTACTTTGTTTTACGCATCTGCGTGTGTGTGTATTTTTTTTTTGATTATTGTCATTTTTTTTTTTATGATCACTTTGGGCAGATATTGTGACATGCTTTTAGGGTCGCCTATAGCGGAGCCACTTTGAGCAATATTTCTGCTTTGCATAAGTAGAAATTGGTATTTTTTTTTTTCGATTTTTTGATTTTTGGATTTTGACTTTTGGTTTTTGGTTTTTGGCCTCTCGCGTCTCTTGTTGATTTTTTGATTTTGTATTGATTTTTATTTGCATTTCGTTGGCATTGCGGCCATTAAATTTATTTATTTTCATTTGTTGGCCCCAAACTGGTTAGGTCTCTTGGCCCTCTGAGCGAGCGAGTGTTTGCTGTTGTTTGCTGGCCCCGTCCCCGTGTCCCCGGCTCCCCCTGCTCGGGGCCCCGCGATGTGAACATACATAATTTGTCACCCAATGGGTTTGTAATTCGGATAGATTAAGAGTCGATTTTTTGCTTTTTTGTATATTTTGCTTTTTTGAATTTTTGGGGTTTTTGATTTTAAGCCAACATACATATATATTGTATATATATATTTTTTCTTTTTTGTTTCAATGCGTGCGTTGACGCGCGTGTGTGTGATTGTATTTATCGAGGGGCTTTGCACTTTCTCCAATTAAAATTAAATTAAATAATCGTTTTTTGTCTCCGATTTTCGAATGCGTAAGTATGCGTAAGTATACTCATTAATTGGCTGCCGGGTATGTGCGAATATTGTGGCGTGAAGGATTGTCAGATAGATAATTCGGCATATCTTTTATCTGATATCTCTTTCTCTTTGCAGAACTGTGAACGGGAAAGGGATTTGTCAAGCAGTACAGAAGATGCAGAAGAAAAACTGCTGATATTTTAACTCTATAGCTAGTAAACTTGCTATTAAATTTGATATATATTTATATATTATAAAATATGGTATATAAATTGATAGATTTTAATTACCTTGGAATAGATCTGGAGTAGTAAATGCAGATCATAGTTAAGTTTTCAATGAATTTCTCTTCCTGCTAATATTGACTAAGGGCTAACTTTCTGTTTGACTACACAAATTAATACGTCTCATAAGCTTTAGTAATCCTTCTATACTTTTACACAAAAATAATTTAATTTATCTTAGTATTCTTATTATATTCTTGCAGAGGGTATATTAAGTTTGGCCAGGAGTTTGAAACGCACCTTAGGTGACATCTTCGATGCCATAAAGAATATATATTCTAAATCAGCATCAGCAGAGGAATCCAATTAGTCCCTGTCCGTCTGTCCGTGTATCCGTAAATCTGTCTGTCCGTCAGCTGCAACGCAAACTAGTCTCTCAGTTTTGGAGCTATTTTTATAAACCTTGGCATACATGCTTCGTTTTGCTGCAAACTGTAAATACTCGTAAGTCGGAACGAGCCGGATCGGATCGATATATCGCATAGGTGCCATATAATTTATCGGCCGATCTGTGTTATTTGTTAAGCTATTGCAACTAAATTAAGTAAATCGGAATTTTTCTATAAGTATAATATGCATATAAAATTTCATCAAAATCGGACTATAACTTTTTGTATGAACTCCTGTTCCGATTTTAGAAAAAACTGAACCAATCAGTGCCAATCAAAGTGAGACATAATAATGAATATACACAATACACGTTCAATTCTGCAGCATTACATATAACTAGTATTGGAACGATCGGAGGATATAAGAATCTGCAAGGGTAAAGAGCCTTCAGCATGCCAAAAGTAGCCTTCCTTTCTGGTTCTAATATGTATGTTATTTTTGGAATTTTCTAAGAATTGAACGCGGTAATTGTTATGCAAAAAAGAATCATTTAGAAAGTCTGGGAATTTTTGAATTTTGATATATTGGCCTGCAGCTGTAAGCACTTCCAGAAGCTTTCGAACTTTTCTCTTTAGCCAAAGCGTCGTTATATTGCCTCGTTATATATTGTAGTCACTTTCTGTAGGAGACTCTTTGTTAACAGGATGCAGATTAGAAACCCAAAAATAAAAGCAATAAAGGTGAAAGCAGATCAAGCGGATCTATGTTGAGGATTTCACATCGCATACAATATTAAAATACTCAGTTTATGGGTTAGGGTTTTTTTGCAAATAGGTCAAACGGTATTTTGATTTATGATTTCCTGAGTGGAGGCAATAATCCCAGCATGTTTATGGTTCAGTTCAGTTTTCAACGGGGTTAATGCGGTAGTATTCAGGATTGCTCATTATGTTTGCCCTGCAGGCCGAGGCAGGGACGCTAGCAACGTGTGCTTTAATTGCTCCAAAACGAGAGATCCCCTTTCTGCAAGATCCCAACGAGGGCTTTCGTGCTCATAAATCTGAGTGGGGCCTGGGCCCTTTTTGGGCACAGTCTCCATGGGTAACGCAGCAACAGCAGCAGATAAACAAGCATGCAGTAAGACAGGGGGTGCTAGGAGGGGGGGGGGAGCAACATCGAAGCGCAGCAGCAAGTTGAATAAACTTTGCAAAGAGTGTAGATACAATTTAAGCGCTTGAATTATCGTTTTGAAGGCCATTTTTATGAAATGAGCTGCGAACGAGGCTAGGCATGCGCAATAGTGGATCGGCTCGTTGTCTCTCTGAAGCTAGCAAGCCGAGCCGAGCTGAGCTGAGCTGTGCCGAGCCGAGCAACGCCGCAGCCAACGTCAGCGTCAACGGCAACGGCAACGCCAACGCAACGAGCGTGTGAAGTCTCGACGAGGTGAGCCGAGCCGAACCGATCCGATCCGAATCGTGCTGAGGCTGAAGCTGAGCTGAGGCTCAAAGTATGCAGCACAAAAGTTCAATAAACTAAAGTGTCTTTTAAAAACAGGTAAAAACAAGTAAGAATGCTCTAGTCGAGGCCACTAGACGAGCAGATACCCTGTAAGCGAATACCGCATATATACCCTATAGAAATTGATAACTTCGCCTATGGTTTTCTCTGCTATATGTGGCATAACTGAACTCTAAGTTAGTAGAAGATGGTGTTACCCTTTTTGTACTACTACCCCACTACAGGGTACAAAAGGCGACAGCCGACTGGGTATGTGTGTGTGTGTGCGTGCACTTATGCAGATACATGTGAGACATGTGCGTAGTTTCGGGTTTAAAGTTGACTGCAATTCTTGCCAAGCCAGTCGTCGCCTCAGCCCAGCCCAGTGCACCTCACAGTGCCAATGCCTGTTGACCCTTCACTTGTTGTTCAGGACTCGTAGTCGCACTGCGGCTGCAACTCCCTGTCAGTTCCCCCTTTCCCTGCCCTCAAGCACAACTGCTGAATGTTGCTGCTGTTGGCGCTGTTCATCAAACCCAACCGAAACTTTCTTTCTCGCCCGGTGAAATGGTTTATTTACACACAATCAACAGATCCAGGTTCCTCCCCCTTCTACCCCCTTGGCAAACCTAAGCTCGAAAGAATCTTGGATCGGAACTTGTTGTAGTTGTAGTTGTGGTTGCTGCCGTCGCATCGTCTTGTCTTGCTGCGGTTGACTGGAGGCTTTCGAACTACTACGATAGCTTTCGTTTTTTTGGCCAGCTGATTTTGATTCTATGCGGCAGCTGCTTTTGCATGCTCACTGTGTGTGTGTGTGTGTGTGTGTGTGTCTCTCTGTGTGTGAGTGTGTGCTACTAATGTGGCTTTCTATAGATCTGGAACTTTCAGATTGAAAAGGCTGAAAAGGTTCTGCGTGCACAAGGTTAAGATACTTCAACTTTCAAGTACTTTCCAAGAACTTTAAGATTAACAGATATACATGAAATATTGTGTAGATCATGTGATCATCAAACATATACTAGATGGCTATTCAGATTACTATATATGTATGCATAATTATGCTTTGCATATCTCAAGTCAATCAACCCTTCTGCTCATAACACAAATATAATATAACGTATGATCTATAGTACAAATACCTTTAGATCTCAAGTACCAATAACTATAGATCCCTTGCATGAATAACTCTATATCTATAGTACATACATATAGCTGTAGATCAATATAATATCATGTTTGATAATATGCTGAATTAGTTTTTAAACTGATTAGTTCATACAGTCTGCAAGATCATTCCACGATGAAAGATCTTTTATATATAGAAGTATATATACTAGAGTATAATGATAAAGTATTTTAAAACAATATTTCTTATATTGAAGAAGCCTACTTATCGCGGCATATATATTGAATACCTTTCTACGATCTCTCCATCATAAACTCTACGCATCGAAAGCTGAATTAGTTTTCAAACTGATTAGTTCATACAGTCTATAAGATCATTTGACCTTTTATATATAAAAGTACATAAACTAATAAATAAGGATAAAGTATTTTAAAGCAATATTTCTTATATTGAAGAAGCCTACTTATCGCGGCATATATTGAACACCTTTCTAAGATCTCTCCATCATGATCTCTACGCATCGAAAGCTGTCGAATCGATCGAAGAAGCGAGAGTTCGCCGATGACGATGGCGATATATGAGGGAGCGGGAGGTAGGCGCGTTCGGGAGGAGGAAGTGATACCGTGGCATGGTTTTTCAATTATGGTTGCCTCATCCCCAGCCGCAGTCGCAGTCGCAGCTGGTGCGGCTCGTTGGCTGAGCAGCTGATTAGAAGAAGCCGCAGATCGACTTCATAAAATGGTCAACGTTCTCCTCGACGGCGACGTCGACGTCGGCATCGAAGTCGACGTCATCGTTCACGTTGTCTCTGCTATGGATTGGCAAAAGTGTTGCTGCTATCATCGCAGCAGCAGCGACAGCAACTGCGACAGCGCTACGACGACAGCAGCAGCAGCAGAGCAACAGCGGCAGCAGAGCAGCAGCGGCAGCAGCGACAGCAACAGCGGCGTCTTGGATTTAAGCCAGCGACGAGTTCGTTGACCGGCGACGTTTTTGAAGTTTATTGCTGCGCTCGGTGGCTTCGGCCGCTGCTTCGCTTCGCTTTGCCCGCTTGGCCGCTTTCAATATGCCAAATATGCAACCAGGAACAACAAAAACAGTCAACAGCCTCAGCTCAACTCTGTCCGCTCTCTCGCCAGACGACAATGTAGAAAACGTGAGTTATAAACGATCCATTGATTCCGATTCCAATTCCGATTCCCATTCCAATTCCGATTGATGACGATTCAGTTCGATCAGCTGTTCTTGTTCCGTTTACTTCCGCTTTGCTCTTTGCTTCTCATGCGATGCTTAGGCTAATCAACTTGCCAACACACACACACACAGTCGCACACACACACAGTGGCTCTGTGTGAGCCCGTTTTCCATTGATTTATTTTAAGAAAATGTTTGTATTTTTGGCACGCTTCCGGTGCGACGTCGATGACCTTTTCCGCCCACCTCCATTCGAGCTGGCCAGGGCCAATGAAATGCCAATACACACACACACACACATACTCACATTTATTTTGATTTTGTATATGTTTTATTTTTTGTGCTTTTTATCATCTTTAGTTTTTGTTTTCTGTACAATTCGTATGCATTGTTGGTAATATTTTGTTGCCCCGGGGTTGACAACCTTTTGCTTGTCTTTCTCTCTCTCCCTCTCTCTAAGATCAGCTGTTTAACCTGACTTTGCTGCTGCTGCTGCCGGTTGTTGTTGTTGTTGTTGCTGTGGCTGCTGCTGCTGCTTATGTAATACAGATGAGCAGCGCGATCGCAATTTATGTGATTTGCAAGTTTATTGACTGAAGCATTTGAGCCCAGCTGACACTTGCCTGGGGCAGGGGTAGGGGGTAGCTGGATGGGGGTATAGGGAGGTCCGAGGATCGATCTCTCTGACCCTCGGCATGTCTTGCTGTGCATGTAATGCAGGCGGCGTTATTGGTTCAACTCTTTGACCGCCCACATGTTGAACGTGAAAGTTGCTTTAAATATCAGCAACATCAGCACCAACAACAACAGCAACAACATCAGCAACAACAACAACATCCCTATTCAAACATCCAAATTCATTGAATATATATAAAGTTTATTGGCTTTTGATCCCAACAACGCATTATTGTTGGGGTGGGTAATGGTTTCGTGAAATTGTTGCTGCCGTTGTTGTTGTTGCTGCTGCTGTTGTTGTTTGCGCAATACAATTAAGCGACGCGTCGCCACTTTGACTGCTCATGATGCATACGTAACGGTATCGACAGGAAGTTGTTGTCCGTCGCTTAATATTGTTGCTGCTGTTGTTGGTGTTGCTGTTGCTGCTGCTGCTGCTGCAGGAGCTGTGAGGAGTTCATTCATTTTTTGAGTGTGCGGGATATATGGGGTCATTGTTGTTGCTGTTGTTGTTGCAGTTACTGCTGCTGTTGTTGTTATTGTTGTTGTTGTTGCAGTTACTGTTGCTGTTGTTGTTACTGTGGATGTTGCTGCTGTTGCTGTGCTGCCATTATTGCTGCTGCTGTTGTTGTTGCTGCTGCTGCTGTTGCTGCTTTTGAAATGTTAGCACGTGCTTTGAGCTTTACGTTCAATAATAATTTTTTTAATTATTGACAAGAATTTTGTATTAAATTTGAAATACTAAGAATAGATATGATAAATACTTAAAAGGAAATACCGATAATATATCGACATCGTATATTGCTAGTATATTTTAAAAAGTTTTTTATGTTGTTTCCTGTACTTAGTACTTTATTAATTCTCTACATGTTTTTATAAGTGTCTTTTATATGATATGTAATAGTGATATGTAATAAAAAGGTTGATTATATTCAATCAAAGATGTTAGATATGATATAAGTGCATTACTTAATTCCGAAATATGGATTTAAGTATTATTTAAATACCGGAAAGGTTATAACATTTACTTCGAATAAGATAAGATCTTAGGCATATATCATAAATATATTATAACATAAGTATATCATAATATATTATTTATTGCCCCTTCGTATTGATTAGTTTGTTTAAAGTATTCTTAACAGTTCTCGAAATTGTAGAAATCCTAATCAAACTTCCAAGTTCGGTTTGAAATACAAAAATAAATGTAGATCATACACAGTCAACTTCGTAATACCATATGCATATACCATGTATCATATCATATGTCATTAAAATATCTTTAGCAGTTCTTTAAGTTTACAAATCCCGATTAACCTATAGTGTTCCGATTTGCAAGACTAGAGTTTCATCCGGAAAGATATCAGAATATTTGCATGGACTTCTTAACTTAGATCATAGTCTTTTGCCTCATATCATAGGCATATACCATATAAATATTTATACAATATGATTATCATATGTCATATAATGTTTGTAAAGAACTACATATGTTAATCATTTAATTTCCCCCTGTTTGTATTAATATCATGCAAATATACTTTAGTCTTGAGATCTTAGTTTACTTTGTAATACCATATGCATGTATCATAAGTCATATTATAAGTCATGCCATATATCATATGATAATATGTTCCTTATTTCCTCCCCGTGTTAATAAGTATCAATAAAATATACTTCAAACTTCATATTCGGATTTGCATTTCTAGAGTTTTATCCGGAAAATAGGTAGCTAAACGTTAATCATAGTCTACTTTGTAATACCATATATCATACCATATATCATGTCATACTTATAGTATATCTTATGATGTACATTATCTTCTAGTTTCTAATTTCAATTAGCCGCATTTGTCCAATTCGGTCTCATAAAATTCTTGCTCTGGAGTGAGCTGGAGCTGGAAGCGTTAGCTGGGAATTCCGCTGTCGAGAGCTGCCGCCGTCGCTGCTGCCGCCGTTGCTGCTGCTGTTGCTGCTGCCGGCGTCGTTCGTTGCCAGCCACATTAAGAGAAGCAGCAGCAGCAGCAGCAGCAGCAGCAGCAGCAATAGTCGCCTCTTGGTTTGTGCGTGTGTGTTGAGTTTTCTGGTTTGGCAGCTGCTTCTTGGCACACACACAGCAGAAGACAGCGAGAGAGAAAGAGAGGGAGAGAGGGAGAAAGACGGAGAAAGAGAGATATAAAGAGGGAGAGACACACAAACGATGCGTCGTCGTCGTCGCGCTTTTACATTTGTATATGTAGGTCTACGTCCGATTTTACTTTCACTTTTAAAGGTTTACGAACTTTTCTGTTTACAAGTCAACGCTGCTGCCGCTGCCGCTGCGGCGTCGCGTAGCGTCGCGTCGGGTTGCGCGTAGCGCTGGCAGTGCAGTCGACGGCAGCGTCGCGCATTTCAAATGCTTCTCACATGCGGACGCGCTGGAAGATATGAACGGAGGCAGACGGACGGACAGACAGGCGGACGGACGGACGCACATTGCTGAGCTTAACGCACAAACACATACACACACACACACACGTACACAGCTGGGCCCACAGTCGGACAGTGGGATTGGCTGTTGGTTTGTCGGCCTGCAATTCGCGTGCCTCTGCACGTGTGTGTGTGTGTGTGTGTGAGAGACTGTTCCTCGGCTTAGTTTGAGTCATGCCTGGGCCCGCGATCGTGTGCAGCGCATAAGGAAGTCGCATGTGCTCAACTTCCTTGACATTGAAGCAGCAACAGCAACAGCAACAGCAACAGCAACAGCAGCAGCAGTGGCAGCAACAACGATGCAAATGTTAATTAACGGCAAGGATTTTGCTGCTGCCAAAAGCGATTGCCGTTGCCTCGGAAGTGACAGCAGCAGCAACAACAGCAGCAGCAACAGCGGCAGCAACGTTGGCAGAGCAACCGCAACAGCAACATGAGGCCGTACATGTATGTGTGTGTGTGTGTGTGTGTATGTGGCTGTGCTTTTTAGTCGGTCGGTCATTGACCGTTGCAGCTGAGACGCATTGACGCCGCTGCCATTGGCATGGCCATTGAGGTGGCTGCTGCTGCTGCTGCGGTGTTGTTGCTGCTGCTGCTGCTGTTGTTGTCAACGAAATTGTTGCGGGTATCCTGCCTAGTTAAACTGTGCAAAAGCTTAGCTAGACAGACATGGCTAAATAGAGAGAGAGACAGAGAAAGAGAGATAGAGAGGGGTAGTAAGAGGCATAGATAGAGAGGGGGAGAGAGAGGGGGAGAGAGAGGTAGAGCCAGAGCGAGGGAGCAAGCAAGAGAGCGTCTGAGCTTGACGTCGTCATCGTTAGCTGCCGCTGCCGTTGCGGCTGCCTCGGCTGCTGTTGCTGCTGCTGTTGTTGCTGCTGCTGCTGCTGCTGCGTCGTCTACCCAACTTGTTGGACAAGTTGACGGCCTACGTGAGTGGCGCGTTATGTGCATTGAATTGAAGTTGGAGGCTTGTGCGTTTGCGCAAAAGTCAATGAACTCCGCCGCTTGACGTTGACGCTTGATCCGCTTGCAGCGCTGCTGCTGCTGCTGCGGCTGCTGTGGCTGTTGTTGCTGCCGCCGTGGGGGCGTCGCGTCTTGTATGTGCAATTCACACCAACACAACTGCATTTGGGAATGTAGGTAAGCCACTTGCCAGGCCGGGTTGTTGTTGCGGATGTTGTTGTTGGTTATGTGTTGCTAATGTTGCGACTGTTGTTGCTGTTGCTGCTGCTGCTGTTGTTGTTGTTGTTTCTAACCTTTTTGCAATGCGCCGCTGCGTTAGGCAATAGCCTTACTGTCAACACTTGGTCAGCCCGTCAGACAGTGCATTGATCCCGCTGCTGCTGCTGCTGCTGTTGTTGCTGCTGCTGTTGTTGCTGCTGCTGCTGCTGTTGCAGTTGCATGCATCGCGTGTGATACAATGTCGTTGGCACAGTGACCGGAAAACGGATTGACTTAATGACTGAATTTTCAAAATCAATGCTGCCCCCTGCCAGCCCGCTCCCGCCCCCCTTGTTGCTGTTGCTGCCATTAGAATTCAAGCTAGAAAGAGAGAGCGTGAGAGAAATCGAGTTAGCTGGAGAAAAGAGTTGAGAGCTGCTAATTGTGTGTGTGTGTGTATCTGTGTGTGTGTGTGTGTGCACGTTCTATTGTTTCTCTTGTTGCTGCTGTTGCCGTAGCTGTTGCTGTTGCTGTTGCTGTTGTTGTTGCTGTTGTACTTGATCTCTGCGTGGGCGGCTGAGGGCATCTGGCCAGGCTTATTGATCCGATCGCATTGCGGTACATTGTGCCATAGCCTACAGTTGTAGGCCAGCGGTCAACGACCGACCGACAAAAAAGCAACAGCAGCAGCAGCAGCAATCGCAGCAACAGTCGGCGTAGCTTAACTTAACCAGTTGAACGACCCACTGAACCAACTTGTCATTTGACCATGTCGCCAGGTTGAAACTGAACATTTATTTTTGCTGCAGCTTGAGCGGCATATCCTGTGCGATGTTGCTAATGCGACTGCAACGAGAGGATGTTGCAGATGCTGTGTTGCTGTTGCTGTTACCGTTATGCGGCAATTACTTACGCACTGCAGCACAGAGAGAGAGAGAGAGAGAGAGAGAGAGAGAGAGAACTAAACCGACTAATTGCAGTTTGCTCATTTATCACTTCCACCTGTGGGCGACAAAGGAGAGCAAGGAAGAGAGGTAGGGGAAGAAGGCTGGGGAGAGGGTAGGGGAGTGGGGGAAGTGGTGTTGCAAATAGGGAAAGGACTGCTTTATTTTTAGGCCTTCTTTGCGACATGGAAATGCATTCTCGACGCGGCGTCGAGTCGGCTAAATTGATGTCAATTACTTTGCGAAAGTAGCAATAACAACAACAACAACAAAAACAAGAACAACAGTGGGGCAAAAACAAAGTAAAACAATTAAAGAAATCAACAGTTGAGTGCACTCAACAGTAAGATACCCTATTCCCGTTACAAACACGTCACTGTATCAACAATAAGAACAATAAGAATTTGCAGACAATATTCTCTGCTGCTTTCTAACAAGCGCAGTCATTAAATATTCTTTTTTTGCTAGCACTAGGTGTAACAACCAACATTTGAATTAATGTTTAGCTGGGCATCATATATGGTAATACTCACATTAAATTTGGTATCTCTAGCTTTTAAAATAACCGAGTTATCTGTGTTCATACAGACAGAAATAGGTATAAAACCCAAAATGACACGGTTTTTCGATGCTGTTCAAGAACATTTACACTTTTTGAGTTGTGGCACGCCTACTGCTGCCTCTTACATGCATTGCCACAATGTAAATATAACCCTAATTCAGTTACAGGGTATACAAATAATATAATAATGAGAAAAGCAACGCGATACACAGACACAGAATTCGGCAATTATTGAAGCTGCCGCCCGGTGTTGGTGCTGTTGTTGCTGCTGCTGCTGCTGCCGCTGCTGTTAGCGACTTTCTGCCCGATCCATTCCAACATTCCCCCCTTCCCTCACACTCCTCTGTCCAGTTGGCAGCGACTCTCGTGCACAGTTGCCAATTTTCTACATTTCATGCCGAACGTCGTCGTCGACGTTGTTGCAATTAAATTTGGCCTCAAAAAACTCTGCGATTGCTTGTGTGTGTGTGTGTGTGTGCATGCATATTTGCCTGCCTGTGTGTGTGTGTGTGTGTCAGCGTCAATTTGGCCATAAGGTGAAAACAGCTGCAGCTGGAATTGGGGGGATCAGGCAACAGGTAAACATGCAGCCACCTCTTCCCAGTCCCAGTTCCAGTCTCAGTCTCAGTCCCAGTCCCACTGCAAGTCCACATCCCCATCCCCTGTTGCAGTCTTCAACGCGGGTCAACGGCAACAGTTGCACGCTGCACGCTCTGGAGGTCAGCGGCGACAGGAGTCTGCGCATCGCGGCCAGCAATTTGAATATTTAGTCCCCGTGAATGTATCGTATAGTAGAAGTAAGAATACTTAACCAAATAATACATCTAACTAGCAAATACTATATTCTATATTTCTATCAGGATTTATCAGATAGGTTTGAAGAAAAAAGAAAGACACAATGATATATAAATCAAACATTCGTTGTTGGTTAAAAAAACTCTCCGCAAGTAACCTATATGTACCATGTGTGTATCAGGATTTATCAGATAGGTTTAAAGAAAAAGGAAAGATATAATGAAGCATATACGAGGGTCGTTTGATAAGTCCGTGACTTTTTGTATTTGCCGCGCACCTGCTCTAAATACAACACTGCTCCTGTCAGCTGTTATCGATTAACAGCTGACTGTAAAATTTTGAGAAAGCTGCGTTTCTTAGTTTGCGTTTTATAGGCATTGAAAGCAGACGATCTCGTGAATTTTAACGAAAATGGAAAAAAGTGAATTTCGTGTGCTAATTAAGCATTATTTTTTGCGTAAAAAATCCATCACCGAAACCAAGGAAAGACTTGATAAATATTATGGGGACTCTGCACCATCAATTTCAATGTTAAGAAATGGTTTACTGAGTTCCGTTGTGGTCGTACCAGTACAAGTGATGCCGAACGTTCAGGTCGCCCAAAAGAGGTCGTCATGCCAGAAATCGTCGACAAAATCCATGGAATGATATTGGATGATCGGAGAATGAAAGTGCGTGAGGTAGCTGAGGCTGTAGGCATCTCAACTGAACGGGTACATCACATTTTACATGAATATTTGGACATGAAAAAGCTTTCCGCGCGATGGGTGCCGCGATTGCTCACACACGACCATAAGCGCAACCGTGTGACCATTTCAAAGGAGTGTTTGGCGATGTTCAACCGCAATCCAAACGAATTTTTGCGCCGTTTCGTTACCGTAGACGAAACATGGATCCACCACACCACACCAGAGACCAAAGAACAATCAAGACAGTGGGTTTCTCCGGGTGAACGTGCACCAAAGAAGGCCAAGGTGGGTCTGTCGGCCAACAAGGTCATGGCCACAGTTTTTTGGGATGCACAAGGTATCATTCACATCGATTACCTTGAAAAGGGTAAAACGATCACCGGCGAATATTATTCAGAGCTTTTGGACAGATTCGATATTGATTTGAAGCAGAAACGACCGCATTTGGCGAAAAAAAAGTGCTGTTCCATCAGGACAATGCACGGGTGCACACGTGTGTAGTCAGCATGGCAAAATTTCATAAATTGGGCTACGAACTGCTACCCCATCCAGCATATTCTCCAGATTTAGCCCCCTGTGACTATTTTTTGTTTCCAAACATGAAGAAATGGCTCGGCGGTAAGAGATTCGGGTCAAATGAAGAGGTCATCACAGAAACAAACGACTATTTTGAGGGCCTTGAGAAAACCTATTATTTGGAAGGAATAAAAAAATTGGAAAAACGCTGGACTAAATGTATAGAGCTAAAAGGAGATTATGTTGAGAAATAAAACGCTTCTTTGACGAAAAAAATATATTTTATTCAAAAAGTCACGGACTTATCAAACGACCCTCGTATAGAATAGTCGTTGTTAATTATAAGAACTCTGAAGATACTCTACACATTCATTGCCAACTGAGTATTCCTAAGAAACCTAATGAAACCAAATGATGCATGCAAGTAACCTATATGTACCATATCTATATTAATATTTATAAGCTCAGAGAAGAAGGAAACGTTAAGAAAACACATAAGAAGTACATATTGAACATTCGTTGATGGTTTTAGGCACTCAGAAGAGTCTTTATATAAATAAATAAATAAATAAATAAATAAATAAATTCATTCCCGATTCAGTATTCCTCAGAAAGCTAAGCTAACCAAATGATGCATGCAAGTAACCTATATGTACCATATGTACATTAGGTTCCATGAGATAAGCTCAAAGAAGAAGAAAAGCTGAATGAAATACATATCGAATACTCGTCGATGGTTTTAGGAACTCAGAAGAGTTTTTATATTAATTCACTTCCCCCTCATTATTCCTAAGAAGGCTAAGGCATTAAATGACGCATGCAAGTAACCTATATGTACCATATTTATATTAGAATTTATCAGATAAGCTTAAAGAAGAAGAAAAAGTTAAAGAAATACATATCGAATATTTGTTGATGGTTTCAGGAATTCAGAAGGGTCTTTATATAAATTCATTCAAGATTCAGTATTCCTTAGAAAGTAACCTATATGTATAATACCATATTTATATATAATTATTATATAAATATAATTATTTTAGGAACTTAGAAGAGTCTTTATAGAAATGCATTCTAGACTGCGTAGCCCAAAGAAAGCTAATATAATGTGAATCAGAAGGTATTCGACTAGTTTAAAAAAAAAGAAACAAGGGTTACTCGAGTAGTTAAAAAAGACTGAGTATTTCAAAGAAAGCTAATGAAATTGTTTTCAGAATTTGATGCATATCACACTGTTTATAAGCAGAGGAGCTACTCTACTAATCAAGTTAATAAGGTAAGTTGTGGTAGCTCAACAAATAATACTGTGGCTCATCAACATATCAAAATAAGGTGAATTACAATATATTTTCAGAGAGAATGTTATCAGATAATATGAGACCATAATCTTCGATCTAGTCTTTCTAGTATAGAGCAATCTAACTCCCCATAGGGAGTGCATAGAATTATGTATACAGTGATGGATTGATGTGATGATGGAGGGGGGCTTGATGTAATTGATACTTTCGGGTCCAATGCATCATCAGCTGTGATCAGGTCTGCTAATTATCCGCCCCTGTCCCCGAGTCACGTGCTCGACTTGAGTCACGTGCGACTGATTGGACTCTCTCTCTCTCTCTTTCTCTACAATGCACCCTCTACTCTCTAAGCATGGGCATATAGCTGTGTGGGTGTGTGGCACAGCCAGTGCATTTACATGCACATCGCATTGGAACGTCAAATCGCAATTGCATGTTGATTTTGATTAGCATGCGACGCGCTTTTCGATGGTACTTTGTTAGTTTATATAATGCACCGCTTTGTTTATCGCGCCTCGCAACGCAGTCACCATCGACGTCGACGCAGCCAACACCATCGGAGTGGTGCAGTCACAGTCGCAGTCAACGTCGCTGCTGGCGTCGTCAAAGCAGTGCTTCCCCGTCACTCAGGGACTGCAAGTAGAATTGCATACACTTTGGACACGTTAGACGTTGGACTTCCCCGTCCACTTTGTCATGGACCATAAAGATATCGAAATATATTATATGATGAAGAGATTTGGAAAAGACTTGAAATATATCATATATGTAGATATATATGTGTACTTATATTATATTATATTAGCCTAGTAACCGCTAAAGAGGGTAAGAAATGTCAGGCATAAAATAGTTATTAACAGTTATGGAAGACTGTGTTCAGAATGATTTTATCAAAATACAACCCAGTGAAATGAAGTTTGTCTAGAGTTCTAGTACAATAATTATTATGCTATAACAAGCAAGTAAGATATAGTTATAAACCCGCTACACAAAGGATTACCCTTTTTATTTGTAAATACAATAATAAGACATGTTGCCACCAAGTTTTGTAGTTCTAGCTATTATAGTCTCTGAGATAAAGGTGTTCATACAGACAAAAAGGTAGAATCTTTAAAAGTTGAAATAAGCAACCAATCTATAGTTTAATAATGTTTATATAGGACTTTTGCAATTGATTCCTACATCGAGTTACTGAATGTTCATATCTTACTATATCTTCTTACTCCATACCTCAAGGCAACCCTTGACGATTGAGTATTCAGGAGTCGTTTTGCTCGCTCGTTTCGGTGTTGCAAACAACCTGTTGCTAGTGCTGCCGCTGCCACTGATGTTGTTGTTATTGTTGTTGCTGTTGCTGTGGCTTGGTGAATTTGTTATTCACGTGTCAAATTAGAATTGAAATTTATCGTTGTAATTGAATTGTCAATGCTTGACATTGTAAATGCTCAAGCGCAATTCATGTAAATAGAAATGACAGAGATGAGATTAGTGGCCCGTGCTTTATTCGTACTCACACTCGGACTCACACTCACAATCGGACTTGCAGTCACACTCACAGTGCAACACCCATGCTCGCCTATTCTCGAACTCAATATTCAATGGGAGTCCCATGGAGCGTTGCACAATCGATATGAGAGTTTCATTGAGCTTGTCAGCTAATGCGATCGATCCTGTTTGACATTACCCAATGCCTAGTCCAAGGCTTGCATCACATCGACTCATATTTACAATTTGATATGATATACATATGTAGATTTCGCGATCAAGATTCTATACATATTGTGAAGCTTAGATCTTCAAGTAATTTTCCATAAAAATGAACAAGTTTGTTTTTCTTCTTTATCGTGTTGGTACTTAGGTCTATGTGGCTTGTTTTCAGCCAGTTCTTCTTCTTCTTCTTCATTGTTTTGTATTGTAAGTCGCTGCCCATGGCTGGTGTGTGTGTGTGGTACTTTTCCGGCACCGCGATCGACCTTCGGGCATATTTCCATTGCCCCAGTAAGAAACCGGGTCATAAATTCTCCATCGACATTGGCCGATAGACAATTTGATGGTGCAGCCTTGGATGGTGTCGCTGGTGTCATCCAAAGAATCTCGATTCAACTTTAACATTGACTCAGATCAGACTCAGCCCGATCGCTCCGATCAGCATCACTTACATCAGAGATCAATGAACGCATTCAATAGGAAATCGAAAACGAAATTGAAAACCAAAACCAAAATCAAAATCAAAACTCTAATCGCTTTTGTGTGTGTGTGTGTTTTCTTTGTCATTTGTCCCGGCTACTTTGCCCCCTTCACCCTCCACTTCTCTACTCCAACCCTTCTCCATGCGAACGTGTTGTTGCTATTGATAGATGACGATGATTAGTTGGCACGTTATTAGCGACTAAGTTGTTTAGATTCGATTCGTTTCGAAGCGATCGCGATCGCGATCGATGCGAGTCGATTTGATTCGATTCGATTAATTTTAATTCAATTCAGTTGGAATCGGCATCACCATCACCATCGCCAGCGCCAGCGCCATCGATACGATTCGTTGACCCAAGCAATGCAGAACCTTGGAATTTGCATAAAACGTTGTTGCTCCACATTAGTCCGGCTGACAGAGGCGGGGGCTCTGTCTCTGTCTCCGGCTCCGGGCCGGCCCGGACTCCGTCTTTACCACTGACTCTGACTCTGGCACGGGCTCTGACTCTGGCACGGGCTCTGACTGTGTCTCTGGTACAGGCTGCACTCCGGCTTGGCCGACTTGGACTACACAATGTGTACCTCTGCAGTGTAATTGCAAATTGTTCTCGGATCGGGTACTCGAAAGCGCTTCAACTGTCCGTCACAACATTTGCCAAGTCCGTTCAAGTCCGACTGCCAAATCTTTTGTCTCGTTTCGATAGCCCGAATGTGCTGAATCATTGCAAAACGGGCAGAGCTGGCATTATGAAATCGACCAACTAGAAAAGGTGACAAGCACTAAACTACAATCGTACAACAACAACTACTATTACAACCACCACTCCCGATCTACACGAGATCTATCATAATAGCATATGTGTGTGAATCTGTTGGTGTTGTAACATGATCGAGCTATCCGAACTGTCTTTCATTGCAGACTGAGGTTATTCCTGGTCAAACCGAACAATGCGAATCCAGCAGACGATTTTCAGCATTGATTTCGCTTTCTATTTACAGTTGGCAACTCATCGATGGGCGGGTCCCCCCAAAAACTGCAGCCTTTCTTACCTAAGTATGTCAGTATAAGTACTATAAAAGATTGAAAAGTTATCGAACTTACTAGGTTATCTGGGGTTACATACTTTAGATTTATCTGTACTTACGAAGTTTCTCGTTTTGACGTATTTGGAGAGCAGTACCTTTAATACCTTCTCAGCTTGGACAGCAGTACCTTCAATATCTTCAGTATTTGGAGAGCAGTACCTTCAATAACTTCTGTGTTTGGAGAGCAGTACCTTCAATATCTTCTGTGATTGGAGAGCAGTACCTTCAATATCTTCTGTGATTGGAGAGCAGTACCTTCAATATCTTCTGTGATTGGATAGCAGTACCTTCAATATCTACTGAGTTTGGTGAATAGTACCTACAATATTTCCGTGTTTGGTGAGCAGTACCTTTAATGTCTTCTAAGTTTGGAGAGCAATACCTTCAATATCTTCTGAGTTTGACCAGCAGTACTTTCAATATCTTCGGAAAGCAGTACCTCCAATATCTTCTGAGAGCAGTACCTTCTGTGTTTGGTAAGCAGTACCACCAATATGTTCAGAATTTAGACAGCAGTACCTTCAATAACTTCTCAGTTTATGGTCCTATTAGATTCAAACTTAGAGCATAGGTTCATATTGAGCATAGTTCAACAGATAGTTAAGCAGAAATCTTGATCTGCAATACATTGCTAAAAATTCAATTATGAAAATGATATTTTCGTTTTGCTGGGGCGGTTGGGATGGTAAGTCGTATTTGAAATAAGCTTTATGTGGGTTTAGCATACATAAATTTATGTCCCAAATTTGATAAATCTAGCTTCAGTAATAGCTGAGCTATCTCCGTTCATACAAACAGAAATAGGTTGCAGTTGATACCGAAAGTTAGTAAACAGCATATTAACTTACTGCAAAGATATATTAACTTTTTGCAATTGTATAAAATTGGCAGAAGGAGGCGTGGCAAACCTCTTAAGACAATTTACGATGAGAAATTGAATTTATTTTTTTATTGACTTGATTTGGAGGCATCAACAAAGTGTCTGGATGGGTGTCTAGGTGTGTGTGTATGCGTGTGTGTGTGTGTGTGTGTGTGTGTGATTGCATGAGTTGATATGCCATGCGTGTGCTTCTATTGAGCAGGTGTCGAAACAATGTGTGGAGCTCAATTGAAATTAGAATGTTGTCACATTCATTAGACGATCTACAGTATGCAGTATCAAAAATCCCACAACAACAACAACAGCAGCAGCAGCAGTAGCAGCAGCAATAGTAGCAAAAATCCCCACAACAACAACATCAATTACAACAAGCAAAAGCTCTCTTATAAAAATGTCAGAACAAGTCGACTTGGCAATTTGTCAACCGGCAACGGCAACTGCAACAGCAACTGCAACCGGCTAAACACGCGGCTCGGGCCAGCCCAGACCGACCCGACCCGGTCCCGGTCTCCTTTTTTTTCTACATTTTCTACATTCAAAATGCATTTTTGGCATATTCGCATCATGAAAATCTCGAGAAAAAAATTCCCCCAAAAAACCCAAAAACCAAACGTAGCAAGCAAAGCGAGTCGATACAAAGTTTCCGCGAGCTCTTAATTTGGCATCGCCAAGGAGGGAAGTAAGGGGGGGGTTACTAGTTGCGGATGAGTGTGTGTCCATGGATTCGTTCATGCGCAAGGTTTTTTGCATGCACCGAACTGCGATCACAACGATTGCCGATTGCCGATCGTTGATTGCCGAATTGCAGCTCGATCAGGCGTTGGCCCAGTCCGCTCGGGTCTGGCCTAGACTGGCCGGGCCGGCCGGTGGCATGACCGCACTCCCGCCTGCTGCATGCTGCATGCTGCCAGCCGTGGTGAGGCTTAATTGTTGGAGCAGCGCAGCGAGTTGTTGCAGCGGGGTGCATTGATCTTAAAATGGCGCAAAAGCCATTGAACTGTGCGCCACTGCAACTAAACCAACAGCAACAACAACAGCAACAGCAGCAGCAACAGCAACATTGGTGGCAACAACAACAATATGTTGCTGCTGTGCGACTGCGACTGCGACTCAGACTGCGACTCAGACGCGGCTTGGTCCAGGCCAGAACTTAACATAGCTGCGGGTGTGTGTGCGTGTGTGTGTGCTATGCTAATTTTTGCTTTGATATGCTTGGCCCGGCTTCAAGAGGGGTCGACTAGAACAGCCCCAGGGGGATGGAGATGGGGTTGGCGCTGCGCCATCGAAATCGAGAATGAAATAAAAATGTGACCAAATGTAAATTCCTTTAATTTATTTGTATTTTATTGCTGACGATGCCGCCGTCTTAATAATGAAAAGTATCTGATAGATACGAGTAGTCGATGTCGCTGCCGCTGCCACTGCCGCTGCCACTGCCTCTGCCTCTGCTACTGGCACGTTCTTGTGGTTGCCCGTCTGTCCGTCGGTTTGTTGGATGAGTTAAACGAACGCTCGTTTTGTCTATGAAAGATGTCAAGGTGTCTATAAAATGTAGTTGTAGTATTTCATTTTGTACGCTAATCACAAACGTTTTGTAGACAGAGAAAAGCAGAAGCAGCATAGACGATATAGATACTATATATGCTGGTACTTTGACAACTATGGTATATCCACTAATCTGTCTGATCTTTAGTTGCACATGAGATACAAATGTGGGAGAGACATGCGAGGGAAATTTTGACAGGCATATATCTTTCTTTATATTCCCTTTTGTTGAAGGAACAGATCTATGAATATACTCTTTATACTCTTTATACAGATATTTCAATAGACTATTATTAGCGGGAAGGAAATAAATATACTGCAGTTAGCAATAGCTTCAGATAGGAACCCAAGCAGCATTGGAAGCAAATGGGTAGACGGATTAAAGACTATCTGGAGAAGATCTGCTCTACATGAACTCTTATAAATAAACATAACTTGGGACACAACAGACAGCACAGTAAGGGTTCGCTGGAAGGCTCTAGTTTTAAGCTTATATGCAAAATAGATTAAAGAAAAAAAACATAAAGAAGGTTCTACACCCTTGCAGGTTCTTTTATTCTTCGAACGTTCTGATATTAGGGATATATTATAGAGCAGTGTTGAAAAGTATTGCTAATGTACAATATTATGTTTCATTTTGATCGACAGTGATAAGTTAAGTTATTTCTCATATCAGAACACGTCTTCATACAAAAACCTTCATTCCGGCCGATGGTTGCTATGACAGCTATATGTTATATTGGTTCGATTTTAATAAAATTTTAGATACATGATATATATATAGAAAAAGTCCGATGTAGTAAAATTGGTTGCAATACCTAAACAAATAACAAAAATAGGTCCATAGATTGTATGACAACTATACGATATATCGGTCAGATCCGACTGGTTCAAATATATTTACAGCGTGCAGAAATAAAAAACATGTATGCCAAGTTTCATAAAGATAGCTCTAGAAATAAGGGCTGGTTCGATTTTTCTGTTGATGCTGATTCAGAATATATGTATATACTCAATAGGGTCGGAGATGTCTCCTTAAGTGCGTTGCATATTTCTGGCCCTATTTAATATACCCACTGCAAGAGAAGTTGCCTTCATGCCTGAAGACTATTGTTTAATGGAATAATATTTAAGATATTCAGTAATCCATTCATTATGAGGATGATCGGTCTAATGCTGATCATGAACATATTGTAAGTCGAGTAGGAGACCTTCCTTGCCCACTCTCGTGTTCAGGAATTGCAAAATGATATTGCGCTGACTCGGCTGGGGAGAAACGGAAAGGTCAGTCGGCAGATATGTGAGTGCAAACGAGTGCGAATGTGAATGCGAATCGTTTCGAGTTCGAGTTGGAATAAGTAGTGTGGCACACGAGTAAGTGTGTTTCTGACCTGCACAACCTTGGACTTTGCGCCAAAGCGAATGCAATGCGAGCTCTGAGACGGGGCATAAAAAGGGCGGGGGGCGAGGAGTCGGGGGAGCCGTGCGCGAGTGCAAACGAGATGCGATCCATTAATGCGCGATCAACTGACGCTGCAGAATTCGGAAGCGCAAAAGAAAAGTACTTCAATTACACGTGAGCGTGTGCACAGACTGATGAGTACATAGAATAGCCAGCACACAAACAATCGTATATATATATATATATATATATAGAAAGAAGAGAAAGAAGAAGACAAAGAAGAAGGGGCAGCAGAGTGTGCAGCGCTGTGGGGTAAATTGGGTTAAGAAATAAAGCATGCAAACTACCTTGACACATTTAACGGGTTCATGCTTTCGAAATTATTTATGTACTGAGAGCAAATACATTCATTGCCGATGGGCGAGAAAACATGCATATCATGCAAGGGGGGGCAGTGCGCTTGGAAGGGGGTTGCCATCCCACATATCAGCAATTGTTGCAATTGTCATAAAAACTGCGTTTACGAAATGTACACAGAGAAAACACACAAAGAAAGTGAGAGAGAGGGAGAGAGACGGAGCATATGCGCATGTTGAAATGATAAGAAGAAACGCGCATACGCCACGTGAGCCAGCGCCGGACTAAATAGCTCGCCACACAGCGCCGCAGCTGCCCCAATTTTGTGAATCGAAGACAATTCAACAAAATTGACAAATTCATTTTATGCGCACTGCGCTTATTTGACATTAGAGCATTGTTTCAACATGACGAACCAACTCGAATCGCCTCGACTTGCCTCGACTTGCCTCGCCTCTCCTTGTCTGTCTCTGTTGCGTCTGTTCCAAAGTCGAGTTTATTGACCACTGTGCGCCTTGGGGCCGCCCTCGTTACCTGCAGAAAGTGAAAAGGGTCTCGCAACATAATCCCAGACACAATTCGCACAATTTAGCGATGCACGATCGCATCGTTCTCGCTTCGCTGCATCGATCGTGGCAGGGGCTCGAGTTCATGTCCTTTGCGGTCAATGAACTTGGCTAGAACCAGTTGCCAGTCTCGTCCCGTCCAGTCCATTCTAGCCCAGCTATGCCGGCTCGTCCATGTCTCTTTCTACACACGCAACGTGCTGCAGCTTCAGCCCTCGATCGACTTGGCAACAATGAAAAGGTTCGGTGACCGATCATTCTTTTAACGCACAGTACTGTCTGCTGTGTTTGGCTAGAAAGCCGCTAAACTAAGTTAGCTATTAATTTAAAACCTCTAATAAGTTGAAGTTAATTTCTCTGAGGATCCACGATGATCCTTTTATTTAGCTGGAAAGAGGCTGAAGCATATGAAATGAAATTGGTTAGAATATAAAATATGTAGATCGTCTATAGAGTGTAAGATGAAGTGAATTTTATAAAAAACTATCATTTAAATTTGTCATTGACAAGCAAAATGTTTTTTTAAAATATACCTAAAATCCTTTAAAACATATGAAATTAAAGCTAAGTTCCTTTTAAATAAAGCCAATTGCACATCACTGCTGAAAGTTGGCTGTGTTTTTTTAGTTCATTGAAAGACTTTCAGCGCGTCATTAAAGTCGATGTCTGAGCTTGCAGCTTGTTTTATGAATATCTCTGCTGGCTGTAGCTGGAACTGGGGCCGGATCTAGCCAGAAGTTGGGCTCAGTTCAGCGGATGCCATTGGCCCTGAACTTGTGCGATCGGCTGCACGATATTGGATCAGGTTCGCGTGAGGGCAAATATAGTGAGGAATTTCGATATGATTTTTAAACGGTAAATACTTTTTATTTTAATAGAGAAGGTACTACAGACACAGATTGAAAAACATACGAGACAGATAGAGGGAGAGAGACTGAGAGATAGACAAAGAGAGCTGCAGACTCAATCGCACTGCAGGCGAATGTGATCGCGATAGAGCGGCAACAGCTGATAGACAAGATAGTGAAACTTCTCGATGGTGTCGTCCAAAAAGAGCAGATTATGTACAAGCAATTCGAGCGGCCCAGTATGATCCCAGTACCCACCAAAAGACAGTTGATTAAGACTGCGTGCACAGCAGAGCATCTCGATCAGGTAGAAGGCCTTCTTGCGCGGCATCTCGAGACTCTCCTGCTGCAGGTAGATAGTCAACTTGGTATACTCCGTGATGGAGGTCTTCAGCACACGTTCCTCGTTCGGATAGTGCAGCTCAATGTAGTTATGGACGGAGTTCCATTTGAGCAACGGTGCATGCGAATTGTAATACTCCAACCATTTGATGTGAATCTGTAGATCTTCCAGACCCAGTTGGAAGAGCAGGCGTGCCGCATCCTCATAGGTTGTCTGGCAATCCTCCTGGAAACTAAGCAAAAGTGTTCGCAGCTTTTTGCGCAGAAATCTGATCGCGTTATCCCGTTGATTGATCAGTTTCATGGCGGGTTCTGTTCGTTATTGCGTTTAATTTGTTTAAATTTGCTTGTTTTATTTTTTTTGGGTTTTTGTGATGTTGCTTTATGTAATGTATTTCTATAGTATGGAATATATCATGTTTGTGCTGAGTTCTACAGTACAGTAGACACTTACGCACTCTAGTCTATCCGTGTGTGTGTTAGTGTATAAAAGGAGTGTGTGTGTGTGTGTGCCTATTGGCAGACAATTGAAATTCCAACGCCCACTTGATAGGAACAATTGGAAATTCAAGAATGCAAAGTAGGAGTTCAGTACACCTGGAGAGCTTAGATACTATACCTTTATATAAGGTACCTATCATATGGATTTATAATCTGAAATCTGAATTCAAATAATTAATAATGCAGTTCTTTTGTATTGTAGAATCAACACTTTCTACCTATGACAGAATGCTAGTTAGGTTTTGTGCGATTTACGGGGGCGGAACGGGGCGTGGCCAAATTTTAAAATAAGCTGTACGTAGTAGTATTAATAAGATATACTGTTACCAAATTTGGTAGTCTTAGCTCGTGTAGTTACTGAGATCTAGGTGTTCATACAGACATTTTTGTATAAAATTGGTCTTAAATGAAATCTTTATGCTATAATGGTACACAGTGATATAAACTAGATTGAGCTGACCTATACATAGTTAAATAATGATCAGTAGTAAGTGTATTTCAAATTCTTCTGAGCTACAAGTTCCTTTTCTTTCCAAATTCTTCTTTCTGCGTCTTCTGCTTCCTTTAACAGACATGCATATGAATACGTATTTATGCACAGTAAAAACCCCGAAACACACCGAAAGTTGTTGGGAAATGAAATGGAAATTGAATCAGCAAAGAACAGGAGGAGAAAAGGAGAAGAGAGTGAAATAATATGCAAGCGATCTTATAAGACAGAGAATGGTACCTATACTCACTTCTATGGTCACTCTGTCTGCGTCACTGTCTGTATCTGTATCTGTAACTGTGTGTAAGTGTGTGCAAATATATGTACATTCGATTTCAACGATATTTCACTTTCACAGCGAACCCTAAGGTATATAAGGCCCTCTCCACATGTATCTATAGCTGTAGTCGTAACTGTATCTGTGTCTGTATCTGTATCTGTGTGTCTTATAACTGTGGCTGTGCAGAGGCCTGCGCCAGTGTCAGCCTGTTCCAGGCACGTTTCAAATTCTACGTACATTTTCAGTAATTTTAGAGCCTCGTCGCGGAACGGACGTTGTCGCAAGAACCTTTAAGCCGAAACCCCAAAATCAAATCGAACCCAACACCAGGCTTACCTGTCTGCACATATAATACATATATATACATATATATAGAGCATATTCCCAGCCACAGCTAGCCAGGATGCCAGCGGAGGGTAGTGCGGGTCTGATTGTGTTTGCGGTACTGCTGGCGATCATTTTCATAATCATTTCACTGATCTGTCAGCGTCGTAACGAGCGTTTCTTTGGCCGCGCTCCGCCAGGTCCTTGGGGACTGCCCCTGCTGGGATATTTGCCCTTCCTAGATAAGCGGGCACCGCACAAGTCACTGCAGCAGTTGGCCAAGCAATATGGCAGCATCTACCAGCTGAACATGGGCAACGTGCGCACTGTAGTGCTCTCCGATGCGGCACTGGTGCGTGAGTTCCTGCGACACGAAGAGCTGACGGCACGTGCCCCGCTCTATGTGACGCATGGCATCATGGGCGGCTACGGTAAGTATGCACGGGGTAGGGGTAGAAGGCTGCTCAATAGGGTTGCCAATATTCCCCCCTCCCTCTCGCTCTCCCGCTCTCTCTCTCTCTCAGGTATTGTTGGTGCTGCCGGTGCTATCTGGAAATATCAGCGTCGCCAGCTCATCGAATGGCTCAAGTCGCTCGGCATGACTCGCAGGCAATGCGAGACGCGTGCGCAGCTGGAGCAACGCATTAGTCGCGGCGTCAACGAGTGCGTCCAGGTGAGTTGTCCTCCCGCTCTTCTCTCTTTCTCTCTCTTTGCGTCTCTTCTCTCCCAGTTGAGTCGTCTGGAGTCGCTGACTAATTGGCTAACTGGCCCGCGTGGCGAGAAATTCCAAGAATCATGAAAGTGAAGGTCCTACGCGTCATCGTCGGCAACGGCGTCGACGTCGCTGCCATCGTTGTTGTCGTCGTCGTCGTCGTCGTCGTCGCTGCTGCTGGACATTCACTTTCCGTTGCCGGCGACGACGGCGCATAAATTTAAAATTTGCTAATTTTTTTTGTCGTTCTTCTGCTTCTTCTTCTCTTTGTTGCTGTGTCTTTGTGCTCTGCTGCTCTGGTGCTTTGCAATTTTTTTCTTCCACCTTTCGCTTTTGGCACTTTTCACTCGCTTCTTCACTCTCACTCTCATTGCCACGTTCTGTTCTGCTCTGTTCTGTTCCATTCCATTCTATTCCTTTTGCCCAGTCTCTGGAGTCGGAGCTGGGGCTGCTGGATCCGCTGCCTGCACTGCAGCACACGCTGGGCAACATTGTCAACGATCTGGTCTTTGGTTTGACCTACGCCCGTGATGATCCCAACTGGTTGTACCTGCAGCAGCTGCAGGAGGAGGGTCTCAAGCTGATTGGCGTCTCGGGCGTGGTTAACTTTCTGCCCTGGCTGCGACACTGGCCAGCGAACAGGCGCAGCATACGCTTCCTGCTGGACGGCAAGGAGAAGACTCATCGCATCTACGATCGCATCATACATCGCTGCGAAAGGCAAATGGAGTTGCAGAGGGAGGAGCTGAAACAGAATAAGGAGCAGCAGCAGGAGCAACAGGACCAGTCTCCACCTTCTCCTCCTGCCCCGCACAGCATCCTCGAGCACTTTCTGCAGGAACGTCAACCCTATTCGCAACTCTATTGCGATGAGCAACTGCGTCATTTGCTGGCCGATCTCTTTGGCGCTGGCGTCGACACTGCGCTGGCCACGCTGCGTTGGTTCCTCCTCTACATGGCGCGCGAGCAGCGCTGCCAGCAGCGACTGCAGTCGGAGCTGCGTCAGCTGAGTGCAACGCCCACGCTGGCCGAACTGGAACCGATCGTCTACCTGCGCGCCTGCCTCAGTGAGGTGCAGCGCATCCGTTCGGTGGTGCCACTGGGCATTCCCCATGGCGTCGAGCGTGATGTCACTGTCGGCGATTACTTTGTGCAGCGTGGCAGCATGGTGCTGGTCCTGCAATGGGCCATCCACATGAATCCGGAGATCTGGCCCGAGCCGGAGCAGTTCCGGCCGGAGCGTTTCATCAATGCTGACGGCGAATACGTGGCGCCGGCACAATTCATACCCTTCCAGACCGGCAAACGCATGTGCCCGGGAGACGAACTGGCTCGCATGGTGCTCACCCTGTTTACGGGACGCATTCTTAGGCGGTTCCGGGTGAAAATCGATCAGCAGCAGGAGGTGAGCATGGAGGGCGAGTGTGGCATCACCTTGGCGCCAGCGCACTACAAGTTGCACTTCAGCAAGCTGGAGACCGATGGGGAGGAGCAGGAGCAGAAGGAGACCCAAGAAGAAGAAGCACAGAAAAAGAGCGAGACGGAGCAGAAGAAGCATGACTAACTTCGTCGTGGAGAGAAAGGCGAAAGAAAAGAAGCCGCAGCAGAAGGAAAAAGAAGAAGTAGAAGCAGCAGAAAGTCAAGTAAGAAGGAGAACAGAACAGAAGAAAGGCGAGAAGGAGCAGCAAAAGAAGTACTAAATTCCCCTGGTTTCCTTAGTATGAATATATATCTTCTTGTTCACGCACAAATCTGTAGTTCTAAGTTCGATTTTTTTTTTAATTTTTCTATAAAGTCGGAAATGAAGCTGCATACAATATATCTTCTTGTTCATGTAAAGATCTGAAGTTCAAGCTCGGCAAATTAAAGCCTTAAAACCATTTTTTGCCAATTTTCAAAGAAGGTATAACTATATTTATGATAAATAATGTTATATCTTCTTATTCCAGTTGAAATCTTTAGTTTTAAGCTCTGTAAATTGTGTTTGAGAAATCGAAAATATTTCCGCATGGTGTTTGT
This sequence comes from Zaprionus ornatus, assembly GCA_018904035.1. Classification (NCBI taxonomy): domain Eukaryota; kingdom Metazoa; phylum Arthropoda; class Insecta; order Diptera; family Drosophilidae; genus Zaprionus; species Zaprionus ornatus. Next base: position 19,059,088 of record JAEIFZ010000001.1, read on the forward strand.
CTAGAAAATCTCCATAAAAAGAGGTTAAATTTATTTTCCGTATTGTTCTTTTTATTAAGTTGCTATTTTTTTTTAGCTTTCAGTTTAACAACATTTTATATAAACAATATATATGTATTTTTTTCAAAAACTTTTATTATTTGTTGTGTTTGTGTGTGTGTGTGTGCATAAGACTAAACCACAGTTTGTTTTGTTGTTGTTGTATTCTTGCCTTAATATAGGGTGTTTAAAATAAACAAAAAACATGAACTAACTAACTTAGAGGGTAGAGGGGTAACGCGATCGTATAATGAAGCATATCAAAACTTGGCTAACTTTGACTTACAGGCTACACTTACATGGCTAGGCAATTAAAAATTAACTGAACACAGCTTCTTGGGGTTAAAAGAATAGAATTCGTTCTACACAACGTGACAGGGACAGCAAGACAAAGCATATATATATATATATATATATATATATATATATATATATATATATTTATATTGTTCAGCATAGCTTGCTCTTGCTCTTGCTGTCGCTGTCATTATTGCGGTTGCTGTCGCGTAGCCTTGTGAAGATTGGGACTATCCCTCCTCATTTGAAGGAATCTTTCGCTTAGATCCTAACTTAACTCTAACTTAAGCCTAGGCGCATATTATACAAATACAAATACGATTACTCACGACATATGAATAATCAAAAAATAAAAAAAAAAACGATCTTCTCACTTCTCTGTTTGTGTGTTTTGTGTGTGTTTGTTTTGGGTGTGCGTGTGTGTGTGTGTTTGTAGGAACGAAACCGTGCTCCGGTTGGTCTTGACCCACTTCAATTGGAGCCAACGTTGCGCTGCTGATGCGGCTCACTGGCTGTGGGCGCCAGGGGGCGACGCTTAAGGCAAACCTTGAAGGACTCTGGGGTTATGGTGGCCCCCACGTTGCCTTTGAGACTGGGCAGAGGCTGACCCTCGGGCAGGGCAATATCAAAGCAATGCATGAATGAGGCAAAGAACAGGAAGAGCTCCATGCGCGCCAACACATCGCCCAGGCACATGCGTCGTCCCACACCGAACGGTATAAAGTATTCCGGCTTGCGCACCTTACCCTCCGCATCGATGAACCTTGCCGGGCGAAACTCCTCGGGCTTCTCCCACAGTGTGGGGTCCATGTGAACGCTGTTGATCAGTGGAATGACGTGCGAGCCGGCCGGTATGGTGTAACCATTCAGTTCCACATCTCTGTGAGAGCAATATAGATAGGAAGAGAGAGAGAGAGAGAGAGAGAGAGAGAGAGAGAGAGGGAGAGTTAGTCAAGTGTTTCGCTTTTGATTATTTGCTGCACTGTTATCAGTGTCGACACGCCTCTAATCAGTGTCGTATCTCGCGTAGTGCGTAGAACTGAAACTGGGCCAAGCTGCGACGCAAAGGAAGCGCAGCTTGCAGTGTACCCAGTGTCAACACCCCCCTCCTTCTCCTGCCCGATCTAATCCGATCATCGTGATCTATCCAAGCTCGACAATGAATGTGCAATCTCGTGTCTCATTGTCCAAGCGAGGTGTGAATGAACGATCGGACCTCGTTGGCGTCACTAGCATTTGCGTAAGCAAATGGGCGTCAAGCGGGTAGGAGAAGAGCAAGAGGGCGTGTCGTATTGCTCATTGCGATCTTGCGATCGTGTGATCGTATGCTTACCTTGTGGGCGAGTGCGTGGTGGCCAATGGCACAATGCTGCTGCGGCGCATAGACTCGAGTATGGTTGACTCTGTGATGGGCAGATATTGCAGATCCTCGATCGTGGGCAATCGATGACGACCCACCACCTGATCGAGTTCGTCCTGTACACGTCGCATGTCCTTGGGATTGCGCAGCATAAACACATTGATCCATTGCAGTGTCGTTTTGATGGTCTCCATGCCGGCAGAGAACAGATCGATGATCACCTGCACAAGTTGTTCATCTGTTGCGATCAATGAAACGAGAAACAAGAAACGAGAAACAAACTGGTTAGTGGCCGATCCTCAACCAAACTCAAGGTGCTCAAGGCATCGAGACTTACCATGATTCTTGCCATCGAAGAGCTCCGCATCGGTGCCCTCGGTCTTGGCCTTCTCGATCTCGCACAGATAAAAGTCGACAAGATCGCGCACATTGCTGGGATCGAAGCTGCGCTTGTGCTCATCGATCACATCCTGATAGAAGCGTTGCATCTCGGCGCGATTCTGGGCGATCTTGTTCTTGGCCGTCGAGATGCTGGGGAAGCACTGCAGTGTTGGTATATAGTCCACGGTATGGATCTCTCCAAATAGACGCATGCCCTCCTCGATCAGGAAGTTGAAACGCCTGAATTTGGGATCATCCAGCGTGAAGCGGGTGGACATCATCAGGCCGCAGATGACATTGCTCACTGCCAGTGAGATGACCGGAGACAGATCGATCGGTTGACCATCGCTAGCATGCAGATGACCAATGAATTCATGCACCTCCGTCTGTGCGAGCGAGAAAGAAGCAAGCAGAAGAGAGAAAGAGAGTATGTTAGATGGAGACCTTCGAAACACCGTTAAGCCGTTACTACTCACCATGATGCGTTTCTGCATCTGCTGCTTGCCATTGCCCATGTAGGTCATGCCGAACTGGCGCAGCTTCTCGTGCAGAAAGCGTCGCTGATCCTTCCACAGTTTGCCGGTGCTATTGATGATGCCTGCAAGCAAGAGAGAAACAGATGCACAATAAGAGACCACATTCCATTGGATCGATCGTGTCGAGTGTATATAGCCCTATATAGCTTTAATTTAGTTCGATATTGCACTTGCATATTTATTCTTTCTTTCTTTTTCTTTGATCTTATGCGGACTTAATTGAGGTAGGCTCTGTCCGATGCCGAGTTGCCCTACTTCGAGACCAGAAATGAAATCCCAAACGAAATTGCAACTGTGGTTCTGATTTTTTTTGGCTTATCAGAGAAAGAAATGCAAAACGGGAGCATAAACAATGCGTATAATCGATATTTCTGTCGATAATTGTAGATAACCATATATGGTATATGGTATATGGTATATGGTATATGGTATATGGTATATGGTATATGGTATATGGTATATGGTATATGGTATATGGTATATGGTATATGGTATATGGTATATGGTATATGGTATATGGTATATGGTATATGGTATATGGTATATGGTATATGGTATATGGTATATGGTATATGGTATATGGTATATGGTATATGGTATATGGTATATGGTATATGGTATATGGTATATGGTATATGGTATATGGTATATGGTATATGGTATATGGTATATGGTATATGGTATATGGTATATGGTATATGGTATATGGTATATGGTATATGGTATATGGTATATGGTATATGGTATATGGTATATGGTATATGGTATATGGTATATGGTATATGGTATATGGTATATGGTATATGGTATATGGTATATGGTATATGGTATATGGTATATGGTATATGGTATATGGTATATGGTATATGGTATATGGTATATGGTATATGGTATATGGTATATGGTATATGGTATATGGTATATGGTATATGGTATATGGTATATGGTATATGGTATATGGTATATGGTATATGGTATATGGTATATGGTATATGGTATATGGTATATGGTATATGGTATATGGTATATGGTATATGGTATATGGTATATGGTATATGGTAGCAAATACTAAAGAATGACTGTGCAATTTGGCATTCAAAAATATTTCTGTTGCTGCTGTCGCTGCGAAAATTGCCCGTAAATTTCCGCAGAAAAACAAAGCGGGAAAAAGCTAAAAGCTCAACAATTTGTTTTTTAAGGCTAATACTCGCATATCTTAGCTGTTTTAGCTGTTTTTAACAATATTTTAAATGTTTTCTTGAGAATTCTCTTACCGTATCCATTGAGGGTCTGCATGAATGGTGTATCCGGTCGTCCCGTGAACTCCTCGCGGCGAAAGCATTCACGAATCATTTTGTAGTCACTCATGACGACAGTCAATTGGCTGCCCAGGCGGGTGGAGAAGAGGCTGCCATAGCGCTTCGCCAGCTCCATGAAGCGTGTGTGCTTCTCGTTGCCCATGAAGATCAGGTACCCAATGACGGGGAAGCCCCACGGGCCGGGGGGAAGTTTACGCAGTTCCCGGTAATTGCGTACCAGCCACTGTAGAAGGCTGATCAGGGCCAGGAAGCTGAGGAACACCAGCAGCAGGTGCTGGGCGTCCTGTTGCTGCTCCACCTGCAGTTGGCGGAGTGCGAACTTAATCAGGTACGAGTCGGTAAGCATGTTCTTGCTATCTCTCTTGCTCTCTTCTTATCTCTCTCTCTCTTTTTTCTCTCTCTCTCTCCCTCTCTATCTCTCTCTCTCTCTCCTTCTCTCTCTCCCTCTATGTGGGGAGGCTTCTCTTCTATTGGTTTTTGTGTAGCGGGAACTGGTTGACAAGGGGTTGCTCGCTCAGGATATGATTGCGGCGTGCGTGTTTGTGCGTGTCAGTGCGTGTCTGTGCGTGTCTTTCTCAGTTGCTGCTGCACTGCTGAGCCATTTGTTGTCACTTTTGCTTTTAATTGCAGACGCGCATTACGAAAAGAATAACAATTTATTTGTTTTTTTGTTTTGTATTATGATTTTCAGCTTTGGTTTTTGAAGCCTTGCAATGTCTGTGTTTCTTTTTTTGAATTTTGGAATTTTTGAAAATTGAAATTTTTTTTATTTTATATTTCAATTTTGGCGGTTGCTGGTTGAAATTGTCGAAAACATTAAAAAACAAATCGAGCAGCAGATTTGAAAAAAAAATAGTTGCGTGCTCGAGCCGAAGACGACGGAGAGACCCGGAGACGATTTCGCGTCAAGCGTTTATAGTTTTCGACTAATGGCTCGAGCGTATGTCCTTGCCACTTTTATAACAACTCGGCCGCCGCTTCGCAGAGCAGCGCCGAACGCGAACGAGTGATCGACGGCAATCGCGGCTCGGCCGCTTCAAGCGCGCGCACACTGCCAGAGCCAGAGACGACGACGACGCTGGCGACGCCGACGCCGATGACGATGACGACGACGACGGCAACGACGACTACCGAATCGACGCCGCCGTCTGCGACGCTGTCTGCAACGTCTTTGAGCAGCAGCTCGCTCGAGCAGCGCGGGCAGCGCGACGCAGCTTTGGCTCTGACTGCGGCTCTGGTTCGGGCTCTCAAGCTCGGGCCCGCTCTGGGCCAGAATCTGATAGTCAAAAGCTGAGCAAACTGTTGCTTTTTGCTGCTGCTCTTGCTGTTGTTGTTGCTGCTGCTGCTGCTGCCACTGTCACTGCCGTCGCTGCCGTCGACGTCTCTCATGATCACACTCGCTTATATCAGTCGCAGTCTCAGTCTTAGTCTCTCGCCTCAGTCTCCCTCTCCCCCAGTTTGATGCGCTCGTATCAGTCGCCGGCGCTGCCAGCTTCAACGTGCGCACGCCGAATCGCCCCCAGCTGCCCCCCTCTTGCCCTGACCCCCCTCACCACCCCATTTCCTCCTCCCTCTACCGCACCATCTGCGGCAAATCCACATGTTTCCGATCAAGCAGCGCTGCCTTCAATTCACTCAAATTCGGCGCGCTTGCAACATGTCCGCTTCGAACATGTTTGAGCTCAAACCATCGTTTGTTTTGAGTGGCTTCACCAGCGGCGCGTGCTCTCTGTTTATGTTTTTCACCGCCGAGTCGAGCTCAAGAGCACGCAGAGTGCTCTCCCGTTCTCTCTCCCTCTCGCAGTCGTCACTCTGCTGTTGGCTCGGCAGAGATCGTGGCCTGCCTGACTCGGCTCTGACTCGGGCAGGTGTACTTGGCCACTGATAAGCCGCGCAGTGATAAGCAGCCTCAGCAACGTCGCACGTCAGCAGATCTACGCACTGCACAGATAAAGATAATGCCAATGCTAATGCTGATGCTGTTGATAAACGGAACTGAACTCTGCTTCTTTTATATGCAAATTTCAAGCGGAAGTATCTAGTTGCAGTGGGACAGTTGATGGCATAGGAGTTTGGGTGAGGGCGGAGAGGGGAGAACGAAACGAACGAAATTCAGAAGAGGAAAAACCAAAATTCAATTTCGGAATTTGCATTTTGGGTCAGCCTTCGGCAATGTGATCTAAGCTGAGTTGCAGCCAGAGACGAAAGATGAAAGACGACAGAGTTGCGGCTCATTTGGGAGATTGAAATATATTTTATATATATAAAATACCATACTATATACTGTTTACTCGTATCTGGTGCGCATATTGTGTTATTATATTCCCGATCAAGGGGGGCATCGGGCACATTCGGGCCTTATCCGGGCTGAGGGCGGAGGGCTGTAGACCTTGAGAATCGGAGTGCGCATCAATTCAGGGCATTGTTTTGAATACTTACGTCAATGACGTCAGATATTAGCAACGCATTCAAGTTCAAAAATGTTATTAACAATCCATAATGAACAAGAAACAAAACAAATCAGACGAAACACACAAAATATTCGAGAAAAAACCCAGTGAAGAACCGTTTACTGGTACTGCGGAATTTCTGATACCCTAGCGGCCCTATGTGTATATCGATATATATCGAATGATAATGATAATGCTTTATTGAATTTATATTGAATATCAAATCTCTTCCATAGTATTATTGTTATAATACTATATTGAATTTCTATTGAATTTTAAATCTCTTCCATAGAAATAGTAGTAAACTGGTCGAAGGTTTTCAACATGTTAATCAGTTATATGTAAGTATTACTTCAACTAAACAAGTTGAAGGTACTGTCCGACTATGTGATACGCTGCATAAAGAAGCCATAATGAGAGATAAGAGAAAGAGAGAAGGAAAAAGAGAGAGACAGAGTGGGACTGTTAGATTTTTTCTACTTATCTAAGATCTAACATATAATAGAGTTATACTTTTGTATTCCGATTTATTTGATTGTAAAAATCTAAGCTCCCACTGTCACATATTGCATGTAAAAGTGTAAATACCTTTCGTCTGCTAGAGTGCCAGATACAATATTAATGCTCTTTTTATTTCAAATGCAAATTGAAATGCATTTGTAATCAATTCTGCAGAAGTTTCTGGGCCTTTCGATATATTTATTTATTTATTTATTTGTTTGTTTACCAACTGCCGAAGACCATGCCGGTTCTTCGGGCTTAAGGACAAGGTCTGACCCTCAGTTTGCTGCGCTGCGCTGTCGCGACTCACAGACGGAACTAGAAACAGACGTGCTTATGGCCAAGATATTTCGAAATACACTGTGCATATAGTAGATGTGGGATCGAATAATTAATATAAATATAACATATTTTAATGCGGATTATACAAATACTATTAACCATGAGTAGACACTCTTTTAAACATATGCAGCATGGTAGAAAAGATATCAGAATAGTGGTAGGTCTCAAAATAAAATGTTATATTCCAAAATATAAAAATATTAATAAGATTGACTACTATGCATATGCTATAAAAATATAAAATATACATTTTAATATATATTCATTCTTTCACTGTTGGATACTACTTTTTACTTTATATCATAATATATTGAAGTATTTTGTATTTTATCATATCTTACCTCGTTGTCCATTCACATATTCAATGTAATGCAATACCCTAGTTAACTTTTTTTTACCCTTGCAAAAGGTATAGGAATCAAACTTACCCTTGTCCTTGTATCCGTCTGTGTCAACGCAAACTAGTCTCTCAGTTTCGGAGCTATCTTAATGAAACTTAGCATAGATACTTCTTATTGCTGCACGCTGTAAATAAGTCAAAATAAGCCCGATCAGATAGATATATCGTAAAGCTGCCATACAAACTATCGGTCAATTTTTGTTATTTGTTAAGATATTGAAACAAAATTTACTACAACTGACTTTTGCTACATACATAATATGTATATAAAGTTTTATAAGAATCTGACCACTATAACTTATAGCTGCCAAAGGTCCAATCGGCCGGAATGAAAATTTTGTATGAAGACCTATTCTGATTTTAGAAATAACTGAAGTTATCAGTGTCGATAAAAGTGAGATATAAAATTGAATTTACACAATATCATTAAATTTTGCACCATTATATAAAACTAAGTTTGGTATGATCGGAGGATAGAAAAACCTGCAAGCGTCATAAACTCCATGCCGAAGGTACCCGTTCTTTTTGGTTTTAATTTATTATTGTATTATTCAACATTATCATATTCAAGACTGTTCTTTTCTACACTTCCCTTTATTATACATTTATAGAACACCATCCATTAACTATGCTTTAAAGTCTCTAATTACACCATACATAATATTCGGTACCTTACTACAATATATTATATTATATTGTAATATCACTCTATATAGTACACAACTCTTCTGTCAAAAACCTTTCCATAGTTACTTCAATTCAGCTTTAGCTTGTTTATTTATGCACATACTTTATTGAAACTCTATAAAAAGGTCATACACTCACATGTTCTCGAAATAATTTAAATTTTGAATAGAATGAACAAATTAATTTATGCAAATAATCTAAACGGATACTGAACAATTTGTTCGATCTTGTCAGTTTTGAAGTACGTTTTTGGAACATGCCTAATTGATACCCTGCACTTAAGTTAAGCTGTTAAGGGGTATATTGCAAGAGAAGAACGGAAGTCAGTCATAGATCAACTTCAAATAGGGAATATAAGCAGTGAAAGTACTGATAATATATTTATGATTCAATTCAATTTTGGTAATTAATCGATAACGTTTCAAGTGACAGTGGTACAGGGTAACTGCGCAAATGGCTCGCTCGACTAGAGAATACTCAGTATCTGCGGCCAATGAACTTATTTGCATCTACCCGAATCAGAATCAGAGAAGGAATTGCAACGGCAAGTGACGTCAGCAGTTCCCTGTCCTAACTGGAATTCTACCGAGTGCCGAGTGCCAAGAAATAGCCCCATATAGTATATGTACACCCTCTGCCCCCTCTCCCCATGGAGGGGACAACCTAAGCCAGAGTCCCGTCTCCAGTTCCAGTCAAATTAGAAGAAGGCAACAACAAAAGAGAACAAAACAATATAAAGAGCAAAAACATCAAATGCCAAATGTGATGCTGGAAGATCAAGGCTGAATGCAGAACACGCGCCAGTCCAGGCGAGACCAGACCAGACCAATCCAGTCCAGGCCAGGGCAGTGCAGACGAGGCAGGTGAGCAAACGAGGCAAACGTAAACAAGGTGAGTAACGCGGGCGAAATTAAATAACGATGAGGATGCTTATCATGATCAGAGAAGAATAGAGAGAGAGGTAGATGCAGAGGGAGAGGAATATCATGCGGCATAGCAACTGCAAGACAGGTCCGAACCAAGCCGGGAGGTGTCGTTGAACTGAGCCAACCCAATCCGAGCTAGGATGCAGCGACGGCCTCTAGGAAATAATGAAAGACAATGCAGTCACGGGTCAATGCACCAGGCACACCACAGGACAACAAACTGCAGGCAGAGCAAGTGCGTGTGTGTGTGCATGTGTGTGTGCGTGTGTGTATGAGTGTGTGTGTGCGTGAGAGCACTTAAGGATCGCACACGCACGCACGCGGACAACACGTGAAAAATGAGAACAGGAAAAACTGTGCGTGGCCTTGAAGGCGGTCATTGGCCCAGACAGAGATAGAGAGAATGCGATCGAAGTTTCCAGGAACTGCAAACTGGGACTAATGACTGTGACTGGACACTAGCCCAATCGCAGTGCTCAGTTCCCATTCCGATCTGTCGACCTGTGGCACTTGTACAGTCTGCGAATGCGCCACGGACTGCGTCAAGGATGCCGATGCCGGACATGACTCATTGCTCAAATATGCCGATGCCAGCGCCTGCGCCTGCGGCACACATACAAAGGTCTCCTTAGCTCAGCTCAGGTCAGGTTGTTGTTGTTGCTGTTATTGCTGTTGTTGTTGCTGTTGCTGTTGCTAGGGCAGAATCCGAATCGGCATCAGATTCCGCATCAGATTCAGTTTAAGTTTCACAGGCAGGCAGCGTCGGTACGTATGATGGGTTAAATAGCCAACTGGTTTCTCGAGATCTACAGCCGAAGGAAAGGCAAGCACGCTGTCGCAGTCACACACACAGTCGGCGTCGGCATCGGCATCGCTGCCAACGTCAGCTGCAGTTATAGATGAAACAAAAAATACAATTAATTATAAAGCGATTGCAAAAGCGTTTCAGCAAATTTACCCATTAACATATCGAGCGCTAAAGATACTTGTGATATCTAATTATACATCCAGTATGTATGGAGAGATACTCTCTATACACACACACACACACACGCAATTATGCAGATTATAACTGAGGTGATTTCATCTAATTCAGTGAGGAATCATGCAAAAAATTGATGCCGTCCCTCTTCAGCTGCCTCTTCTCCACTCGTCTCCTACTCTTCCCCTTTCTTCTTCCTCTGCGAGTTATTCCATTAAAGATTGAAGTATTTTTTGAGCTTTGAGTACAAGCTACACAACTTGAAGATACTTAGGAGATAGTTTCTTTACTGGCATAGAGAGGTATAAGGAAGATAGTAAGGTAGCAGAAGATTATACTCTATGCAGTATATACTACTATATTATAATGATATATATAATATTATAGTACATATCCCTATAAAGCATATATTTCTATATTATATTGTACATACATTATATTACTGTTATACTGTAATGCTTCATATCAGAGGAGGCTTCGCAATAAAGAAGGAATATTAATTAACAATCCTTGACTGGCTTTGTAAATTCGTATACGTCTCGGCTCATTAAATTGCTGAATATTCCAACGATTTGATAGAATAGCTTCGCTATAATACTATATTTCTTGACAGAGTATTCAAAGTTCGTTATCAGTATTCATCAATCGCATTCGTGATGCAATATTTAGAATATTTTTTGCACACATTTTATTGCCCGACCTTGAGCAGCTAAACAAAGCATCATTTGTAAAATACTATAAATACACACACATTAGTGTGTGTGTGTGTGTGCACCCAAGTGTGCTTATGTGTGTGTGAACATTAACAATAAATAACAAATTTGCCATTGCGCGTTTGCTAAAACTGAATTCCTACTAAAAATAATAACGCAAAAAGGGAAGGGGGAAAGGGGAAGGAAAGGTGAAGTTTGAGGGTGTGCGGCAAAGGGAAATGGAGGGAAAAGCAGGTAAACAGCATGGCTTTTGGCTGAAATACAAAAACACTCACACGCGCACACACACACACACACACAATTGTTTTATTATTTATAACCAAAATAAGCTGAAAAGTCTCGCCTCGTATACGACACTTGATATTGTTGAAACAATATATTCTAATAATACAGATACGTATGTATACACACACATATATATATATGGTTATTTGATATGTGTAATGTAATGGAAATAAATTGTGCTTTTTATAGCGTGCAATTAGCGTGCAACTCAGGTGGTCAACTGCCATATACAGATATATTTGTCTCTAATGCTTGCAGCACTGCCATTTATAATTCATATTGAATTCGTCAATAAAAACAATATTATTTATGTATATTAATTGTATGCAAAGTTAATGAAGCCATCAATTCTATATGAACTAGTTTATTTATTCAGTCACGTATTCCACAATTAACTCTGCGAATATTATACTCCAAAAATAATTAATACTCAATTGACTTCTCAGCAATGCGTTCATTTTGTTCAAATTGATTCATACAATTGAAATCACAAAAAACTTGTAAAAATTTGCAACTGAGCTGCTATGGACAACTAGAGATGGTACTGACAGCAAGACAATCGGGAAATGTAATCGATGTCGCTTAAAGAACTAACCAATCGAAAAAACCTAATAAACTTAACAATACTGCTTTAATATGTTTATTATTATACAGAGTAGGTTATATCTAGGATATCTTACTGATATCTAACATTATTTAAACAACGAAACAAAGTGTAATAATCTTAAATCTTTATAATATATTATAACGATCATAAGTAAATCTTATATTAAGTAAAACTTTATATTTATCTTAAGTTAATTATATTACAACTATATATGGTTTTTACATTGTTATTCTTTATAGTATCTCTATCTATTTACCATTTGTTTAACTCTTCTCGACTTTGTACTCGGCACTTTTTGTTCTTTTCCAATTCACAGAAAATTTCTTTAATTAAATCGCATTTTTTGCAGAATAAATTATCATTTTGAATAAATTGAAGTTTGGTTTTTATTTTGATTTCGATATATGTACATATATTATTATATCTCATGGTAAGTTGTAAACAATTTTTTGCGATTCCCGAAAGTTCTCTACGCACAAGAATGCGTAAAAATTGTCCTCAAGCGGGAGAGGAAAAAACTCAGAAATTATGCAAAACATCGTTCCATGATTATCGCATTGTTGTTCTTCTTGATTCTTTGATCTTTTATGGGTGCTGGTGCTCTGGTGCTCTTGAACTTGAAAATATCAATGTGAATTCCTGGTAAAAATACCACAAATAACAAAAGAAAAAAAGAATTAGTAAAAACCAAAAAAAAAAAAAAAACCGAAAGCACAAAAACAAAAACAATAATAGAAACAGAAGCAGAAACCGATAAATATCAACGCAGAATCGTACCAAGCAGAGACCAAATTTGAAAGCTCCAAACTCCCCCAGCACCAGCCCCCGGCTTGGTCACGATGATCCAGACGGGAGCGGAATAGAATATTATGAAATTTACGACGAAAACAAAAATAAATCTTCTTGTATCTGCCTCTAGCCAAATACGCATTTATATGTCCATATTATATGGCAATTTCAAATCCGTATCATTCCGTCTCGCTCCCACATCCTTTTGGCCTTGAAAACTCATTAATTCGAACTCGAACTGACAAATCGATGTCGTGACGACGCAAAAGAAACCGCCGACACTCGAGACGTCTTGAGAATTTCACAGCTATTGAGGAGAATTGGTGTGTGTGTGTGTCGGTATGGCCGTTTAGCGAATGCGCTACACGACAAATAATACCGAATTCCAGTGTCCGAATGCAATTGAAGAGGGATTCGCATATACTAAACGAATTACTTCCTTAACTATTACCATACAAAGAGTGTTTATCACGTAGATACTGAGATACAGAGGGTAATGAACCCCTTTATGGCTTGGCTCGTTTAGAATAGAATTGTATAATACGTTTGTTTTTCCATAAGCGCACGAGTTGAATAATATTTAAATACTTAAGATTCCAATATGAGTTTTTTAGTTTAGTTCAGGTTCAGGTTTACTTTGATCTGATGTTCTAAAGCTAGAATTTCAAGCTAGTCTGCCAATCTCAGCAATTCTTTCATCATTTCCCGTACAATACTGTGAATGAATAAATCGCCATATAATATAATAATATGTCTATGTCTGTATATATATAGTTTCACGTTTTCAGAGTTCATTGATTTCTACTGCGGTTTTCCCATGGAACGAAAGCTCTAAAAATACTTAAACGGCAAAACTACGTTGTGGCTATTTAGAATTGCTGTAACTCGAAGCGTCGTACAGATCTTGAACAACAATATATGAAACTGTTGTTTACGTAAGACGAGTGCAGTACCGCACCGCACCGCACTGCACCGCACTGCAGTGTACCAAACCGAACCGTACCGAACCGATGCATACCGAGTCGAGCCGAGCCGAAACGTCATTCATGTCAGGCGTGAAAGGCCCCTTTCAAGTGCAAGCGTCAGCGAAACTGTATTTCATATCCACGTCTCGCAACGTAATTTACTTTATATTCTTGTGAATTCTCAGGGTATTAATACTATACCTTCAGCTATTGCTGTGTATATGACTAAAAGATACCCCGCAATTAGCTTTAGCAAGAAATCTAACAGTTTTCACTGAAAGTTTTTGAATTCTTCAATAACTTTCACGTATTAGAGTATAGATTGTAAGTGAAGAAGGGTGCTTACAGGGTGCTTCACTCTGGCTATCAATTAAACAATGTTTAAGGTGCTTGGGCAACAGTTTTTTACAGGGTGTGTGAGCAGCGACAACAAGAAAGAGAACCCAAAAAGCCTTGCGAGTAACGTGTGAAAATGCTGGGGAATTCATTGAACCCGGCGGGAAAATAAAGCTAGAAATATGTTTAGCTTGACATTATGTAACTGGAGTAGCCGGGAAAGGCCGCGAAGGGGCCCGGAACAGTCGGCTAGAGCGAACTAGCGGAGGCAGCAAGGCAACGCGAGCAAATTCTTGGCCAGTTGAAGCTCGTCGTAAATATGAGAAGAATGTGTGTGTTTCTACCGTCGAAACAATACCATCGATAAAGTTCATTAAACCGCCAGCATCGCTACGGTGCGGTACGGTGGAGAGAGGCGTGGAGCGGTGGAGAGGGGCGTGGTGCGGGTGACAGGCCGGTGCTGCTTATAAGGGCCCGGCTGAAACCGAAAACAAAACTGCGACATTTCGTTTTCTGTCGATGTTTCGCTTTTTCTTCCCCTCCCCGTCTACGTTCTTTATTGTTTCGCTTGTTGCTATCTCGCTTGCACTGCCGCAATGCCTAATTAGTTGGCAATAACAACAAGTGATCAACAAGCTGAAGGGACTGGAACTGTGACTGGGCATGGGCTGGGGCTGGGACTGAGACGGAGACTGAGGCTGTCACTGGGCTGCGGTTGGAGCGCCATTCAACCTGTTGCCGATGGGCCGGACCGGGCCGTGCTGGGTCGGGCTTGTCTGTCTGGGCTGGTTGACTCATAGCTCTTGGGGGGAGTCACCTTAGGTCCAAGCCCTGCGCAGCTGTGCACAGCTGAGCGTGTTTACTACGCGCGCGTCGTTGCTTAATGCGTACGCTCGCACGCTCGTGCGTATCTGCGTATCTGCGTTTCTGAGTATCTGTATCTATTAGATACTTACGTAGACAACGTGTTTATGAGTGGTAGTGGAAGCAATGAACTTTGTAGGTGGCATCTCACCCCATCCCAAGTGGCGTTCATTATTATCATAATGAGCTCAACCTGGCAGTGAGATTATATAATGTCAATCGATGCGCCATAGCCCGGTTTAAGCAGTCCCAGCTCAAGCAGCAGCCGCAGCAGCAGCCGTAGCAGCAGCAGCAGCGGCAGCGAGGCGGCAACCTTGAGCGCGTACGCTGACATCTTCGAGCCCCCAGCTCCAGCAAGAGCAAGAGCAACAGCAACAGCAACAGTAACAGCATCAGCCACAATCACCGTCTCAGCTTGAGCTCCACAAGTTGGCAACACACGTCCACGTCAAGTCTGAAGTCTCTCGAGCGGTTTCGCTTAGCATTCTTGCTGCTACTGCGCCATAACGGCCCCAGCCTGGAGCTCAGTCCGTGCCGAGTCAAGCTGCAGGCTGTAGACTGAAGACCGTAGATTGTAGACTCTAGACTCTAGACTGTAGACTGTAGACTTGGTAGTGTGTGGGGACTGTGGATTGAGTGGGGGTTCAACCACCTCGCGCCGGTGGTTGTTGGCGTTCCAAACTGGGGTGGGCAACAGCGCTCGATGGGTTCTCGATCTCCAGCTCGGACTTCCTCGAGCATAAATTAAAATATTCCAAAGCTGTAAACCTTTTTCGAGCTATGGCCGCGTTCAATTTGCGTCAATTGGCAGTGGGCAATAAATTTCTGCATTTATAACAATGCAAATTCTAACGAAACAAATGAAATTCCATTTCATATTCCTGTTCGAAAATAACAAAAAAAAAAAAAAAAACGAACAATATAATAATAATACCAATAATTAAAGAGAGATAAAACGAGACTGCTAGACACCTGTGAATGAGACAAACGCGTAGATTTCCGGATTACGAGCGGCATCTCTCAGATCGTACCCAGTACCCAGCACCCAACAGGTCCCCCTAATCAAGCCACCTACCCTCCACTACCCTCCTGCCCCCCTTGCCGTACACTGGGCTGTCGCTTTATTAGATATGACTGAAACAGCTCTGGGTTTTTTGCCATGTTCTTTGAATGAAGCGAAGCTGCTGCCAAGAAGCTTCTTCCCTCGCTTATACCCTCCTCTTTTGGCCGGTCCCTGGTACTGCTTCTGCTGCTTGCTTCATTGAAATTTTGTTGTAGTCTCGGCCCAAAAGTTGTAAAAAACATCTCAAAGAGCAAAATAGAAGAAGAAAAAAAAGAAGATAATAACCGCGTGGTCGCTTCGAGTAGCTTAGCATCGCTACTCCCCCCTCTACTCCTGCTTCATCGGATTCTGACGCTCTGGCGTGCTTTCTGGCGCGTATCCCAAGTGTTTTTGTTTTGATTCTGTTAGTTTTTCGACTCTGGTCTTCAAGGTTACTCTTGTTTTCATGTCCATTGACCTATATGATCATTGAACGACGCGTCGTTGCGATTATTTGTACTATCGATTGAATGATAGAACTATCGATAAGTGTTTTTTCAATAGATTACGATGATGTGACTTTATTGTTAATTATAATTAAGCAATATATATAGTTTATTATAATATTAACATGTTATTATATTATTTTAATATTATATTATTACTATTATATTATATATCGTATTGTCATATATGAATGGTACCTTCTACTAGTACCTTCTTTATGAATAGAAAGTACAAATATCATAGCACTATATGCTTTATTGATATGAACTGTTTTGAGGTTAGTTAAGGTGGTTAGACTTTAATCTTTAATCTTTAATATTCAATTGAACCCTACACTGATCATATAACAGAGAAACACCTTTGCAAATGAATTAAGTCTCTCAAGCAGGAATATATTATCTTGATCTTTATGTTATGTGTTAACAACTGAAGATCTTTTAGAAGGTAAATATATTGAATACTCTTTCCTTATGTCTATTCTTAATACTTAAGGTTTAAACAATGAAATCATGGTGCAACTTTGAGTTGATCAATTGCAGTGCGCAGCAGAAAGTGTTTCCGTTTCGGGGTACCAGAACTACGAACATGAGTAACCAAAGCAGTCAAGAACTGCATAAACATATGTCTGTATGTACTGTATATATATAGTAGATAATGCTATAGTTTCTGCAATATATCGCTCTGCTAGGTCATTGTCATGTGGAACTGTCATGTGGCTGAGGTGTGTCTGGACACTTGCTTTAGCTATGACCACGATAAGCACGGGTTCCAAACTACGCGGGGAAGGGAACTTTGTATTTGCAGTCGGGTAAACAAGTGTAAATCATAATATCGTTTTATTTTTTCATTTCACAATGATAAATCCTATGAATAATACAGCTTAAATCAAGTTGAATTAATTAGCATAATAAGCACGGAGAAAAATGCAGCTCTCTCCCTCTCTCTCTCTCTCTCTCTTCCCCCTCTTCCATTTCGCTTTCAATTTAAATTTCCATATGGAAGAATTAATTTCAATACAAGTTTTGTTAGACTTTACTATCGCTTGTTATGCAACACCGATGCTAATGACGCTTATTGCCCCCTTAGTAATTGCAGCAGTTCAGCAGCTGCTTCTAATCAGATTAAACTGGAATTCGATTCCGCGCACTTTATACATTAATAGAAATCGATTTATTTCTGATTTCGATGCTTCCCCACGGGGTCAATAAAACGTTAAAGCTCTGTGATTCTCAGTTGAAACTTAGTTTGCGATGAGGTACAAAGGACAGAAAATATATTGAATATATTATATACTGTATTCATTTAATTAGTGTATATTCTAAGTGTAGATATTATAGATAAGAAAGAAAGGATCCCCATAGTATACTCCGTAAATATACTTGTTCCCCATATGAAATATGGCAAACATTTATGGTATGCCAATTATTCTCTTACAATTTCATATATAATTATATACCAAGATATCTTAGGAACAATCACGGGAATACTAAAGATTTCGTGCAACCTTCTTCATGTCATAAACCTTAACTTCTTGTTCTGTTAGGGTATCTAACAGTTTGAATTGTGTTTAACTTAAACTGTTTTTGCTTTTATTTGTTGTTGACTTGTATTCGAAACAGATTGAGCAGATAATTAGTGTTGTAAATAGTATTATATATATTATTATAGTATTGTATATACGTCTTTATAGTAGAACTTGTCTAGGTAATTTGTTTATTGCTAATTTGCTGCTTCCACGTTGATAAGGTTATAAGTTCTGTACTCGACGTCAGTGCGTTACGTGGTGGAAATTTTCTTGAAATATTGCGCATACGCAGTGTGGCACCAATTAGCTGAACATTTCTCAGAATATTGTATTCATGTGAATCCGCTTGCGTATTTGAATTCCCGTATATAAATTCATATATTCACTTTGAATATATTCACAATAAATTCAATCTTGAGCAACTCTGAGGTTCTGTTCTCGGCTAAGATTTGTGAATTGATCAGCAAGTGAGGCGCCAGAGGGCGCTCTCAACAGATCCGTAATGAGTACTCGTAAGATGGTTGCGTAACTGAATACACTCAATGCACTCGCACACCCGTAAGGTAGAATGAGTATTTATTGAATTGAATTTAGGCCTTTTAAAACTTTCACTCAGCTTAAGTAACGAAATAAAACTCAGTCGTAAACTGATGACAAAAATAACTAAACAAATAAGAACTGCAAAGGTATCATTGCAAAATACCCTGTAATTTATGAAGGAAAATATCACAGTGTAATTGAATCAAAAGAGGTTACCTAAGAAGAATGAATTTCAATTATTTAATTTATTTAAACTTAAACTCTCTCTTCTCAGTCTGCTACTCCCCATACCCATACCCTGCAATAACCTGGTTGCACACGTGGGTACTTCGCACATACACATGCCGTTAATAAAAGCGAAGTCTGAAACCAATTTCGCCGCGCACGAAGGTCAACTGCATGAAATGAGACCCGAAACTTCTCCAAATAGCCGAGCCACGTTTCGAAATTACGACAGATAAACAGATATAGCATAATTAATATACAAAGCGAATAACCCGTTTCAAGTGGAGACCATCGCAAGTAACATCGGCAATGGCAACGGCAGCGACAATTGTATTATTGCGTAAAAAAAAGGCGTGTCCATTGCGCAAATCCGCCTTCAAAAAAAAAAAAAAAAAAAAAAACGGTAATCACAATGTACAAAGAAAGAGAAAGAGAAGCAGCAGCAGAAGGAGAAGAGGGGGGAGAGGGAGGAGAAGAGACAAAGAAACAGCAAAAGAAATCTGGTCAAGGTCGACGGATCGCTGTTGATCGTGTTGCTGCGGGCACCGCTGGCGTATACTTGATGGCAAAAGGCGCAGACACCGTTAGGCGACAGTGCGATCGCTCCAGTTGTTGTTGTACTGCATATGTTGTTGTTGTTGTTGTTGCTACTTGTGCTATTGTTAGCTTTAAGCGCGACTCAACTTGAAACTCGAGTGCGGGCGATAAAAACATTTTAAGGTTCATTTCGAGATTTCAACATCTGCTCTGCGCCCAATAAACAATTGAAGAGCTTAACCAGGCTTAACCCACGTACACTCCTCCTTCCCTCCTTCCCTTCCCTTCGCTTCCTCCTTCCTTCGACGATCGTTGGCTTACGTAACATGCCCTGTCTGCTGAAGCTCTTTACCTGCGTCTGCTTGTTGCCTCTTTTGTATGTGGAGTGTGGGAATCGAGTGTGTATGAGAGTGCCTGCAGGTGTATATCTGTCTGTGTAAGAATGCCTGCAGGTATGTGTGTGTGTGTGTGGCAAATCCCGCTCAGTTCTCGAGGCTGCAAACAGTGCAAACTATTTCTGCTTCAATTCCCTCAGAAGGGTCCAACTCACTGTGATAATGACATCATAAATAAATAAGCGCCCACTGTATGGACACATGACGTTCGCACTGAGGGCACACAGCATTGTGTCAACTGCAGATAGCACACTGTGCTCATGGAGCCTGGAGTGTGCGTGCCGAATGCAGGTCAAGCTGACTTTGTATATGAATTTCTTTCCTGCAGAGATGTTTCCTGTTTTGCCAGCGATCTCGTTGCCGGCTTGCTTCCTTCACTTCCTTCAACACTGGCAGTTGCTATATGCTACGGCAACATTGCCGTCTACGTGCGTGCCTGCCTACGACCGTCGACCGTGATCTGATTACGATTCCAAGAAGGTTTCACGACCGTTGTTCAGTTGGGGACGACTCCCTCGCCGGCGATTGTCAACAACGTGGTCGACCTACGTCTCTGTCTCTTTTTCCTTCTCAGTCTCCCTCTCTGTCTCCCTCTCCGTCTCCGTCTCCCTTTCCGCCTCCGCCTCCGCCTCTGCCTCCCTCTCCTTTTCCGCCTTCATCCACTTGTCGCTCTGTTTGTTTACCCGCTTTAGTCGTATTCATTACGTGTAATAACTGTGGTAATTGTCACGTAGGCTGCTGCCAGAGCTAAGGACACTTGGCCAGTTGACGTCAGAGAGGGGTGTATGGTGAGGTGAGCGGTAGGAGGGAGGGGACGGGTAAGGGCATGCCTGCAAATGGCCCAAGTGCAGTTGCCTACAATCGAAGCACGAATGTGCTAATGGCGCCAGCTCGAGGCAGCTGCTGCACAGTCGAGGAATATTAAGCGCCCGAAGTGAGCCCCCTTTTAATACCCCAGGCGAGAGGGGGGTGAGGGGGTGTGTAGTAAACTTGCAGCACTCTGTGTAATTGTTGTGGCTGCGAGTTTCCTTGAAGCTCATCAAATGCCATTCAATACGAAGAATAGCTAAATAGCCAGATGATTAACTAAAGCACTGTGGCAATTCTAGTTCCCAGCAGTCCATTAGGCATGTGGGCTATTCAGGTTACTCAGTTCACTCAGGTTACTTAGGTTACTTAGTTTACTCGGGTTAGGAACCTAGTAATGCATAAATATAGCTGCTGCTTCCATGCAGAACTTGCTCCATTGCTCGTTCAAGAATCGCCAAAAAAACTCAGCTGCATTTGCTTGCAGTCTCTCTCCCTCTCTCTCTCTGGCTTTCTCTCTCTATTTGAGTACATTCATCAGTGGGCTGCCACGCCCAGACAAACGCCTCCAGTCCACGGCTTAAAGCAACGCGTTGCATCCACTTCATTTGTTGTGGTCCAGCGATAATTGATTTCTTTTGGCCACAATGAGAAGCTCAGCACGAACCGATGTGAATGGACGTGTTGCCTGCTGCATGTGCCACAACTGCCCCGAATGTAGGTGTGCGTAAGCGTGTCTCTTTGTGTGTGTATCTGTCTGTGTGTGTGCATACGCACACTCATTGCCGTAATTTATGGAGCTCTCGCTGACGCTGCCGCTGCCATTAGTGAAGCCATCGCGGTAGCTGAAGCTGCCTGCGTATGCGGCTGACAGCTTAATGGAAATATGTTTGGGGTAGTACCAACCAGAGTAGGTACCTCCTACTCCCTATCCCCTACCCCCTACAAGCTTAGCGACAGCTGCAACTGCACATTGAACTGCAGAATCCAACCGAATTTCGACTGAAATTCAACGGATTTAGTGCGTTGCTTATTAGATTCATTAGTAAATCGAAAAGTCGTGTATTTTCAGGGAACACAACTCGCATTGCGCTCATACACTCACACATCCATCAGAGTATTAATGTGCAAAGCAGATCGATTCAATAGTTTCAACGTTAGTTTCTACTTTGAATTCGTTTCACCATTGGCAACGCATCAATGCAACTTTTCAAATAAATTGACTTTGTTAGCTTATTCGTTGGCATCTGTCGGTTGCACCATATTGAAAAAATATTCCTTTAACAGGTTTGACAATTGTCTTTCATATGCAATTTGAATTAATCAATTATCTCATCGCATTCAAAAGTTATGGTTTTTGCAAGCTAAAATGGCAAAAGACGACGTAGGTTTTATTAAGGCCGCCCGAAAGTATGCAACACTTTTTGTTTGCAGCGCGTGCCTTTTAGTGCCGGTACAGTGGGTCCAATTAACTGAAAAATGTTGCAGTATTTTCGATTTACTTTAAAGTAAGCTGCTCTTAAAAAGCAAATAACTTCAAGATCAGATATCCTGCTTGTTAACTGTGAAGGATGTATTTAGTGTAGGTTCATCTTCGCTGCAGCATCTTTTGAGCTTCCGTAGAATGGATTATAAACAAGAAAATTGTGTAACAGTTTCCTGCATCTAGCTCAGTATCTACGAAACTTCTTGAGGTACATTTGTATTCGTATCCCGTATGTCCCGTGTGTGTGTGTGTGCGCGTCTGTGCGTGTGTGAGGCATTGCGCGGGCGTTCCTTTTGTTGTGTTTGGGTGTACTTAAAATTTCACACACATACAAACACACACACCATATGCAAAGGGCTCGGCTGATGGGTCCAGGGATTTACCTAGTAGAGCATTAAAATTGTTTAAAAATAATTTTTTATTATTTCCTTTCCTTTTTTTTTTCTTTTACATAAAACATTTATTGCTATTTTACATATGAATTGCGTAATTTGCATTTCTTAAGTTCGTTGAAGTGTACAGAAGTGAAAACATTGAAACTTCCGTTAGCACACGCATGTATAGACAGACATGTGTGTGTGAGTGAGTGTATGCAAATATGTTGCTTATTATTTTAAACTTTCTGGTAAACACAAGAGCGTGTAAAGACACACAGACTTGCACATGCTTGCACAGACTTGTTTGTGCTTGCACACTTATTCAACTATAATTTCTTTTTTAAAAATTTACTTCATTTTTTTTTTTTTTTTTTTGTTCTTTAAAACACTGGAGTTTGGCTTCAGCTTGTGAGTTTGATTTATCGATAACACACGATGAAACACGTATTTGCTTGAATTTATTGTTGTACTGCTTGACATACACATAAATATATATAAATTCATATATAATATTAACTTTATAAGCTCAAAAATATGCTAGAGAATATCGTGAGAATTGTAGGCGTACTATATAGTAGTAGTAGTTCCCGTTACTTTCGTATATCAAATTCATATTTGACAATAAACTGGACTCGGTTTCTTATTCTTGTTGTTAGGCCTTTGGCAAGCACATTTAATACTAAATAGAAGAGATACATTTACTCGTAATACTTGTTAGCATATAATACTCTCTCTGTTCCATTCCGTTCCGTTCCGTTCCGTCTCTGTTCCATTCGATTCCTAGTTCCGTATTGTACTGGAAGGTGAAACAGAATCAAAGAATACTTTCCCAATTCCTTTTTCCACTTCTACTCTAAAATACAATAGTTCTATTAAAACCTATTCGGGGCTAACCTCAATCTTGATTGTTTACGATAGATACGATACTTTGTGGAAATATCGACAAAAAAAACTACATCTGTTGAAACGGCAACGATTGACATCAATAACAATTAGATTTACATTAAAAGAGCTCTGCAAAGATGCAGTTGCGATAGTTAGGTACTGCTACTAGGTACTTCTAGGTACGTATGCAATGCGATAGAAACCCACATATCGAGTTAGATTAGTTTAAGTTACGCACACCAAACACACAACTTACTTGGAGTAGAATCGTTGACAACCACAGTTTCAGTTTCTTAGCACATCACAACTTGTTCGCCTCCCTTCTCCTTATCTTCTCTTCTCTTACAGCGACTCTGTCTCCATTTGTCCCCTGTCTCGCCTCTCCTTAACCCCTGACCCTGACCCTGTCCTATCCCTGTCCCTATCGAACCTGTCCAACTCCACCTCTGCGTCCCTCTCTCGATTCCTGCCCGGCACCCGTGGCGGATGCTGCCGTCGACTGGCTCAGAGACGCGGACTCTCGAGCATTGTGTGGCTGGACATGACTGAATTGGCCAGAGCAATAGAGTTCCCTTGGACCGATAGATTTGTCTCGTTCTTGGAACGACGTCGGCAAAATCGAAACCGTCCACCATCGCACAGTCGCAGTCCCTTGAAGGTGTCCACAAAGGCGCGTCGGAAGCTGGCGTTCATGAAGCAATACGTAATGGGATTGCAGCAGCTCGAGGAGTAGGCCAGCAACTGGAGAAAGCTGATAGCAGTGTAGTCGATGTACTCGTACAGTGCCTGCCCAATGAACATGCTCAGCGTGTTGATAACATACAGTGGGGTCCAGCAGATGAAGAACTCCAGCACCAGCACGAACAGCATCTTCACCACACGCTTCTTGCTCTCCAGGCTCTTGCTTTCGTTGGAACTGCAGGCACAGAAGGAACAGAAGCTATAGGATTAAATGCACTCTCGTGGGGGCACCTCCATTTGCACTTACCGGCGCAGTGTTGCTTCAGTGATGCGCAAACTGGGAGTCGACAGTGACTTGCGGCGATCCCCCTCATTGGCCACGTTGGCGTTCAGGTAGTATTGCTGCTGCTGATGCCGTAGTCGCTGCAGACGTCCACAGCAATCCCCAGATCCGATTAGCTGCTGCTGCTGCTGCTGTGACTGTTGCTGGTGACGTACCGACTTCACCGATGCGCTGCGCATGCAGTACAAATGTCGCCGACCATCGCAGGAGCCGAACAAGCGCCGCTTGCTGCCACCCTGGGAGTAGCCCTCCGCTGCAAGAGAGAGAGAGAGAGAGAGAGAGAGGGGAGAGATGAAAGAGTGGCACAGAGCAGAACAGGAACTTCATTTGTTCATAATAATAGAAAGAGCTCTCCCTGCATATGCAGGTGAGGTAGAGGGTCATTCGATTGTCTCGATATCATTAATTGTTCATCAAATGCAGAACATTTAAGACGAAAACGACTCGAGACGAAGGAGAGCAAAGTGAAGACGAAAAGGCAAAAGGAAGGCAGCAATTAATGTAGTCCATCAAGGTGCAGGAATCGATTTCATTATTGAGTAATCTCACTAAAGACGATAATTAATTGGAGAAAGAAGGAAGCTCCATTAATTGCAGGGATAAGGGCGCAATGAACAATTGTACATAATATGTGGAATGGATTCGAATATACCACATACATATAGATATATGTATGTAAGCCAAGCCTTGACGTACTATGCTCAGTTTAGTTCATACTAGAGCTGGAAGGAACATCGACGATGTATCGATACATTAATGTTTTTAAATTTTTTGAAATATCGATGTTTGATGATCAGCTAATAATTTTATATGGGAAATCGGGTCTTATCAGAGGCTATATCTTTTACAACAAATATTTATTTAATATTTTTGTCTTATTTCGTCGAGATCTATAAGGATCAATCGTCAGATCTTGGCGTTTTGGAAACTGCAACTTCTCCTTTTTATTTAATAAATTTATATATAAATTAAGAGCTTGCGTTTTAAACAAGTTCGATACATCGAAGTTTTTTCAAAAAATATCGAAACAGCTCTAGTCTACATACCACAATATCGTTTAAAAATACTGCAATTTGTTATCGATGCAGCTGATTAAACGAAGCCATTTTGCAACACTGTAATGAAGGAGAAGCAAGTACAAAGTACATACCCCTTTTATTTCTTTGTATTTTATTAATAAGTTTAATATTAAGTTACTCTTTAGTTCCGAAATACAGATAAGATATCCAATATATTTAGGGTCCCAGCTAACTCTTCACCCCTTAAAAGTTCTACACAGTTTTATAGATCAATACATTCCTCTGCATCCAACTATCCCCAGGCCTTCCGAATCATAAAAAGTAAATACATAATACAATATAAATATATAGTATATACATACAATGTAACATGTACATATATTATACATACATGTATATAGCTTTCTGCTTCGGGATTTCGTGTGCGTGTGTGTCGTGGAACATGGAATATTGTTTTCTATTAAGTTTTTGTTAGCGTAAATCGAGCTACCTTAGACTGTACAATGTACAATACATTCCAGGAACACGAACAGCTCTTTAGCATAACAAACATGATGTGAAGTAATATCATAGATAAACGCTTCGATTTGTTGACTTTCACGCAAGTGGTGGGTGGGGAGAGGGGGGGGGGTGAACGGAGGCACTTTAGGCCCGCCCGGACATGATATGCGAAATTGATTTACCCATAAATAGTAGCATGCTGAAAGCTTGCATGTTTGCTAATGGAACAATATTAACTTTGTGTGCGTGTGGGTGTGTGTGTGTGTACACGGTACTATATATGGTACATATAGTACTACTAATGCGTGCAAAGGCCCCAAATTGCAAGAGCAACAGACTGAAATTGGCTATAGATGAGGAAAACATTCGAATATCTCGTATCTGCACACACATTCAGGCAAATTGGCGGGCATTGATTGACAGCTGGCGTGTTGCTAATGAGTCGCAAGAGGGGTTGGTGCGGGGGGAGTGTGGTATGTCCCTAGGGGCGTGTCGCTGGCAATTACTATAAAAACGTTGCAGATGCGGTCGTGCGGTTAGTTGCAAATCGAATATTGAATGACAAATTGGCGATGCTGCTGTTGTTGCTGTTGCTGCTGCTGCTGTTAGTTGTCCTGGCAACAACTTGCTGTGTGGTCTGGCAAAGCAGTCACTGGTGGCGTAGGGGCGTGGCGGGTCCCTGCGGTCGACCGCTGGTCGGCAACATGCTGCAATTTGCACTTGGTTTGCGCTCATACGGCGACATCTATGCAGCGCTATACAAGTGAGCTGGCTCCCTTCCCCTCCCTTTCTGTCCCTGGGAGTTGGTGTAATGCTTGTTCTTTCTCCAGTGCATACCCTACACTGCGCTACGTGGGCTTCTATCGCCTATTCAATGAGCCTGCGCTCATTGTGCGCGATCAGCAAGTGCTGCGTGAGTTGCTGCTCGGCACCAACTTTCCCCACTGTGAGGATAATGCGGTTTTCCTGGATGAGCGACGTGATCCGTTGGCCGCGCAGAATCCCTTTCTGGCTGGGGGCAAACACTGGCGACAGCGACGCGGCGAACTGTTGCCTCTGTTTACACCTCATCGACTGCGGCAGACGTTGCCACACATTGCCGCCGCCTGTGGCCAACTGCAGCGATTCGTCGCTTGCCGCCTCAACTGCGAATGCTTCGAGGCCAAAACGTTGGCCACGCGTTACACGTTGCAGGTTATTGCATCGGCTGTCTTTGGCCTAGATGCACAGTGTTTTGGCGGCGAGCAGCAGGAGCAGGATGTGGAGAAGGAGGTGCCCAGCTCGTGGCTAGCGCTGATGGGGCCCCTTTTCCAGTCCAACGGCGCCTGGAGCCTGGCGGAGACCATTGCGCTGCTGCACTCTCCCTTTCTTGGCTGGCTGATGCAACATCGGTGCGTAGATGATGTGCAGATATATGTATATAGATACAGGGATATATATCTATATATCTAATATATACTTGGAATATCCAAGTTGAAGAATCTTTACTGGCTCACAGACTGGATATCCCTTCTCTAGGCACATTGCAGTTATCTTTGATCCCACAACGTATACCTTATTAATTCTTGATCAGAGTCAATAGCCTAGACAAGCTAGTTGCACCTGTCTGTCCGTATGAGCGTGAAGATCTCAGCTATTATAAGAGGTAGAGACCCAGAGTTTGATATGCAAGTTCCTGTAAGCCGTACGCAGATAAAGTATATTTCCAATTTAGGATGCTACGCCCAGCGTCCTCTCAAATCGGTAAAATGTGATAATTAGGCAAAGTATTAAAGTTACAATTATCTATATTAGCATATATATAGATTAATATTATATGCATCTTATTATCAAATTTGAATTCCATTGGATTTTAAGCAAAAATGATATTCAGTTCAACGTTCTTCGTTTTTAAACCTATTCGTTGACATCGACTTCGCTTCTGTTTGTGTGTGTGAGAGTGAGACAGCAATAGGTGTAAAATTAGTTTGTGTAGAATTTGCTGTTGAGAATTATAAGAATTAACTAAAGAGTATATTGTTGTGTACTGTAGCTCTCTCATTAGTACTGCCGACTCATTCATATCGATTCATATCCCTTCTTCAGTTATGTCCCGCTGACGGTTCAACGCTGGCTGCATCGTCAGGTCGCTGCCCGCAGCGAAGCGAACACTTTGCTGAGCTGTTTACGCGGCCAAGGGGAGGGCGACCTAGAGGGGCATGCGACAACGCTGTTGCTGGAGGGATACGAGACCTCGGCCATGTTGCTGGCCTTTGCGCTCTACGAGTTGGCGCAGCATCCAGCTGAGCAGCGGCGTCTGCAGGCCGAGCTGGACAAGGTGGCGCAGGACAACGCGGGAGAGCTGCTGCAGCCGGCGGCACTGGACGCACTGCAATATGTGGAGGCCACACTGTACGAGACCCTGCGGCTGCATCCCGCCATGCCGGCTCTGCTCAAGCGTTGCACGCAGTCCTTCACGCTGCCGGCACAGTGCAATGTGAATGTGCTGGATGGAGGCGCCGCCAGCTTGAGGGTGTCCAAAAATACGGTACTCATTGTACCGGTTCAGGCGATCCATCTGTAAGCCTGATTGTTATATAACTCGACTGTGGTTCACATCTTGCCTCATCCGCAGGGATCCTGCGCTTTATGAGCATCCTATGAGTTTCCAGCCAGAGCGATTTATGCAACAGATACCGCAAGGATGCCGCTTTCTGGGCTTTGGCGCCGGGGCACGTATGTGTCCGGGTCTGCGTCTGGGCTTGGCTCAGACCAAGGCAGCACTGGCGACGCTCTTGCGGGACTACAACGTCGCCCTGGCGAACCCAAAACAACCCAAGGTGAAGAAATCAAAGCTCACATTTCTGACTGCCTGCAAAGGTGGCATTTGGCTGAGGCTGCGGCGGCGAGAGCAACGCTAATTACACTGCTCAACAAGGAGTTTGTAAGCGACAAAGAATGGGTATTGTACAAATACCCTGTAACTCTACAGCTGGTGTTGAAAAGTGACGAACTTTGGTCTCAATATGTTGCTTAAGTACACTGCTTAGCAACGAAATTGTTACAAAAATGTGTGTACACACTGTTATAATAGATAACACTGTTTAACAAAATTAATATATTGTACATTTATATTTCATATATTTTAATCCATATCACAATTGATATACGCAACTATGCGAGAAGTGCAATATATATGGTTTATCTATATATATTTATGTACTTATATATATACCTATATCTATATATAGATCTTGATATCTATATCAATTTGGCATGTGGTGTATGCCAGGCTGAATCTAATGCTCTCTGGCTCTTCAGGCATACAATAGGTTAGTTATTCTACACGAGAGTTTACACATATGTGTCAGGAATGGAATCGATTCTGGCCTTTAACCTCGCACAACAACATCAATTCAGTAGATTTATCGGCTTTTAAAGTTTTCCCATGGGGTTGGCCGCATGAAAAGTAATTGTTAAATTACGACGAGAAGATATTTGTACTTAATGTTCACATACTTTGGATGCTAGTTTTAAATTAAGTTGAGTCGAAAGAGAAATAGAGTGCAAAAAATAAAGGAATTTCCTGAATGCAAAACAACTTCAATCGGACATAACCTACAAATCAACTGAGAAAGTACAAAGCGCTGCCAATTATGCAACAATTCTGGGAAAAAAAACCGATACTAATTATACTCTTGTAGAGGGAATTTTAATTTTGGCCAGGAGTTTGCAACACACCTTTGAATACATCTCCGACCCCATAAGGTATATATGTTCTGAATCTGAACCATCAAAGTGAGACATAAAATTTAATAACACATTCAATTCGGCATTATTATATATTACAAGTATTGGTATAATCGGAGGGTAAGAGAACTTGCAAGGCTTTCTTTCTGCCTCATAAAATCCTTATTTAACCTAATAATATTGCCAGCATAGGTTGAAGAACACTGTGCTCAAATGCAATCGAATACTGAGTGAGCTGAATTCGAAGGAACCAAGAGCTAAGGAACCCGAGTTGCAGTGCGTGATTTGCCCGAAATCATGAGAGAAAGGCGACAAGGTGATGGCCTCAAATTCAAAGCAGCTCATTAAAATTAAAAGTGACATTACAAATTCACCGGAAATGTCTCGATTTATTTGCAAACATTTCTTTTGGGAATTTCGAGAGTTAATTAAAAGACAAGCAAGCTGTTTGGAGAGAGGGAAAAAGAAGGAAAGGCGCACTCGAGTTATGCGGGAGGAGTCGAAAATTAAATACATTTTTGGGTATCTGCTTGGTGGTGGCAAGGCGCCTTGGCCCAGTCATAAGTGTTTAACGGCGGCAGCCTACTTAAAAAGGAGGCCAGGCGCGTTATGGCGAATATTACGGGGCATAAGACTCTAATTATATGGAACTTGGTTATGCAAATTGCCAGCGAGCGAGTGCTAAGCCGGTAATAAAACATTTTCGCCATCTCCCTGTGGTGCCACAGCGTTGCCACACGCCGCGCCATTTGCCAGTTGAGGGGGAGGGGAGGTTTGGGGTTGCCACCCTCCTTTCCGTTCCCATGGCAATTTATGACACAGAAATGTTAAGTGACAGCCCTAAATTGCATATGCAAAAAATGTTGGAAAAGGTTTTAGAAAAAAGTTTAATAAAATTTACTGTCACACGACGCGGAGTTTTCTTTGTGTCTGTGCGACTGTCTGGCAGCCTGGCCAAGTGGAAATGTGTCAGCATAGGCAGCCCACTTCATTTTGTTGCTGGGCGGCTTTGGTATTGCTCGATAAACGAGCTAACGGCTCTTAACGAGCCTTTAAATGCTCGACCCCTGCATAATTTACGCCATTTAATTTGACCCTTTCGCTGGGAAATGGCACGTGATGTTGCAGGGGGGTATGCTGGGGTGAGAATATAAACTAAATGTGGCATTATGTAAACAAGTGCCGAACTACCCGAGCTGGAAATGAGACCAAGCTGTGCGTCCTTTTCCTCTTCTCCTGTGATAATTCATTATCTACATCGGGCTTTGCATTTAAAAGCTTCTCTCGAATAAGCAAAACTTTATGCTAATATGGAATTCCTCTTTGCTTGTTTAAGGCGCAATTGAAAAGGGGGTTGCAGAGGGAGGGAGAACAAAATAAACAGCGTGTGCGTGTTTGCTTGACTTGACTGCCATTGGAATTAAATCCAAAAATTGAAGCAAAATTAAAAAAAAAACAAGCGATTAATCCTGATTTAAAATCGAAATCAATTATCGATTAATCTTGGCAATCAAAAGCAATTTGCCAACGAGTAAAAGAGACAGAGAGAGAGAGAGGGAGTGAAAACTCTCGAGAAATGCATTTAAATTAAAAGTCTCTTGCAAGCAGTGAGCAAGAGCAGGAAAGAGGGGGAGTGGCAGGGGGAGAGGAACTGTAGCTGCCTGCTCTCTTTTAAAGCCAACGAGCAGCTTTTTATGCGGTTCGTTTGATGTTATCACGCGCTGAAATCAAATTGAATCGAATGGCAACGCGATTTATCGCCACACGACGACTGTTCCACGCTGCGTATGAGTAATGTGGCATGCCTGTCTCGTTAGGGCGAGCCAGACAGAGACGCACACGCAGCACGCAGGCAGCACAGCTTGGATAACTTTGGCATGCAAATTTAAGAAGCTAGGGAGGGGGGGGGGCGTGGCAACGATAGGCGGCAACTTGAATTCATGCTACGATTTCTTTTTCTCTTTCTTATTTCTTTTCAAAGGACTTGTATGGAGACAGTGATAAACAGACTGTGGAACTATCTGGGGCAGCTTACTCACCATAGTAGTACTGTGGGGCACCGAATTGCTGATGCTGCTGCATGTCCAACTGGGCTGCACTATCGATGGCGGTCATGTTATCGTTTGCAGGCTGCCGCAGATGCATGCGGAGCATCTGATTGGGATTGCCGTAGGATCGTCGCATCATGATGTTGTGGCAGCTGCTGTTGTTGTTGCCACTGCTGGTGGTGGTGGTGAGACCCACGTCGGGGCCGCTGCTGCCGAAGTTCATGGCACGTTCGTTGCGCATACTCACATAGAGGGTGCGCGTGATGAACAGATACGCAAAGCTGAGTGCCATCAGTGGCAGCACCAGCAGCGCCACGGCTAGAAACAGATTGTAGGCCCGTTCATAGCCCAGGGAGCCAGCGGGCCACAGTTCACGGCACTTGCGAAGGCCTGGGCAAGATGGAAAGAGAGAAAGAGGCACATGAAGTTGACACGATGCACAGTGGAGGGTGTTTGGCGGTACCTACCTTGACGACTGGTCGGCATCAGTTGACTGAAGATGGCAATGGGAGTCATGCAGAGCAGGCTGCCCAGCCAGATGAAGGCGATGATCTTGTTGGCGTGATTGATCGTCTGCCAGGTGCGGGAGCGGAGCGGGTGACAGATGGCGTAGTAGCGTTCGCAGGAGATTGCCACCAGAGTCCACGAGGAGACGGCAACAGAGGCGGCTGCAAAGGGAAAATTATGTTGTTCACGATGATATAACTTCTTGTACAATCTGAAATCGACTTGAGTTTTGGCATTTTTCAAGCCAAAAACAGTTTCATGTACCGCAAAAAGAAAAGGTTGTTGAGCCTGAAACTAATTTCGCTAGCAAAAGTCGCACGCCAGGGGCAGGTGACCAGCTATCCCTCCCCTCCCTTTGCTTCTACGCAGCTGGCCTCCTTCCCTCTGGGGATGCGGCGCTTCATTAAAATGTTAATTTATGCCGGGTTTCTGTTTCGGCTTCGGTTTCGGATTCGTTTTGTCCGTTTGTTGCCCCAAGGCATAACAAATGTGGCCCATTTGAAGCCGGGACAACGTTAATGATAATGATACCTAGACCAAGACCTCGTCCCACCGTTAACTTCATTCATATGCCTGCCATCGAGCCGTTCTACTGCGTCTCCTGCACCTCTACTTTGCACCGTAATCAACTCCAGCGGTGCTGCCAAACTTGCCCTGAATGTCTGAATGACTTCTCCGCTTCCCCGCCTACATTTTCAATTGTCCGAGCTTGCTCCTGCTACCTGTTAAGGATCTCCTGCTCCTCCTCCTCCTGCCAGCCCCAGCCCTACTCGATTGTCCGACTAAGTGGGCGCAATTAATCGTGGCAGAAATCGTTTTGCCAATGCCAGTTACCCACGTAGTACTCAATTTGGGCCAACTTACTCCAGTGCACAGCTAGTCAGACGAAAAAGAAAGATAGAGAGAGAGAGAGGGGGGGAGGGAGCAAGACAGCATGAGCCTCTTTGTTGACTTGGCGGAAAAAACAAAAAATTAGCTGCTTTTCGCAACGTCAAAAGCCATTTCCGTTTCCGATTTCCCAATTCACTTTGCATTCCACATACAGCGGACGCGCAAACACAGACAGAAATCGCACAAACACACACACATGCACAAAAGAGTGCAAAACAGAGAAATGGGTTAGTGTGGATTGGTTTAAGCCAGAACAGTAGGGGTATTCAGGGGGCAATTCGGTGACGATTCGCTGCACAATTTGGGCGCGTCGTAGTATTTAAACTGTTTGTGCCTGTTCTTGTTATTGTTGCTATACCCCAGCGCGTTGAAATCAAGCAAGAGGGGTATATTAGACAAAGGGTTGTGAGTTCAAGTATGTCTGGGGGAAGAACTATTTCAATTCACGGCGCAATTGGGGGCATGGTCTAATTACAACATAATGTTTACCTACGTACAACAACTTAGTTACTTATCACCAAATTTGGTAGCCCTAGCTCCATTAGTCTCTGAGATAAAAGTGGTCATACGAACAGCTGTTGAGGCTGATCAAGTTTAGATACAATTTGTGGGCTTAAGATGTTTCTTACTGCATGTTGTAAACAGTTTTTGTATGGCATTAAGTTATTAAACTCTTTCATTATATATTTATGGGGTATAATAAATAATTAAACCTATTAAACCTATTTAACCTATTTTTTCACATTGTAATTCAATCGAGTAATGAACAGAGAGCGTGTTCACTTCAGCTTTGTTTTCTTCCGAGCAATTTCATTGCTTTCCAGGGTATCCATTGGTCGAGATCACAATAGAAGACAATTTGTTGTTTGTGGTAGGTCGATTGGTTTGTTGGGTCTGGTCTGGTCTGGTCTGTTTGGTTCTGGTGTGGTTGGTCGCCTGGCGTGGTGTCGTGTGGCAACCCGTTGTTAAACAAGCCAAGCTCATTAACAAAATTAAATTTAGCTCTGCCGCAATGCCGCATCTGACCATAGTTCAATGAGTTCGTCCGCAAATAAAAATGCAAATTTTATGGAAATGTTAAATATATATACAGATATATATATATATATTGTATATATAGGGAAATTGGACTGCGACACCGTCTAATATGCCTATGCAACAACATAACAAGAGCAATCCCAAAAGGCAACTCGCGCAACACACTTGACAACTGCCAGCTGCGGCCCTCCATGACCCTCCGTGACCCACCAGTGTGGGAAGTAAGCCCAAAGCTGGGTTCGGGTACGGAAATGGTTAAGAGCAGTCTGGGAAATTTTGGTAAATTCTAAATCAAATTAAATTCAAGTAATTGTTTTTTATATCACACGCGCGCCTCTTGCGAATTTAATATATTTATTCTGCTCGCTCTTCACTCTTCTTTCTCTTCTCTAACTTCCTCCTCTACCCTCGTTCTCCCTCTAGTAATCCCCTGTCGGCAAAGAGTGCGAAAATGTGAAGCTCGGGTGACTTGCCGGCCCCAAAAGGAATAACTTGGTAGCTCTTTGACTTATCGCATAACTAAAAGAAAACCAACCCCACTCGACTGAGAATACACTAAGGGAATGTAATAATAATAATAACAAAATAATATGATATATAGTACAATTCTTTGACAATGTGAGAATGAATCAATGAAAGCTGCCTCCAACTCCATACCTTTGTAGACCTAAGCAGAAGTTAGGGAAACAAAAAGAAACTACAAAGTTAAAGCTGTAAATCTTAATCTAAATATATTTACTTTATATTGTACAATGTGTAGGTGTATAATAACCTACCCAAAATTGAATACCCTACGACCTAAGCAAATCTAAGAAAAGAAATGCGAATAAATTATTCAATGGCATCCTGCTTATATGCATAATGAAAGGGATTTGCAAAGTGATAAGCCTCTCACGGGTTCCGCTTATTGTTTATCTGATTTAAAATACATACTTTCCCTTCGGGTTTCCAAAGAAAGCTCCTTAACTAAACCAATTTTGCGCTTTGTCATCTTTCCAATGTTGCTGTCGAAATCTCTTTTTAATAAATTTTTAAGTTCTTTTTCCCCCCTTATCACCAAATTGAACCCGTTGAGACGGGGAAGATTACGGTTTCTGGTTTTAAAATACACGCGAATTGGGTCCTAAAATAAATCGTACATTGCTCGTTTCGAGCCAGGGGATGACACTGACCCATTAAGCTAGCGTGGTGTGGCTGGACACGGATTTAAGGTTCGCCTTTGTCGTGTGGCACGAACACAAACGGGTGAGAGAGTTTCCTTTTTTAGCATTTTCATTTGTTGCACGACACTGACAGGGACACGAATGGCGGGTGAGGGGAGGGGGGGCAGAGAGATTGCCAGCTCTTTTCGCAAAGTGGCCCCCACATAGAATTGTAAATTGCATGAATGGAGCTGCGTGTGGACAATGCTTGCGGCAACTAATGCTAATGCAGGTTTCTCATTTTAGTTGCAGATGCCTTTGTTGTTGCAGCAAGGTGATTGCAATCGTAGCGGGCAACAGATACAGATACTGATTGTGGCACAGCTACGAATGCAAATAGAAGCAGATACCATGCATCCACAGCGACAGATGGATGGATACGTTCATCAAATCACCATCAAATTAGCCTGCCTTGCCCTGGGCACACATGATGATGCCTCCTATAATCAGTTTGAGAAACAAGAGATCAGTACACTGAAAGCAAAAGAGTTAAGGGCCACAGTATACAGTGAGAAAAGAACAGATGAAATTCCATTCGTTAATCAGATAAGTGATCAAGTTGCACGAACTGTTTTTCTCAGTGCAGCTCAATGCGAATATTGCCAACTGCAGGCCGACTGTGAGGGCGGCAAAGTCAATTTTGGTTCAGCCCCAAGTTGGTCGTTGCAAGTAGCAAGTTGCGCGTTGCTAGTTACATCAAATTGAGCCGCAAACTCTCAACTTAGCATTCACCTGGCTTCAATCCTGGCCAGCTCGACCAAGAAGCAACCCCAGCCAACCAACAACAGCAGCAACTTGCATCGACTCTTTGAGTGGTTGCCAGTTGCCAGTTGCCACGGGCAATTTGCGTGTAACAACAAACTAAACAGCAACAGCAGCAGCAGCAGCAAGGGGAGCAACATCAGTTGCTCTGTCTCTTTGGCTCAACGGGTTGAGCTCTGGGATGACTTTCGGACCACAACAGTATCCGCTTGCCTGGCATCAGACATATCTGCTGTGAATGCGGTTCCTGGCTAAGTAAATAAACAAAATTCAACACAGCAGAGCAAGCGAGAAAGAGACCAAGAGAAAGAGAGAGAGGGAGAGGGAGAGAGGAAGCTAAGTAAACTTCCGGTTGATTCGTTGGCCAAGCCAGGCCAGGCCGGGTCAGGCCAAGACGAAGTTGTGTCATAAAATATGGTTAGTTCAGGTTTGCTTTTCGTCCGGTTGCAGTTCAACAAGTTCACCGGCCAGAGAGAGAGAGAGTTCGGCATTGAGGGCCAATTAGGACGTGGCCGGACACGAGCAACGAGCAAAGAACAACTCCGACACCGACTAACGAAGGCAGCAAAACTTTCAACTTCAAATTACTCGAGATTATCAGAGTCTTTGCCACACGATACCTCATCGAACTGAGAGACTCAGTTACTCCACATACCTAACCATTAATAATTATATTCCTATTTGACTAATACTACATCTATTTAGTTCGACAGGTCTTCAATTTCACAATTAAATAATGCAATTAACTCTCCCTTCTCTCTCTCTCTCTTCTTGCCTCGCTATATTTCATGATTGTCCAACCATTATTGGCTAACGTGGCAACCACATGTGTGCATATTATACGGTATTATTAACATTCCAACAGAGATGGGCAGCTTATTCGTTTGTGTGTGCAAACAAACAATATTTATTTGCTAATTAAATCGAAATTCAACCAGAAAGAAAGACTGCCTTCGGCATGCCGAAGGCTCTATGCACTTGCAGGCTCCTTCATCCTCTGCTCCCACCCTTACTAGTTAATACTAGTATATAATGGTGCAGAATTCAATAGTGTAGTGTATATTCAAAATCTCATTTATCTCAAGTTTAGTTTTTTCTAAAATTTGAATAGGTCTTCATACAAAAACCTGAATTTCAGCAGATTGTTCCTATGGCAGCTATGTGTTATAGTTGTCCGATTCTTATGAAATTGAATATGCATATTTTATATATAGAAAAAGACCGATTTAGTAAATTTGGTTACAATATCTTAACAAATAACAAAAATCGGCCGATAGTTTGTATGGCTGCTATACGATATTTTGGCCCGATTCGGCACGTTCCAACTTATTTACAGCGTGCAGTTATAAGAACCATGTGCGGCAAGTTTCATTGAGACTGACACACGGATAGACGGACAGAACTAGTTCGATTCCTCGGTTGATGCTGGTGCAGAGTACTTTATTTACTTTATGGGGTCGGAGATTTTTCCTTAGGTGCGTCACAAATTCCTGGTCAAAATTAATATACCCTCTGCAAGGGTGTAATGATTATATTTGATGCCGTGCTGGGCAATTTGAAAGGCAGCTCAAATGTTGTATATCATGCCTGGCTCACTGTTCAATGGGCTCCCTCTCTCTCTTTCCCTCTCTCCCTATCTCTCTCTCTCTCTCTGTTTCTCTCTTGCACTGCCTGCTTCTTAAGCCGCTTTAAAGTCAAGAGGAAAAAATACCCGATGAAGCCGATTAGTTTGGTAGTTTATCAAAGGAATTCCATGTATTATATGAACTTTGTTGTTGGCCTCTCATTGGAGTTTTGTTTGTGAGAACACTTTGTAGGATGTAAGATTCTAAGTTGTCTATTGAAAACTAGTCGGGATTCGCCTCGAATGAATGTGCAGTGGGCTGGCAGCATGCAGAGACTTAAGGGTTTCTTTCCTTGCGTAGTTAGCTTCCCTTGCAGTTCGATAGAATGCCAGCTCTAATCACCTTTGTCTGTCTTTGGATTTATAGATTTATGTAGTCGGTACTCAGACAAACGAATCATAACTCATTGTGCTGCGTATTGGAATGCAAATGTAAGCGTGCAATGCCAGTTCACAGTCCTTCAAGACAAAATCTACACTTTGTATGAGTGTCTGTGAGGGAGATGAGCATGCCTTGGGTCGTTGCTTTTGATTTAGTATCGGACAGTTGGTGGTGCCTCGCCCCATGATGGCCATAACTGCGTTTTTATGGACTCAGTTTCAGTCTCAGCTTCGCTTTCTCGACTAGGATTCGCTCTCTTGCTCCCTTGATCCCCCCCCCGCACGCACTCTGCTGTGCGCTCTTTCTCCCTCATGGGCATGAAATGCTCATTCAGTTACTTCGCTTGTGTCTGTATTATCAATAAAAATCATTTCAAATTTGAGATAACAATAAAAAATGGCAACGACAAAGTTTCATCTGTCGGAAAATATGAGACCGGGACCAGGAAGCAAGCGAGCGCAGCAGAGTGTGGAGACTGCTCGACTACCAAGTTGCCCTGTCTAGGGATGCTGTTACAGTGTTCTAAGCTCTCTTCATTTTGATATGCTAAGTAGTTACATATATGTTATACGTATGACAGTTGGACGTATAACAGACAGATGTATAATACATATGAATGGCAATCTTTAAGGGATAATCGATTCCGAATGATTGACGGATTTCAATTCGACCTTTTCACCAGTTACTTACAGGGTATAACGCACAGCAAACTTGGCACGCATTTCAACCTCCCTTCCTCCTCCTCTTAGCCGTTTTTTCTTATTGTTTATGCGTTTTTCTTCGTTTCGATTTTGATTCCGTTTTGGCTCAACTTTTTTCTTTTTCTTTTTTTTGTTTTCTGCACCCGAAAATTGTGAAATTATATAAGAAATTGGTTTCCATTGTTTTTATTGACAGGGCAAGTTAAAGCCCGCACAGCTCGACCCACATACAGAAGGACAGCTGCCCGCACCAACTGTCACTCCATTTGCCGCGGGCTCCATTTTATTGGCAGTGAGTGTGCCGCGTCGCATGTGGAATGAACACATCAAGCATATTGTAAAACAACAAATTAAAATGTCTTCCTTGCATAACGGCAATGTGCCTTGTGAGTCCAATCTCCTGCTCATTGTCTGGTAATTGGCATAATATGGCACACTCTTGTCAACTTCAGTGCACTCGTACACACACATTTATAAATACATTCATGCATGAGTTCATGTATGTATGCATACATGTAAGACGCTACAAGTCGAGCCATTAAATATTCATCTTTTTGAAATCGAAACAACAAAAGCTGCATGTGAATTGTTCTACATAAACCGCTTTCTTTCATGTCCTCGCGCAGGCCACGACCACCAGCTGAAAAACGAGGCGGCATTTCCTTGGGGTCGTCGCAAATGGAATATGTGTGTAGTATGTAGATTGCTCGAAAGTCATGTTGCTGTATAAATCACTTAGATCTGTGATACGGTGACAGCTAGCGATGGTAAATATGATTTGCAAGCAACTAAAATATATTCCTTTTGCTAACTGTGGGAGAAGCATATAAAGAGTGAATGGACACAGAGATATGGAATACACAGAGCAACAGTCGACCACATTCGACTGTGATACACCCGATAAATCATTGAAGTTGGAATGATTATTCTGCACCCCAACAATGAAAGTTCTTTCTTCGTTATTACGCTACAAATACGCAATATTTGGACTTATGAATGCCAAAGAGGCGTGGCACGATTCTAAAACCTTTCTGAACTACATTCGACATGCGATGGTTCCTTACCTTTGCAGGTTCTTATATCCTCCCTTCTTTCATATACTATTTATATTTAATACTGCAGCATTTAATGATTTTGTGTATATTCAATACTATGTCTTACTTTGATTGGCACTGATAAATTCAATTATTTCTAAAATCAGAAGATATATAATATATATGATAATATATCCTCTGCTAGGGTTATCTATTATCTGCTTGCCATAACTAGACATAATGTCACAAGATTTGGTAGCCATAGCTCTTGTAGTTATTGAGATCTAGGTGCTCATACAGACATACAAGGCTTAATTGTGGCATTGCAGATGTTTCCTTCAGGCTGTTACTCACATTTTTTGTTGACACAAGTAGTTCAATATCTTCCACCTTTCTATGCGTTAAATTGCTTCATTTAAAATATTGTGTATCTTTGAGAAAGGCTTAGGGCAAGTGCAAATGCACTATAAGGAATTTATTAGCAGTTAATTATCTATTGAAAGCCACTTAGGTCGGCCCAAGGTAAACAAATTGTGCACTCAAAGTAAACTGAAGAAGCGCCAGGTAAATATAATTAACTTATGCACGTGTTTCTTCTTCAACTCGGATTGTGACTTTTCATGTGCGAAATGAAATGAAACTGCAATGGGTTGCAGGTGTAGGAATGGAAGGATGATGAACTGACCTAAACATTGCTTGACACTTGTGCCCACACAGAATCTTCTGTGGCAGATGAGAAGCAGCTGAGAAACTTTTGGGTAACAACAACTGGGAATGTCAGTTGGCCTTGACATCTATCATGGCAAAGCGTAGATGTCCGAGGTATGTGTGTGTGTGTGTGAAATGCAGTCAGGTAAGTTTGTTGTTGTTGATATTTTGTTGGCTTTTAAGCCAAACTTGACTTGCATTCCTCAGCTGGCAAAAAGGGAAAAGTCGCCAAAAGTTTTGGCAAAAGCAAAGTAAAAATGCGACGAAAACTCGCATTAATTTCATTGTAAAGATTGTGTTCAACCTTTCACTTTGGCACCTTAACACCCTTACCTGCAGGGTGTCACTGTATGTGTGTGTGTGTGTGTGTGTGTGTTTACAAGGTAATGAAAGAACGAAGTGAAAGAGAAAGGGGGAGGAGCTGAGGAAGGAGAAGCGTCAGAGCAGAAGAGCAAAAGGCAAAAGAAATTCTAGTTGATGGGCGTGGCAAGTCAATCTATTCAAAGAAGCTCGTAATTGTTGTTGTCACGACACTCCATGGATGAATGCATAGATGGATGGATGGATAGCCAGACTGGTGTCTAAGGGGGACAGGCTAGAGGGGGGCGGGGGGCGTGGATAGCTGGACGAGAAGGCAAAACTTTTGCAATGATGTGTAGAAAACTTTTGGTTCTCTCTCGCAATAAATTGGAAAACAAATTGAGTGCCAAAGCGGTTGAGTCGCTTGTCGGCTAGCGGGTGAGCGGAAGGGGCGTGGAAGAGGGAGGGGCTAACGTCAAAGTGCCACTTGACCAGCTGTTGGAGGCATGCGCTAGTCAAGTTTTTGGATGAAATTCACTTTGCGACTCGGCACTGACTCGGCGAATACCGTCGACAGCGACAACGACAACGACAGCGACGCAACGCCTACTCATATTTCAGCAGCATTTTGCTGAAGGTCAAAAGCGTCACACATGGCTACGGTCATGAGGGGAGTGAGGTGAGACGTTGGCGAGGGGCGCGAGGGGGGTATGCCCAAACTGGGACTAGAGGCACAACTGGCACAGTATGCTGGCACTGTGTCCCGCTGTCGCCGAGGTGTCGCCTTTGAGAGCTGCCTACTCTGAACCCCTCGACCCCTCAACCACTCTACCACTCTACCCCCTACCTTCCCACCGCTCCACCTAGACAGGCTACCCCCGCTTAGCATTGAAAATCAGAGTCTGCATAAGTTTAAATTGCCATAAGGCGAAAGCTTTCACCTTTAAAAAATGGCAGCTCATTTGTATGCCTTTTGTGGCATGTGACAACGGGGCACACACACAAACACACACACATACAGAGGCTCGTTCGAGCACGCACGCACCTGGAGGGCTCCCACTGAGGTCTGGACCAGTCGCAAGTTCCCTCTTCTCCTGCACTTTGCAGCTACGCATTGCATTCATTTGGCAGCTGCGTTGCGCCTGTCGTTCTCATTAGTCACACTCGGCTAGGATCCCCCGATGTCCAGGTGCCTCCCAGAGGGTTGTGCGTGGTGTGTGCGTGTGCGGGTGTGTATGTGTGTGGTTGAACAGGAAAACAAGCAAAAGCTCTCGCTGTGAATATACCACAATACGCACGTTGTTTGCCACATTGTTAATCAGGTCAATCAGGCTATAA
Source organism: Zaprionus ornatus (assembly GCA_018904035.1). NCBI lineage: Eukaryota > Metazoa > Arthropoda > Insecta > Diptera > Drosophilidae > Zaprionus > Zaprionus ornatus. Next base: position 19,101,001 of record JAEIFZ010000001.1, read on the forward strand.
ACAATGCGTACTGCGATAACAATATCAGTGCAAAACAACATCCACAACAACATCCACACCTACGCACACACACCGACGCACACAGAGCCACACAACCAACACACGACACGACACCTAGTCAGTAGTTCGATTGTTGTGCGTCGGATTGAATTACTCTCTCCCCTGTCCCTCCCCATGCTACTACTGTTACCGGTCAGCAGTGTTGCATATCAAGCAGCAGCACGAATTTCAATTTTGAATATAACAGAGCCTGCTGGCATATTCAATACATATATTGTATGTGCCACAGTGTCCACGCAGTCAACGGGAATCAGAGCCTGAATAGAGCTTCTCTCTGTCAGTTCGCTTTTTATTGCAGCTAAGCCTGAAACGAGCCAACAAATTAAGCAGAAGGCAGGCACAAAATATTATTGCAAAACATTTGCATTCGTTTGAAATCAGCTCTCTAGGGAATTAAGTGTTGCACTTGTTTCCCAACTCTGTCTCTCTCTCTCTCTCTCTCTCACACTCCCTCTCTTGCCTGGGGCCGTTTCTGATTTCGATCTGCAAATGACAGTTTTCTTTTTATTTACCATCGAATAAGCAATAAATGATATAAACGAAAAACGTAAAATGTAAAACGTAATACGTAAAACGTAATACGTAAAACATTTTATCTGCAATACTTTCAATCCGCCTAGGGCGAATGTTTCGTCCACTATTTGCCAGCTGCAATTTTATTGAAACAGCAGCACATTTATTAAATGTCCTCGTAAAGACCAGTTTAAATGGGGATTTTTAGGATTTACGTGCACTAAAGAGGCCTGGCTGATGCTATAAAATATATACGATATGTATGTAGATGTACTTATAACAGGTTTATAACACAACGAGCTGTCTATGAAGAGGAATCTGCCTTCTCCTTCCGACTTATTTGCAGCGTGCAGCAATAAGTAGCATATGTTCCAAGATCCATTAAGATAGCTTCAACCGAGAGACTAGTTTGAGTTGCAACAGACGGACAAGCCTAGTTCGATTCCTCAGTTGATGCTGATTCAGAATATATATACTTTATGATGTCGGAGATGTCTCCTAATTTATTTCTGACCAACATCTAACCACGATCTATCTAGCTATCTACGCTTCCAAGAAGATAATCCTGAATTTAACAATTTATAATTTATAAATTAATAATTTTTTTTTTTTTAAGTTTTAATGAATTAATAATTTTTTTTTTTTTTGTGTTATTATTATTAAGTGAAGAATCTGTACATCATAATATTGTATCTTAACATCACAGGGTGAGAAATATTCTTAAGAATTACCAAACACTATAACAAAATAAGCGAAGTAGGAAAATGAATTAATAATTGAATTTATATTGAATTTCATATAAATTGAACCTATAACAAACTGAGAAGTAAAGCAACTGTTCAACGCGATTGTTTATCACTCACACTTCGAATACTATTATACAAACATGTCAAGATCCTTCTTTTGTTTTATTTGAATAACATTTATAAATAGAGTATTAAGAGTAGATCAAAAATTTGATGAAAACAATGCAAAGCTTGAACTTTAAATTGGCTTTTAATTAAAATTATGAGAAACCTGTTAAGCCGCAGTGCGCTACTGTCTACTTTTAATCAAATACCCAGAAACACTCAAACACATATCACACACACACACACACACATACACACAACTACACTCACACATATACCTGGGAATAAGCTTTGAAAAAGTTTACGGAATAACTTCTGCTTCCACTTCGTCTAATCAAATCACAATGTGAGTTTCTGTTGCTCAAATAGTTCACTTTGTGTGGAGGGCAACAAATTTAAAGAGCACAATCAAAATTGTTGTTTGTTCTTTGATGTGTGGACTGTTCATGTATGTTCATATAGCCAGTGTTCAAATACAATTAGCCTGGCTAAAAATCTTTAAGTTGCCCAGACTGGGATGCTTTAAGTTGAACTTGTTTGCTTTGCTGACTCAAGGATTCGTTTATCAATGAATTTATCTAATGAAAGTAAGCAAAGATAATATATAGATGATTTTTTAATGCGCAGTTTTCCAGCTGGTGAGTCCTTAAATGGTTCGAATGAAGCTTATTCACCTGGCAAAAATAATGTAGTCGGAGCAAGGTGGGACGACGGCGATGACGGTGATAGCGAAAAACAAATGTTGAAAATGCTTTATGATGCATGGTCCGCGTGCTAGACGGTGCAACTAGGCAGCTGGGGAGGAGTCGGGCTGTAGACTGGGGCAGATGGGTCGAATGAGTAATGTGTAATGGGAGCACTGGGAACACTGTATTTGCTATTAAGTGAGTGTGTCAGAGTCTGAGTCTCTTCGGTTGGTTAACTCTTATTAAAACTATGTAGAAAATGCAACAGTTTGCAGTTCTTGACTGCAGAATACCCTGTAACTTTGTGCCAACGGAAAATGTAGGTATGAAAGGAGAACGAGGCGTGGCTGACACCACAAACTATATATATTCTGAATCAACATCAACTTGCGCGAAAATATTGCCTTGTCTGTCTGTTTGTCTGTCTATCTTTCTGTTTGTCCGTATGTCTGTCTGTTTGTATCTCTGTCTGTCTTTTTGCCTGTCTGTTTTTCTGTCAGTCTGTTTGTCTGTCTGTCCAACTGTCCGTATTTCTGTCCGTATTTCTGTCTGTTTGTCTGTATGTCAGTTTTTACAGCCTTCCATCGAATTTCTTTTCTTTCAAATAACTAGTTATATTTTCTATTTTTACTTCATTTCCAAATAACCTTCTTCCTATGCTCATGTATTTAACCAGGTTTGCTCCATAAACACATATTTTTGCGAAAACCAGTTTAGATGCATGGTATGTTTATGTTATCCTTGCGAACCCGTATGTGTGCATGCGTGTGGGTGTGCGTGGGTGATAGTCAACTTGCTCTAGTGTTTGTGTCTGTTTTCTTCTGAGAATTCTCATCAAACTGCTGCGGCTAATGTATTCTGACGAGCAGTTTTTCAGCTTTTCAAGGCGTGTCAGAGCTTAAGTAGAAAGATGATCAGCATGCAGACAGTAAAATTATTTGGCACTATATAAACAGACAGACACACACACACAAACACATACACACATGCAGGCGTATGGGTCTACCTGTTTTTGCTGATTCTCATTTCACGAGCAAAGTTCGTTTTCATATTTAGAATAGTCAAGTTTACTTTTACCACACCCCTTCCCCCACGTCCACATTGAAGGTGAAAAAGGCAAAAGTTGAATCATAAAATGCAAAAATGTTTTGATTCTGTTTAACTGGGCAAACTATCGTATCATTTCCTAGAATTGAAATGAATGTGAACTGGGGAATGCAAAACTCTGCAGCTATTCCTTGAATTTGGTTTGATTTCAGTTGAAAGCATCTTGACTAAGGGCATTTCATTCCGCTTGTTTAGACAGCAACAACTTTTCAGATTGACAATGAAATAGCAATAACTATGAGAGAAGTTTCCAAGAATAATCATGATAATGTTTCAAGATATTTCATTGGCTATTAAACAGTAATGTATCTAGTCGTTCTACAGTAATGTTTATGGCTAGAAACTTGTTCTTCTAGATAAATCAACATGTAATCTATTACTTATACATATTCTTCTCATATATTAAATTATATATATTCTTGTTGGTATATGTATAATATTGTAGTTTAAGTAACTGCCAACTAGTATGATTTGCCTAGTATCTCAAGTTTGTTCACTACTCTTCCCTCTATTCCTTTTTTCCTTTTTTTTGTTTATTTAATATATTATTATAAGTGAAGAATCCGTACATCATATTTCATTCTGAATCCTATACTTCAGACTCTTTCCATATTTCATTCATTGCAATATTAAAGTATAAAAAAAAAAAAAATAAAAAAATAAAGAAAAAAAATAATTTAGCTTGTCATTCTACAGTAGCTACAAATAATCATACTTCACAATATGATCTTTATCTAGTATCTAGTACTATAGAATATTATAACATATATATTTATATAAGCAATTCCCAACTCCTTCTATATGACTTTCCCCAACTGTTTTTACTGCTCCATCTTGTTTATATCCTTTACAACATCTTCAGTTACTTTGCAGCCTTTGCTGTTGCGCATTGCACAGTGTATTCTCGCTTCATCTTTCCTCCACTTTCCATACTTTGCTCAAGTAGTTTTCTGTTTTGACTTTTATGTTGATGGAATTCGCTTTGTTGCACATCAGGGAAGGGAGTCGCATGAGTTGAGCTTGAAATGTTGCTCATTACCTGCGGCATGGCCACTTGCAGATTCCGCTTTGTCCCTAAATAGTTGCAATAATTTTCATTGTCGACTGCGGACTGTGGACTGTGCGCAGCGTACTCGCCTTTTGCAATCCTAATTAATTGAAGCTGAGTTTTTTCTTGGTTCAGCAAGGCGCAGAACGCTACAAAACACAACAAAATCCAATTAATTATTAATTTTCTCGCTGTCAGTGCTTTGAATGAGACCATGGCCAGTGCGAAACTGGAACGGAAAAGGGAGATGAGGGGCAGAGGCCAAGGGAGGCGAGGAGCAACGCAGCGGGCGCCGTCTGGGGTTTCCTTTTTTCTGTTTTCTCGTTTCTGTTGTGTGTGTTACTGTTTTCCTTAAACGCTTCGCTGCCTGCCGTGTCGCACTGTGGAATCTCTACAAATACTCTACAATTTGCGAGAATGTGTGTGTGTGTGTGTGGGTGTGCAGTACTCATAGATTTCATAGCATACATTTTGGGGCAGTGCCAGGGAAGGGCGCAAGATGTGGCTCCATTTCCCTCCCGCTCTTTGTTTCCTCTTTCGTTTGGCATCTGCTCAAAATGGACGATTGACAGCCGTCATAAGCCATCGAGCTGGAGATTTGCTTTGCTGCAAGGGGCGGAGGGAAGGTGCGGTAAATTGACAAGGCAAAAATTGAAAATTGGCAAACAAATTGAATTGGCAAATTCCGAGACGGAATCGAGCACGGATGCGAATATAAATCAGTGGGCGAACACGGATGCGGACACCGGGAAACAGCAAAGAGAGAGAGAGAGAGAGAGAGATGGAGGGAGAGGGAAGGAGAGAGAGGGTTGTCTTGGGCTCCTACGGTGCAATGGGCGCTGCACCTTGACATAATGTTGGCTATAAATTGGCCTGACAGGTCATCTAGTGGGGCCAGCGTTGACATTTATAAATTTACGAGGCGGCGGTGCAAGTTGATGCCATGCAACAGATGTGCTTCCACTCCGGAGGAGCCTGCGGGAGCATCGAGAGAGCGGGGGCGGGGAGGAGAGGAGTGCGAAGGCGTCCGAAGTGTTTGTATAACAAATTGCCATATGGCTGGCCTGACGTGTGTGTGTGGGAGCAAGGAGATGTGTGAGTGTGTGCGTGTTCAACTGCGCTTGTGTGAGTGTGCTTTGAGTGGCCACGTGTGTGTGTGTGTGCGTGTGTGTTTGAGACGCGGCACAAGTTGTTTGCCTGCTATTGTTATTATGCTGTTAATAAGTTGCCCGTGTTGGCCGCCCACGTTGGGAGTCGGCGTCGAAAGACGAATGTCTGAAATTATAAACAGGCTGGCAAGCAGCGGCAGCCGGAAACGGAAACAAGTCATAAAACTGCACACTGCCAAGCAGGAAGCGCCCATCAAGGCAGGCACAGTGGAACATATCCTAAAATGCGATACATTAAACCTGAATTAGGAGCATGGTGAAAAGATCAACATAGTGAAAATTGGCAACAGCTCAGCATTGAAATATTAACTTAACTTGAACTTAAATTGAACTTAACTTGAACTTAACTTTACTTGAACTTAACTTGAGCTTAAACTTAACTTGAACTTAACTAAAACTTAACTTTACTTAAACTTAACTTGAACATAACCTTACTTAAACTTAACTTGAACTTAACTTTACTTAAACTTAACTTGAGCTTAAACTTAACTTGAACTTAACTTAACTTAAACTTAACATAAACTTAACTTTACTTAAACTTAACTTTAACTTAACTTAAACATAACCTTACTTAAACTTAACTTGAACTTAAATTGAACTTAACTTTACTTGAACTTAACTTGAGCTTAAATTAAATAGTACTTAACTTTAACTTAAGTTTACTTAAACTTAACTTGAACTTAACCTTACTTAAACATAACTTGAACTTATATTAAACTTTACTTGAACTTAACTTTACTTAAACTTAACTTGAACTTAACTTTCACTTAAGTTTACTTAAACTTAACTTGAACTTAACTTGAACTTTACTTGAACTTAACTTAAACTTAACTTGAGCTTAAATTTCACTTAAACTCAAACTAAAACTCAAACTTAAACCTAAACTTAAACTTAACTGAAACTCAACTTACCTTTATCTAAACGTTACTTAACTTGAACTTTAAATTAACCTTGAACTTGAACTTAACTTGAGCTTAACATGAACTTCACTTGAACATGACTGAGAGAAAGTCAATAAAGGAATCTGTTGCTCTTATACTTATTAAATCTGAGTACACAAAGCTAGGTATCTGTTTATCTATATGTAATATATTTATTGTATGATTACCCAAAATGGCAAACAAATCTTGATGATGAAATTTTACAACAGCGCAGCATTGAAATTTAAACTTAACCTGAACTGAGTGAAGATGAGAATGTGATTGTGTTGCTCCTATATATATCTAAAACACATATTTATTTGGTTTATGCTATACTTTATATATTTTATGTCTTCCATATAACATATATATATTTTATTTTATTAGGTGACAACCCTTAAATGTATAGTCTATATATTATTGAGAATACCAAGCACACTTTGTGCATGAAAAATGCTTTATACAATATTATGTCTTAAATTACCCACTTTCCCACATTCCCACTTAAACTTCAAGCACAGAAATTGAAATAAATAAAACACCCGACGTCTAATTCGCTATATCATTTTTGTAGCATCGTCTCTCTCTCTCTCACTCTCTCGCTCTCTCTTTGTGTTACGAGAGTCGGAACAATAAGGAACAAGGAATAAACACAAGTTATTTAATAAACAAGTCTCTCAAGTGTCGAGAGGTGACTGTAGCAGAGGGAGACAAGGGAGAGGGAGGCAGGCAGAGACACAGAGCTGACTTTGTTGCTGCTTGGATGTGCATGGTTCCTGTGTGTGATGCCGATGAGGAAGCTGAAGCCGAAGCCAGAAACCAGAAGCAGATGTACTAAGACTGGTCTTTTGTATATGTTTGTGTCTTTCATCCCTTTATCAAGGTTGTTGTCGCACTAATTCGTTTGCTTTGCATTTTTAGTTTGCTTTTATGATTATTCACTCTGTCTTATCCACGAGCTGAACGAGACAATCTAAAGCGCTTTAAGGCACAGGCAACATTCGCTGAAATCCTCGCAGGAATGTTGAGATATTTTTAAAGCACACACAAGCAGACGAAGACACACACACACAGATATATATATATATATACAAAGAGAGAGGGAGACTGGCACACTCGAGGCCACAGATAAACAGAGACATTTGCACATTCTCACAGATTGAGATTTCGGCATTCGCATTCGGGCTGAGCTCACGTTGCGCTAAGACTTGCCTAATTCGCATTGAAAATGAGGATTTGCCCCATATTATCCATAGTCATTGTTACAGGCTTGGCATTTGCTTGACACACACACACACATATAGACACAGACAGCTCCTTTCCCGTTGAGCTACATATCTGCAGCGAATCTACAATGCGAACCTCTCGCCGAACACTCGAATTTATGTGTTGCAGATTCCAAATTCCATTTGCTGCTAGACGGCATCAATTATCCACATCTCCCTCACTCTCCCACCCTCCCTCTCTGTACACTGTCTAATGCAATTGTTGAAACACAACCCGAGCTGGTTCGTCGTTTGATTTGAGTATTTGTGACAGGTGCCAAAGCCTTTCTGACTAAGCTCCTTGTCGAAGTGCAGAGGAAGCAAATTGGCCACGTACCTCTGCGACAGAAGATGATCGACACCCCAAAGAGGTGTTACCCCCAGCTGATACACACACCCCTTATTTTTGTGCGCTATGTTCTTGCCAAGGCGCAACCCCATTAGGTCTTAGCTCGTTTCTTTGCCGTAATGGGGACTTTAAGCCGTTCCAGTCACAGCTCCCCGGGAACTACTACACAAGTGAGTGCCTTTGCATCCGGTTGTTTCCACCGGCGCCTCTCAGTGTGTGTGTGTGTGTGTGTATGTGAGTGTACCCCTTTGTGTGTGTGAATATTTTAAGTTTCGTTGCCACAATGATGACTTCCCAGTGATGACTTGCCGGCACTCGTTAGCCGGGTCAGCGATTCGAGTGTTCCAGCCATAAAACGGTATCGGGCTAAAACATCTACAAAGAAAGGGCCCTATACGACTTTGTACATACAGTAGACTCTATAACAACACACACACACACACACAAGTAGCAGTTACTTTGAGTTATGATAGAGTGCCTCCACCTCGGCCTCCGCCTCCGTGCATAAATTCGAAATCGAGAGAACTCTGCATGCCACTGATAGGCAAAAGATGGAGGCGTGCCCATAAAAATGGAATCAAATGGTATGCGAAGATGCTGCGAGTACTGACAGTGTATTCTGTGCACTGTGAAATTGAAATTTCCAGCATAAATATACAGTGTACTAAGCTTGTTGTTATTTAACACTGTCTGCCGAAAGTCCTGTGCCAGCAATTAAAGTCAAATTGCTTTGCTTGCCAAACATTTGAAAAGCTAAATAAACTTTAATACAGATGCTGTTGCAGAAGGGAGAGAGACAGAGAGAGGAAGAGATGAGGGAGGGAGACAGAAATATATAAATTGCGTACTATGTAGAATGGATATAAAAAGAGCTGATGGGGCAATTTAATACCCTATCTATGGATCTACTAAATTCAATCTACATAAACGTATATGCACCAAGTCTGCTCTATGTAGATATATATTCATGATCAATTGAAAAGCATAGCTCCCACTCTTCTTCACTCTCTCCCATCCACTTTTGCTTATTCGTTTGTCTGCCTGTCTGTCATTAAATATGTCTAAGATAGAAGGAATGTATAGCCATAATTAATCTACAGCGGAGCCCTAACATAAATTACATCTTTCTGCTAGCACAGCTACAAAAACCACTGAATATTTCGACTTAACCTCAAAAATTCTCCCGAAATTCGAACCTAACCTTAAAACCCTTAGCATTTCTGGCAGCAAATTAATGATTTTATTACATTTGCAAAGGAATACATGCGCAGACTTTCATAAATGGTACCAAAATCATTTAGAATTGCAATTTTGTTGAATTTAATCGTAGTCATTAGACGCCAAACTATGCAATCTGCCAGAGGACGAGCTCATTAGACCCTCTTATTTGACCAAATACCATTCCAATCCGCATCGCATTTCAATTGGTCAGCGTAGTTCTCCCTTCCCCACACTGTCCCTGGTCTGTCTGTCTGTCTCCCAGCAGTGCAACTGATAAATCCGACGTTGACCTATTTCATTTTGATGCGCGACCAATCGCGAGTTAAGTTGAGTTCGTAACCGATTGTATACTCTGCATGGGGGTCATCAACAGTGGGACACACAAACACACACACACGCACACACACAGCGAGAGAGAGAGAGAGAGAGAGTTAGAAAGGGGTCCATTAAAATGGCGAGTGTAGGACGACTAACATAGAGAAAGATATAGCACACGCCTGGGAATAGCAATTGCTATAAAATATGTGTACATATGTATATGTGTGTCATTGTGTGTAGGTGTGTGTGTGTGTGTGTGCAGCTTAAACGGCGTCGCGCCCGCAACTCTAGCGTATCTGCACATCTGCAAGTCAAGTGCTTCGGCAACACTTAATGTTCCTCGCACTCGGGATGGCATAATAAAACTATAAATACACTCGACTTGCCCGGATAACGGCCACGGCAAATGGCAGCAGACGAAAGACAGACAGACAGACAGACAGACAGACAGACATGTAGAACAGGGAATGAGAGAAGAGAGTGCGGACAGACCGCAAGCACTCGTTGACACTGTCACACGAGGAGGCAGACAATAAATTTGTAGCTTGCCTTGCTTACCTTGTGCAAACGGAATGAACTTGCAGAGGAACTCGCCAAAGATGAAGTTGCGCAGCAGAGTCCCCACCAGGGTGACGGGCATGCAGAGCACGCCCAGCAGAATGTCCGAGATGGCCAAGTTGAGCAGAAAGACATTGGTGATGGTGCGCATGCGGCGATTCTGGACGAGGGTCAGCACCACGAGCAGGTTGCCCACGACGGCGCAGAGAAGTATGATGCTATAGCAGGGTATCACCCAGATGGGCACATCAGCACTGACACGCGACACACTGCGATTGGTGGGCTTCGATCCGTGGGATCCGCTTGTGCTTAACGTAGCCAGAGTGGCCAGAGTGGTTGCCACAGTTGTTGCCAGGGGTGGTGGCTGTGAGGAAGAGGAGGAGGCGGAGTAGGAGACAAACAGATCCAGATCGTCGGCATTCAGAAAGTTATCCATGCTGCTGTCGCTGCCGTCCACATCGCCATCGCCGTCGCCATCGCTGCCATAAAGCTCTTCGGCAACGAGGCTGGCGTTGAGCTGCAGTGCAGCATTTCGCGCCAGCGGCTCGAGCGCGTACAGCAGCTGGCGGAAGGAGTTGTTGGCGCCAATCGTGAGGCTGTCTCTGTGATCCTCTTGATGCACTGCACGGCAACACTGGCAAAAAAACCACGTACGAAGATACCGAGCACAAGCACAAGCACGAGCACGTTAACGCACGAAGACGTAGACGCAGACACAGACAGAGTCGCTTGATGTTTGCTGAGCCAGCACACAGCACACAGGGTAATCAGCGCTAGCCGCGGAACCGTGTGCCGTCACCGTCACCGTCACCGTCGTGCACTGAAAGCCGCAAGCAGCGCTTCGAGTGCTTTTGTGACCACCAGTTGGCAACAACAGTTGGCAAACTCACCACGGCCAGCGACCACGACAACACGGCGGCAACATTAATCAGCATCAACTAGCAACATGTTGCCAACGTGTGTTGCGCCAGGCAACTTGTTGGTGTCCTCCTACTCGATGCGAGTCGAGTCTCTGTTTGTTTCTTGATTCATCATTAATGATGAAATAAATAAAACATATCAATACATGACGGAAAGTAGAGTCAGATACGATATAGAAGAAGATTAATAAATTTACTTAAACAGATATTAATTTACTTAAATACAAATGAATCACATTATATAACTTAAGTACCTTAGAGTGTTTATCCAAACGAATTATATAATATAAAATATGATTGATTCATCATTAATTAGCTATATTAAATATTTTTGATTCTTAAATGAATTTAATTTTTATATTGTTGAATATTCTATAAACTCTATTAAGTTGATTCGACAGCCTTAAATTGTCTTAAGTTCATAATATAAATAAATAATATAAAAATAAATAAAAAAATGTAATATTAATGAATTTAACGTACAATTTACCTTTTATCATAAGCTTTATATATTCATGCACAGTATTGTATCATTTATTATTTTAAAGTTATTATTTGAATATTATTATTATTATATTTGAAGCGCCTACAGGGTATTCCATGTCCCACTACCTTCAATTGTTGCTTTGTCCACATCCTTTCTGCCGCCTCTCTTTGCGGTTCTCAAGAATATAAAATATGCTAGACAGACAGAGTAATCAGTTAGCTTAGTTAGGGACCATTAGAGCGAGACAGTCATAGTGCGGTAAGCAGGTCAAGCTTAATCAAATTCGACTGAGGAGATTTCGCCTTCAAACTAACCTATTTATAGACCTGCACATACGAGTACATGCATGAACATGTATTAATATGTCTGTATCTGGTTTAGGGTATCTCAGAGTCTTCTACACTAGCCTGTTCGGGGGAAACCTTCTAAATAAGTTGCGCATTAATTAGCTTATAAATTGCCGCAATATTTGACAATCACGTAGTATTTGCATTGGCAGCACTCGCTCCCACTCTTTCTCGCTCCCTCTCTCTTGCCGGAAGTGTGTGCCCAAGTCAGAGTTGTCGACGGAGTTGTCGTCGTACAACAACATTATTATAATCAGCGAAAAGGACGCCACATTTGTCAAGTTAATTAGGCTGCCGAGCGAAGGCTTCCACTTGTTTACACCTTTTACTCATTATTTAAGCACCGTTTTTCTTTGTTTGCGCACTGACACCTTTTTCGTGCCCCTGCCCCACTTCCCGCACTCCCTTCTCTGTCCTCTGACGCTGACTCTGACTCTGTTGGTCCCCTCTGTTTGGTTTATAAATCAAGTGAAAACTTTAAGCCGCAAAAGGCTAAAGAGAAAACATTTCGCACATCATCATCATCGCGTGCCGTCCCGAATTTATTTATTTCAGTTCCGTCTCCGTCCCAGATATTTTTGGATACTCTCCACGAAGCAGTTGATCTTTTTCGTGTTTTCTTTTTCAGGTTTCATGTTTTTTTTTTTTTTTTTTTTTGGTTTTTGTGTTTCTGTGTTTTTTGTCGGTCCTTTTTGCCCATTTGGCGTAAGCGACTAATTCAATTTAACTTTGTGTAGGGGCCCGAAAAGGCAAACTTCGACCGGGCACATAAATAATGCCGTTGCATTAATTAAACTGGCCCCAATCTGCTCAGATTCCAGCCCACATGATGGCAGTTTGCCAGTACAGCATCCACCATCCACCATCCAAATGCCAGAATCCACAACTTGCGCGATGCGCTCTTCATTTATTTATTTACTTTGTGTTTTAATTAATTTTAATTATTGTATTTGCATTTCTTGCTGCCTCTGTTGTTGTTGTTATTGTTTTTATTGTTGTTCGTATTGTCTGCCATTTCTTTGGGAGTGTTTGTTCTAATTCCAAGCGACTCCACTTACAGTCTTGTCTGCTTTGTGGGTGCACAGTGGTCGCTAAAAGTGCTCGAACCCTTGCCAAACAATCAAGTATTCAATCCAAATTGTCGGGGGGCTCCTCTGCTATATATATTTATTTATTTAGCCGGTTTATATTAGCTAAAAAGGTTGGCAAATTGATAAAGTTGCTTGAATGGCCTCCAGGGTATTTGCACTGTCGACCACACACAACTTTGTGCATTTAATTTCATGTTTATGTAATTTAAGTCACCGTAAATAACATTTCGCATCTCTTAATGGTGTCATCGAGCAGGCAAAGTGGGAGGATCAGCAGATATAAATTTCAAAGAGCCATAGAATAAATTAAAAAGTGCTCGAGAATTTTCCAGCGAACTTGCAGGCTGTACAAAGGAAAAAGTAACCTATTTCAGTTGTAAATTAAGACCTTTACTACGCTATAGGTTAGGTGTTTGAAATGCTCGAATGTTACATGCCGAATACATTTGAATGAATATAAAGTTTATTTTATACTATATGGTAATAGTGGGGTCAAGGTCACAACAATCCATCTACCCTGTGTATGAAAAGTAACCTATTTCAGTTCTTAATTTAGACCTTTACTTCACAGTAGGTTTAGTGTTTGAAATGCTCGAATGTTAGATACCGAATACATTTGAATGAATATAAAGTTTATTTTATACTATACTAGTGAGGTTAAGCCCACAACAATCCATCTACCCTGTGTGTGAAAAATAACCTATATTTCAGTTGGTAATTTAGACCTTTACTTCGTAATAGGTTTAGTGATTAACCAAATTTCATACCGTAATAGTAGAATTAGGGCCACTACTTCTCTGTGTAAAAAAGTAACCTATTTCAGTACTACATTGAAGTCCTTAGGTTAATGAAGGTGTTTGAAATACCCGAATCAAAAGATGCCAATTACATTTTAATGAATTTCATCAAATTTTATTCCATAAAAGAGGATAAAAACCCCTCACCACTCTACCCCATACTATTCCCATATACTGGGTATATTAAGGAGTGTTGGCATTCGTTGCAGATGTGGCATTAAACAACTTCAAAGTATTCAATAGACTAATGTTAACAATCACCTATGTACCAGTACAGGGTATTTTATCAGTGTTGATAAGCCTTAATAGAGTTGCGCAAGTTGTTATCTACACAAACCTATATCCCCTACACAAATGACAATCACAGGGTATACCAACTACAAATACGCATACTAGTATGTCGTGCGTAAATATACATACTAATATAGTATAGTTGCGCACAAAAGTTTTCGTTCAGTTCGTTTTAATGGCCAACTGGCGACTTAGGGAACATTCTCTGAATGGCGAAACTTCCCTTTGGCGGCAAAAAGCTGCTCAGCTTGTCGAATATTTTTCACTTGGCAAAACAAAATGCAGAGCCTGCGCAAAGTTTCGACTTTGCAAGGTAAAAATCATAACAGAAGCAAAACCCGCTAAAGGAAATGATGATAAAGAAGGAGAAGAAGAAGGAAAGAACGCGAACGCGAACGCGGGGCAAGTTATGCGGAAAGGGAGTCGTAATTAGAGTCGAGTACCTATTGAAGCGACTTACGAATGCTTTACGCAAATGGCACATCATAAGGCGCCCACGTTATGCTGATAATGCCCCGCCCACCGCCCCCTACTTCGCGGCATACGCAGGAAAGGTATGCGTTGAATCATCAGTCATATTTATGTACTCCCCTAATTGAATGCCCTCCCTTACGTATCCTCCCTCTCTGCCTGCACTCGCTCTCTATCTCTGTTATGCGAGAATATAACTAGAAGAAATTACGCTAAATGATGCCACGTCTATTTGGTTAGGAAGGTGCTGGGAGGTACCGCGCCATACAGTAGGGTATCTCCTGCTGGAATTACGTGAATTGAAGCCAAATGCATTGAGGCGCATACTTTGCTCTGGTCCCACAGTCCGTGTCTGTCCGTCGGGGTTCACAAATGGTTATTATATATTTTTTTGGGGCAGCAGCACCTACAGTTGCCCATAATGCAATATGAGACGAACTGTGGCTAATTGGGTGCTTCGCCAAGGGGAGTTTGTAGCTGCAAAGTGTGCTGAGAATCACTTTGACGAAAGGATTACATGGCCAGAGAGCAAGAGGTTGTTGACCTAAAGGATTGCCGCATTATTCGGATTAATATTAAAACATTCAATAGCTTTACAGACAACAAATCAGGAAAGCAACAGTCGAGCACAGACAAGGTAACCTGAGTACTGTTTCTCTCTCTCTCTCTCTTAAGCAAAATTAAGGGGAGAAAAAGGCTTTCTAGCACATCTTCAGTGTTCGATGAAGAATAGATTTAATTATATTCTGCTAATACCAAGGTAGTAAGTTATAGATTGGGTTTTATATAGTTATAGTTGGGTTTTCCCCAATCCTTTGCAGCAAATGTTGGATCGGGAATTCTTGTTTAAAAAAAAATTTCAAAATATATATTTTTAATTAATTTAAAATTTTTGATTTTTTACCAAATTTAATTTTAAAATCTAAGTCTTAAAATTTTTATATTTTCTTTTTTTAATTTTTATTATTTCTAATTTTAATTTAAAAAATATAAACTAACTTTAATGTCAAGTCGACTGTCTTAGTTGACGTTAAATAAATAAATAAATAAATAAATTTTATATATTGGAAACTACAGAAATCACAAGGAAAATTTGCATAATCTAAAAAAAACTAAGAGTAAATGACTATGCAAGGATAGATGGTGAACATCTTTCTGGAATCATTCAAAAAGTCTTAGTACTTTAAATTAGATTTAAATAGATCTCACCCGAGTTAGTGACCTAATAATCGAGCTTCATTAAATCAACCCCTTTGGAATGCAGCTACCCTCCAAGTCAAAGTTAAACTCTTGTGTACTCGCATTGGTATTTATAGCGCCTTTGACGGTGTTGCCCCTTTGAAGCACCTACAGCAACTGGGACTGAGAGTGAGGTTAGGTCTGAGACTGAGGTTGAGACTGAATCGCAGTCTAAGGTAGTCGGTTCAAGGTTCAGGCTTACCTTTGTCTTTAGTTTATTGACTTGAATAGAAATTCTTTATTTTGGGTTTCATTGAAAATTCTTCAGCCACGCCCCCAACTCCCAATGCTGCTGGCATTGCCCACTTTCAAGAAGTTTTATTTGAGTTAGCGCTGTTTTTGTTTGTGGCACTTTTCTTTGTTTGCTGTTCGAGGCAACATTTTACGACCTTTTCGGTTGCTGTTGCTCCTTCAGCTGTTTCTGCTGTCATTATTATTATTATTATTATTGTTGTTGTTGCTGTTGTTGGTTTAGCCCCGATGTAAGCTGAAATTATGCTGCAAAGTGCAGTGGAGAAAGGCAGAGAAGAGAGGCAAGCGCAAAAGCGCTGAATACATAAATCGAGTTAAGTTAACAACAATAAAGAAATCGACAATACGCGCCGAAAGGATTCAAAAAAAAACAAAAAAAACCAAAAGCGAAAAGCGAAAAACCAAAAGAGTCCTCGGCTTGCCCCACTTAGTTAAGTTCATTAAGTGCCCGCCTGCAGGAAAATGGGTGTTGACTTGGGACTTGGCAGGGAAATGATAGGGAATCTGCTGAAAATGTATGAACTGGATACTGAAATTCCGCCAGCTCAGCCTGTACACCCTCATAAGACTCTCCCTCTTCCCCTTCTTACACAGTTTCCCTGCTTGTCCAATGATTACTGTGCTCTCTGTTTGCAATCTCATAATTGTTTCTAAGAATATTTACAGATTTCATTGGTCGCAGTTCTTTGATCATCAATGGAGAGTAAATAAACTAAGGAGGGGGAATAGGAGTGGTAAGTGTGGACAGGGAGGAAGGGAGAGGGAGAAAAATAATCCTTTTTTTAATCCATTTAATTGCCCTGACTCTGATTTGGCTTTGTCAATCTCGACCGGATATCATCATGAACATGACATGACAACGGGCTACTTCAGCCCAGTGCAGTCCAATCCAGTCCCTATCATTGTCTGGGCATTATCTCATCTAATCTTTATGGCACTCTTCTATCATATCCAGCTCGACCCATCCATCATTGTCAACGCAACTTTAGGTTTTGCAGGGTCCAAGAGAAATAAAACAAAACACCTGCGAAAGGTAGTTGCCATAGATAGGCTGCATTCGAGCAGGAGATACCCTGCAACATATACTAAATATTCAGCAGCATGAGTCGACATTTTGTAGAGCAGTGTAAATATGCTTGAGGGAAATTTTCACTTTGTTTTCATTTGGTCATTTTCCTTTGCCTTTAACTTTTCACAGGGTATCTGCTAGTCCGGCCAGTTCATAGCTTATTCTTCTGTCATTTATTTTAGTTTTATTTTGCCAGTTTTGCAATATTTCCGTGTGAATATTGGTCCACTCGCTCTATTTATTGTGACTGTCTCTGCCGCTACACCTCAGCGACACCTGCTGTTGCCTCTGCCTGCGTCTCTGCCTCTGCTGCTTCTAGGGATACTGCTGTTGTTGCTGCTGCTGCTGCTGGTGGTGCTACTGTTGCTACTCGTGTGTTTGTTTTTAAAACATCCAGAGCAATATTTGTGCACGCTCTCAATCAAAACGCTCGCGCTGGGACCTCCATGGGTGCCCAATGGGCTGCTCATCTGCCCACAAAGTTGCCACACCCACACCCGCAACTGGCACACGTTGCTCCCGCTGGAAACGGATGTGTGTCCAGTTTGTGTTCGATGTGGGCTGCGACCTGGCGCGATGCTGGTGCCGTTGCCGTTGCGCATTTGACAGGCCTAGCACGTTTTTTGGTCAGAGTAAACACACACACACACACAGAGAGACACACACACAACACACACACAGCTACACACGCAAAAACATACTTCATTCCACACACATGTCATTTTGAATCGGTTTGCTGTGGGCTCTTTAAATTGGCGTTACGCATACGAACCGTTGGACCCGTCTGGGCTGCTCTGCTGCCGTGCGACGCTGGCGACAACGAAATGTTGCTCGCCATGTTTGAGCTACAACCATTTGCATATTTTTTTCATAATTCCAAGTGGAATTACTACGTGTGTGACATGTTGTCCAAATAAATCAAAAGGACCGCCCCCGCTTGCTCCTCCTCGTCGCCTCAGCGTCCCTCAGCGAATTACTTATGCGCTGCTTAGATTTGCTGCCATTAGCTCGACTCGATGCGAACTCCCTCAGCCCTCAGCTCACTGCCTGCGACCTCTGCAGGGCAAATGCCATCAATTCGCTCGGCTTGAAATTGAAAAAGCGCTCAATTTATGGGGCACAAGGTCATGGCCACGCCCACGCCTACAAGCACGCCCCTTGGGGGGGGGGGCAGCCAAGTGTTGCACGTGGTTGATTTTATCACCTGCTGGAAGGCAAGTTCGGTGTTCAAGTGTCGCCTCAACTGTGGCAGCTCATCAAAAGGCGCAGATACAGCTTGCCTCGGTTATCGAATCAATCACAAATCGCACCGGAAGAGGCTGTTCAGCTAAAGGATGGATGATGGACTGACAAATACCCTGTAAGTGTAGAATAATAGCTGAGCAGATTAGCAGTTATTATATATAGTATTCCATATAAACTATAAACCATGTTTATCATGGTTTATTTATTGTTAAAAAAAGAATCGAATTAAAGTGAATTCATCTTTCATCACTGAAAACATTCGTAAATTCGAACTAGTCCTGTCCGTCTGTCGGTGTGTTCGTCTGTCCGTGTGTCCGTCTGTCCGTGTGTCCGTCTGTTGCAACGCAAGTTAGTCCCTCAGTTGTGGAGCTATCTTAATGAAATTTGCCACACATGCTTCTTATAACTGCACGCTATAAATAAGTCAGAACGAGTCGGTTCGGACCAATATATCGTATACCTGCTATACAAACTATCGGCCGATCTTTGTTATTTGTTAAAATATTGCAACCGAATTTACTAAATCGCTCTTTTTCTATATATATATATATATAATATGCATATAACATTTCATTACTATAATATATAGCTGCTATAGGAACAATCGGCCGGAATGCAGGTTATTGTATAAAAAATTGTATTTTAGAAATAACTAAATTTATCTGTGCAAATCAAAGTGAGACATAATATTGAACATAAATAATATTATTCAATTTAGCAAAAATATATATTACTAGTATTGGAACAATCGGAAAAGATGAGGGTATACAACTTGTGACATGCCGATGGCAGCTTTTCTTTCTCGTTTTTCTTTATGTTTACCTACCTTAGGTTATAGAAAAGTCAAATACAATAATATTGGATTGAGAGGAGTCTTACAATATTGAATTAATCTATAATCACTGAAAATTTTAAAACATTTCAAAGTAGATATATCTGAAAGAAGCTATGATAATGCAAATGTTCTTTATGTGCTTTAATTATCTGACTTATCGGCAAAGTGTTCAGTGATACTTATGTTTTCAATGATTTCAATAGACCTTAAATAAAATTCCCTATAAGAAAACAAATGAGTTGAGGGTTTCAAAATTGACCTAGTCACTTACTGACAACTCCAAATCAGCATCAGCTGTTAATATAATGTGAATCAGGCTCTCAAGCTCGCCTTGATTGATGCCAATACGTGGCTGGTGTTATAATTTGTATACCCCACGCAGACAGAGGCACATAAACAAGGGCTCGAGTTTAATTTTGATTGATTGCCTCGGCATCTTTTACGGAACGAAACCGACACGAAGCGCGCACACCTGATAAATGAATGAATGAATGAATGAATGACTGGCAGCAGCGAGTGTGCGTGTGTGAGTGTTTGCGTGTGTGTGTATGTGTGTGTGAGTGAGTGAGTGAATGAAATTGTGAATGAAGCAGCGCGCCACGTGTCGCGCACAGAATGCGATCACGCGTCAACTGCATTCACTTTCCACTTTGGTAAACTCTCCGCCTTTGGGCGTATGGGCGTGGCAGACAGGCGGTGCTTGAGTCTGGAGATTTAATTAAAAACGCAAAATTGTTCCGTCAGTGGGAGACAGGAAGCGGCTAAGTGGGAGGGGAGCGGGGGCCCGTCAATTGAGGCGACATGTCATGCCGTTTTGCCAGCTTCGTTTGTGTTTGCGGCTTTGTGGGACAGACGGCTCTTTAGCCACATAAATAGGGTGTATATACGTGTGTGTGTGTGTGTGTGTGGGGCAAACTTTGAAATTGGCCTTGTCGCAGAGCGCAGCCAAATCACGGCACTGATTCCACTCACGCCCCGCAGATCAAATTGCGAAATTGGGAATGATGCATGGCCGGAAAAAGTTTCGGGGCAAACGCCTTCTTCCATTTCATTAATTGCGTTGAAACACAACAGATTTCCCCGTCTAACTTTTCCAGTTTTCCTCAATGTTGTGCTCTTTTTACCTCTCCCTCCCTCTCTGATTTTGCTTCCCCTCTCTCAGCCTTTGCCTCCGTGTTTATGTGGCAGACAAAAGAATCGCACGAGCGCAAAAATTGTTGAGAAAGAAAGTGAGAGACAGCAAGAGTAAGATTCAGAGAGAGAGAGAGAGAGAGAGAGAAAGAGTGAGAGTGATGAAGAGGGGGGAGGGAAGTTGATGCGATGGCAATAAGCTGATTTCCCGGAACACGGCTCAGTTTAAAATGTTTACAACACTATAAAACGCTTAGGTGGAAGATTATGTTTGACATCATACACCTCCAGCTCTCTCTCCTCTGCCTTCTCTCCTTTCCCTTCAATCAGCTCTTTCTCTCCCTTCTGTTTTCATCGCATTTTGCACTTTACAAAATTCATAACGCGTAGCTTCTATTAATGCAAATATTGGTAGAGGAACGAGTAGCGAGAGAGATAGATGGAGAGAGAGAGGGTGAGAGAGGGGGAGAGAGACAGAGGGTGCATCCCACGCCAGCTAGGCAATTTACAAGACTGCCAGAGCATTTGATACTCTGTAAACTGAGTTCCTTCAGTTAACTTTAGGTGTCTCTTTGACTCATGCAAATATGCAACCTTCTCCATATTAATTTCTTATAGGAAGACACTACATAACCTCATTTGAATCTATTAAATCTCATGCGAACTCAAAGTAATGGAGAAACATATTAATTTATATTCCAAACTTATGTCTAGTGATCACAAGTTCGTTCATTATTATTCTTTAAATGGATACTCTTTATTTATACTCTATATATATTATAAGTATAGAATTGATATATCGATATATATTATATATGTATATATCTCAGCCTTAAGCTTGTAACATTTTTATTCTGTCTTTGATTATACCAATTTAATTCAGTCCACACTCGCATTCATCTCGTTCAATATACCCCACACTCGTTTTGACTAGGGTATCTCAATATTCACTTGCTGCAGGCTATAATAATAGTTTGTTTATTCTCCTCGTGTACAGGGTATGCTGGGGTATATACTACGTATACTATGAATAAATGAAAGTGAGATAGAGAGAGGGAGAGCCTTAAGCCAATTGCTGCTGGCTTTTTGGCGTGTGCTAGCATTTTTGGTTCTTGACTGATCGTCGCCTAGGAAATTGAATTTCTCATTGAGCATCGACAAAGGGGTGTGCAAGGAGGGGAAAGGAAAAGGGGGGAAGGTAACGATTGCGTGCGCTAATGCGATTAGTGGACGCGTTGCCAACGCAATCGACAAGTGATTTACAAAACTGCTGCAGCCAAGTCGCCCACGAAGCCACCTTAGTCATACCACCAACAGCATCACCTGCTCACCATCTACCCCTCGGCATTCTCCTCCCACTCAGCCCCACAACTCACAACTCATCTCGCCATGATGAGCTTCCGCTCGGGACCTTGCGACTTGCAAAATGCATTTCAATTTCCGTGCAATGTCGTAGCTGTTGCAGCTCCTGTTGCTGTTGCTGCCGCAGTTGATGTAGTTGCTATTTTTATGACGCTACTGCTGAGTGATGTGTGCACACACACCCACACACACCTGCACACACCTGCACACACATTAGCCCACACACGATGCGCGTGTTCATCTGCCTGGTCTGGTGCATAATTTCCAAGTCACTTCCGGGCAATGTCACCTGCGAGTGGGTTCAGTTTGCTGAGCAGCTTCCAACATCCTCAGTGCAACATCGTTCCCCCTCTCTACCCTTCTCTCTCCCTCTCTCTCTCCTGCCTAAGCTCGCTGCAACTAAATATACTGTTGTCTCGCACACGAACCACTCTCATTGTCTCTACAAATAGCATTGGGAATAAAGACAGCAACAATAGCAACAACAGCAACATAAACAACAGCAACATAAACAACAACAACAACAACAGCAACATTAACTGGTATAAAAAACTCAAGTCAGGACAAATATTTGGTCAACACAGTCGTATATAAAATTAATGTCCGAACTTCTGTACATAAAATGGCGAAATAAAACAGTGACCAGGCAGGAATATGCCTGGTCTTCCCCCTCACCCCTCACACTTCCCCTCCAGCCATGTCCTTTTGTGTCGGCCATTTGCAGCTGGGAGCGGCTTATCAATGTTTAAACAGCGCGGCGTTAAAGCAGCAGCAACAACAACAAAAACCAGAACAACAATAACAACAACAAGGAGAAGAAGAACAACAAACATGCAACAGCGAGAAGCAACAAAAAGTAAACTTAAATATTTTAAGACGCCATTTTATGATAATTTCGCATGATACCCAAGCGAGAGTTTGCTACACCCACCCGCCCATCGCAATTCCCACACCACCTTCTGATTACGGTCCTTTCTGCACATTGCCGGCCGGCGGGCTGCCTTGCTGGCCACGTGTTGCCAACGCCTACAAGCGCCCAATTTTCCCCATTTCCTCTTTTCCCATTTCTCATTTCGGTCTTTGCAGCCTTTTTGGAATTTTCTAGCCGTAGACGCTGCGAAGTTTTTGCGGTTCCCCTGCGCGAAAATTTAAAGTGCACTCGGGTTCGTTGTAAATTTAAAGCCTCTGCCAATTAAAACATCAGGGAGAGAGGGTGTTTATGTATTATGCCTGGCTGTAAAGTAATCTATTAAGATGAGACAGCTCTGTACATAGCTGGGCTTGTGGTAACTTTGATGATATTTGGTAGGTCTCTGGCTAATGTGTAGAAAGCAACTTCAGTGTTGAAGAAGATATTGAAATTGAGTCATTAAATACATATATATACATATATTGTAAGTCACTGACCAACTTAGCTATAACTGAGTTGACTATTATTTGAGTCATAAATTGTAACTTATATGTTTAATTAGTAAGTCAGCGTCTCACTTTGTTTATATGCGATATTTGGCACTTAATCAACACTAATATTGAAGCTATCGGCAGTGTGGCGGTAAGTCGATAGTTGAGATCGAGGCAATCGAAGATAAGACGCCAAGGCGCAAACACAATTGTCAAAAGTGCTTTAAAATATAAACGAAAATTAATTAAATTATTATAAACGCCTAACAATATATACTGAAAAAAGGTCATATAGTATTCAGCTGGCATTGTTGACAGAATTTTGATTATTTTCGAAGAAATTTAAACCGAATCAATCCATCAGCTGGAGGAGACTTTCAATCAATTAAAACTTTTCGAGAGCAAACAAGGACAACATCAGCTTTTTTCCCTGAACTAAACCATATGGTAATTATGTTATGGTGCATGCAGTGGCAACAGCAGGCAAGGTTATCAAAATATCGCTCCCCTTTGTTAGGGGGAAATTGAATATTGCATAGTGCGTCGTTCATTGTGGGTCAAAGGCCAGAAATCAATTGGGTGGAAAAACGCAAAGGTTCTCTGTGGATTGCGGTGCTGGAATTTGATTCGCTTGTCTGCGCTGCATTTGCGGGCCGCGAACTAAATGGAAATTGATTACGCTATGCGCCATGGAGCATGTGCGCAGCTAGGGGAGAAAGGGAAGGGTGAAGAGGAAGTGGAGAAGGGCAGGATGCAGAACAGGCTACAGGTTAGGACGGGCTCCTTTACCACAAACGCAACCTTTGAGCTGCTGCAGTAAATTACTCAACAGACTCGCACACTTTGTCGACTGCTCCATTAGATGGGAATTTCGTAACAAGGTTGCGGCCACCTCCCTGTCTCTCTCTCTCTCTCTCTCTCTCTCTCCTGCGTGGCGACACTCCACACACGCGACAAAGTTGGCCACAGATGAGGTGACAGCTTGGGTCACTGCAAATCCATTTCTAATTAATGAGCGTTTGACTCTTGCTCATCGTCTCGTCCGTCCCTATGTCCGGCAAGTTAATTAGCGGCCATCACCTTTCACCCCCTCGCCACTTGGCAGCCTTGACACCTTGTCATTGAAGGCATCAAGCAATAAGCCAGACCACCTCCCTCTGCTCCATTTGCCCCATTAGAATTACAAAATACAAACGGGTCCAGCCCAGTTTAAGTCGGGACCCTTTTACCCTTGGCAGAATTGATTGACCCCGCTGTTGTTGTTGTTGGGTAAAAGCATTTTAATTTTAACGCTAATCACATTAACGGCAAACTGACCTCAGGCCTTGGGTTTACTTGGCCCCTCGACTAAGGGCTCTGGATCCTGGTACCCTGTCCTAATGAGATTCTTGGGAATTCCTTGGGGAATACACGACTCAGAACTTCGATGGATTAACTGCATTTCCGACTCGCACGACAGACATCAAGCTGATGAAATCAATGATACGACTGTTGCCTCGATTGAGTCTACGCAATACGAACTTGCCATCGCAATTGGCAGTCCCAATTGGGGAACAGGGAGAGGCAGACGAGTGAGGAGAAGGAGAAGGGGATTATCTGTGGTGGACACTTGCCCAAGTGGCACAACTACAACAGCAAATAAAATTGCGGCTCATCTCTTTTATTCGCTTAATTCCCAGCTCAGACGCTTACGCAGCTCCCGGAGCCGGCGACACGGCGAGGCACGTGCTGCACCAGACACATGAAACATGCTGCAAGAGCAGAGTACAAGAGGACTTTGTCCGCGTTCAGGTCGCCGCACTGAGGGCATAATTGGGCGCATGTAATTAAATTTGTAATCGGCTTATGCGGCTTCCCAGAACGTGTGGGGAGAACTGGAGAAGAGGGAGGAGGGAGCCCAAGTCGGGGCACGCGCCACTCAGCAGTCAACGACACCTTTGTCTGTCTGCCACACGCCGCCATCGTTTCCGCAGTTGCCATTCTGTTGTTCCATTTTTCTCGCATCTTTCCCTCTTCCAAGCATCGAGGTTAGCCTCGCCAGAGATAATGCCGCAGCAGGAGCAGGCGTAGGGTAGCGCAGCCAAGGTCGTATGCATCGAGTCTGATGCTCTTTGACTGGCTGATCTTTTGAGGTCAGCTTACGGAGAGCTGCATCAAAGGGGGTAGCCAGTTAAACCAGTTAGATTGTTAACTGTCTGAGGGCCAGCAAGGTAGTAGCAAGGTACAGCTTACATTGTGCTAAAGTCTTAAATATCATCATTTAAGCAGGTCCTTGCAGCATCTTCTTGTTGATCAGGTAACTCTGTGAGCGCTACATAGTTCCCAAGTTTCCTGTTCTTACTATTAACTCTGATATCTAATTTATACTGTGGAGCTCAGCCCTACTGGGTACTGGTGGTGAGTGCAAAACTGAGTACGACTTGGAGTTGGAGTTCTTTTCTAGCCGGTAATCCTTGAATGTGTTCGGTTAAGTAATTTGTGGCCTGTTTGTTGGCTTTTAATTGCAGCAGTTGGCAACCCTTCTGCATATTTTGCCGGAACCAACACGAGAAAGGACTTAAAAGACTTCGCTTGTCGTTCCATTCGGCAATTCGGAGTGTACAATGGACCCCGTACTATTTGTTTATTTATTTAGTGCTTCCACATGAATTCCTAACTGTATGTACGTGCCATTGCCTTCGCATGTGTGTTAAAAAGAGAACTTTTCTGCGTGTGTGCCAAATTCTCGAGAGATGCACACACACACACACACACACACGCATAGAGATGGCACATTTGAAGTAGTCTCTCGCAGCTGCAAACCGCTATTCTCTTTTGTATGTGTGCCTGTGCGCTGCCACGCCCCCACCGATACGACTGTGCTGCACACGCCCATTGAAAAATACTAAAAAATTGCTACAACGCTGCAAGTTTTTCATGCAGCCAAACTTGAGCATTAGTGCAAATACATGTCTGTATGATGCCGTATGTGTATGTGTGTGTGTGTGTGAATGTATCCAGCACGCGTTTATCTATGCTCACTCTGACGTACACGAAGTAGACTTGTCCCATTGCGCTCCTTAGTCGCCTCTCTGACCTGGTTGCATACCTCATTTATCGTTGGGGCAGCCAAGCTAATTTGCAAAAGCGTTTTTATTTCGCTTCAATTCTCCAGAGAACTCAGATTCATTTGCAACCGAGGCTGTTCACATCCGAAGGATGGCACTTGAGGCAAGAGATTTTACTTTGGCTAATTAGCCCATTAGAGGTATGGCACATACTATGTCAATTCACACTAAATATGCATCATATTGTATAGTACCTGGAATGTATTACTTCAGATTATCATCAAAAGACTAACATCGCCGGATCACATCACTTTGCATCAGTATCGAAAAACAGACGTCTGTATGAACGCAGAGACCTTAGCTATTATACAAGTTATAAACACCAAACTTGGCATGAAGATGTGTGTAAACCATATGCAGATATAATGCATTCTAATTATTGTGTGCCACGCCCACCGCCCCCAAAAATGTTATATTACATTTTTTACTTAATTAAAAGGTGACCAATAACTGGGCACACTTGTAGCTGATCATAATATATACCGATTACCCAAATTACAATCTGTTCTGCGAATAAACACAGGAGATGTTCAAGTAAACAAGTAGCAGCCTCGACGGGACACCCCTTTCTTCTTATTTACTTCTTTAAACTGCAATCCCCAGCTCAAACTTCTTGTAATCTAGTTAAAAGCAGCGTATCTTCATTTAGGGCAACTTAATCGCTCTAAGTCCTCCCCAACTCGATAAGTTTGCTTGGCGCCTTATCCGGATTTGCGATAGACAGTAGAAACAATAATAGTCGACTCGCGTGGTCAGTTGTTTAACTTGTGAACTCGTGCTTCACTGCTCAGGCAACCCTAAACGAGCATCTCTAATCAATTAGGCACTTGCAAAAGTTCCACAGACATTTGCTCAGCGGTTGCGGTTGATTGGATTAATCTGGTTTTGCCTCAGATACGCGAGCCTGGAACCCGGACCCAGACCGGGACTGAGACCGTGTCCTGGGCTCGGGTCTAGGGCTCTAGCCAGTTGTCTGGGTCGTGTCTGGCGGCCGGTTCGATGACTTGCGTGCTGGGACCAAGAAGACGACAGGGAGTTCAAGGACCCGCCGCAGATATGAATAACTTACATGCGATATACGTCTCCAGGCATGTGTGAATATTGTTTCAATTGCCGATTGTGGGGCACATTTCACATATTTAGGCGTCGTGCCACAAATATGGCAATTTCAAATGTATGCGACTCGCTTGGTCGGGCACATGCCACATGCCGCATGCCGCGCCGTCAACCCGTGATGAGGGTTTGTGTCGCTGTCGTCAGGCTTCCACTTAACCATGGGCTGCACTGTCAGTTCTTCGGGCATATCTTAAGAATAGAGTTAAGCTACATTACGATTGATTTTACGAATAGGAAGCTCTATCAACTTTTAAATACTCTATCTTAATGACATGAAACCTGCTTAAAGTAGACTAAACTAGTCAATACTCTGTCTTGCCTTGCCCGCCTAAAATAGACTTAACACTTAACACAGTCTTGTATTTATTTAGATTGTATCTATTTAAATAGTGTAAGAATATTAACATTATATATAACATACGATACATTATATATACTCTAACTCTAGTTTGCATTAGAAATGTCTCAATTGCAACCACGTTGCAGACGTTGCAAAGTTGCTTATTCATGCCATATCGCATATTCAATCGATTCACTTTTCTGTTACT
Source organism: Zaprionus ornatus (assembly GCA_018904035.1). Lineage (NCBI taxonomy): Eukaryota > Metazoa > Arthropoda > Insecta > Diptera > Drosophilidae > Zaprionus > Zaprionus ornatus. Next base: position 19,128,775 of record JAEIFZ010000001.1, read on the forward strand.
CTGTTACTTTATTGGCATGTTGCACGGCTGAAGGATCATTATATGTTACTAATAGCACTCGCTCATTCCATATCCAATGAGGTAAAGAACTATCCAAGCAGGGTTGCTTCGGTTAGATTTTTTTTATCGCTGCAGACATAGGAATAGGAATATATATAAATATATATCGTTGTTGCTAACCTCTGAACTTCTTAAACTTGAATTTCTGACATGCAATTTAATTCATACACAGTTGAAGAGTTACAGGGTATTTTTCGGTCATTATCGCCCTCGCAATCGCATTCGCCGTAAACAAACTCGTTTGCAGATAGAATTAGCTGTAATTATACCTCATCTTACTTGCGCACTATAATTTTATACTGAAATTGAGCGTAATATACTGGGAATCGAACCAGAAGATACTCGGAACTGCCGACCTGTGCTCGCCCTGATTATGGTCCTTGTGCAGATGGCACAAATTCCCAGCTATTTGGCCGGAAAATTGCAAAATGCAACTGGCGGAAAATGCAGGGAAAGGCAACAAAAAGCCGCAATAGCAAACACGCAACACAAGGCAAACATGCAGTGGCAAAGGGGGAGGAGGGGAGAATGTTTAGCAGGTGCAGCTGGAGTTGGTTCCCAGGTGGGTGAGAGCGCAACAGGAGACACGAAACAAAATGTGACACGGTTGAATGAAGAAGCCAAAAAGCACATTGCATAAGCTTGTTTACACAAGCGCTGACTGTCTCTCTCTCTGTCTTCCTCTCTCCCTCTCTAGCTTACTCATTCTTTGATTCGCTTCGATTCTTGGCAAGAAGTGGAACTTGGCGTACCATCAAATCTGTCCACACAGTTCCGGCTTAACGCCGAGTTACACATCCCGCCGTGATGCCAACTTCCCACTTTGCCCGCATTGCCGTGAAGGTGTAGGGGAGTAAAGGGGAAGGGAAGGGTGCGTGGGGAAGATGTCGCGAGTTGCCAGTCGGCAAATTGTTAGTTACGTGTTACGTGCGAGCTGCGAGTTGCGGTCCTCAGTCCCGACTTGTCAGGACTGTCATCATCGTGTGTTGATTGCCCTCCGTCGACAGTTTGCCTAACTGCAGCTTGCGGCTGACATATTAATATCAAGCTGTCGTTCCCGCTGTGCTCCTCTACTCTCCCCTCCTCCCCTTTTCTCTCCCCTCCTCTATTGGGTGCCTTCTCTGCCTGCATCTGCACACACATTACACACGTAACCAGCCATGACAAGCCATGCTCCGGCGCATTCAGCTTGTATGTCAACAAAATAATAACAAACGCATTCTCTGCCCGCAACTGCAGTCCAAGGGGTGGACAGAGGTAGGAGAGGGAGGGGCAAGAAAGAGAAAGTCGCACGAGTCGGCGAAAGTATAAAACACAACTTGTCTTTATTGCACCATTGACTCTCGTAGCCATTTTTCGACGTGTCGACTTGACGACGAGTCTTCCAGTCACCAGGCCCCTCCCTCCGCACCCCCCTGCCAATACTCCCTCCCTGACAATGACAGTGACTGGGCATAAAACTCGTAGCATCTCAAGCGATGTCATTTTTTACACGCTTTGAAAATGTAATTTTGATTTTCTCATAGCTATCAATATTTTTATCGCTCTTGTTACACATGCCAGGCCATACATATATGGCGATATGGGGATTACATTGCCTCGATTAGCTAAACGCATAAAATACTAATAAACAAGTGTGTGTCTGTGTGTGTGACCCCACATCCGGCACTGAACTGAGGCCGGAAATGTAACTTGAATTCTTAAATACGCATAAATGTTAAAGGGGTGACCAACTCTCATGACGTTGTTCAGGTACCTTTGACTGGCAGCCTTTACATATGTCCAGCATAACAAGACCAGCAAACAAATACAGAGTTGTGAGCTGCAAGAATACTCTGGTTCCATTTACAAAAGAACAAATAAAAAGTAAAAAAAAAAATATGTAGAATTTAAATTTGTAGAATATTTGTGTTCCTTTGCTGCAAAGCTCCACAGGGTGTTTCCATGTCCTGAAGATATTCAATGATTAAATAAAATGCTGTTGTTGCACTAAACTTGTGTAGTAGTGTTGGTAAATGCTTTTTGAAAGCAAGAACGAATGCTAAAGTCGAACGCTCTTGACTACTACCCACTACTCACTACTACTATACCCATTATTTTCCACCACTATTAAATATTTCTTAAAAATTTAACTTCTGTTTTTAGTGTAATTTGTTTTGCATACTTTTTAGGGCAAGCCTGCTTTAAATTAAATTATATATATTTTTTTTTGAAATTCAGTTCAGTTCCTTCTGAACTTAATCTAATGTGTAGCTTAAAAATAATATAATGGATAATGTGCCTTAATAATAATATATACAAATGTACAATTGCGAGATTATGATATCTTACGGGTAAGGATTTCTTGTTAGTTATGCGTTCCCTTAATAATAATAATACAAAAACTCTGCTGTTGATGCAGGTTAAGAACACATATACTTGCTGCCAACTGCAGCCATGCTATGTTCTATTTTAGTACAAGTAATTAAATGTAAATTAACTCAATTTACGTTCCCTAGCATATTGTAGAAAACATTTTGTTGCCTTCCTGGGCCAAGTCTAGCGACGCATAGAGTTGCCATGCGCCGCCGGCGTCTACAAAAGTCTTTATAAAGGAAAAGGCAAAAAGACGGTGTTGAAAAGTACTCAAATGTTGCCATTGGATGCAGTTCATGCTTCAATCAACGCAATCAGATGCAGCTCGCATCTTTGCCACATGCAGGTGAAGCAAGAGGGTCCTCTGCGAGTCGGGCCTGACTGTTTGCCTTATTGAGGCACGTCGAAAAGGAGCAGCTTTTGCGACACATTGCCTTGTCGACACTGTCGATTAATAAGACCTACAGGTCCACAAAGGTCTGGGGTGGAAAAACTTCGAAGAAAATGAATAAAATTTCATTAGTGCCGCACAACAAGCATAATTAAATAGCATTAATGGCAACCAAAGAGGGCGGGGCAGGGCAGGGCAGGGGGAAGTTTATCAAAATGGCAACGTGCCACACGTTGCGAAGCCCCTTGTCGAACGTGATATTCGCCTCTCGCAGCTGTGGAACAGGCGCTAATGGAATACACTGGCTATTTGTGGCCATTTGTGACAACTTGAGGAGGCTTTTCAATTAGGCACGTGGGCAAAGCATGAAACGAGATTAAATTGCATGAGATTGTCATTCAATCAGCAAGTCGCAAATGAAGATTCATCGTCTCGCTTTGATGATGCGATATGCGATATCTGATGATATTTATAAAATGATTTCTGCATTTATTCATGTTTGAGCGCAATTGACTTTCGTTGTCAGCTTGCAGAGGAATTGCATACGTGGGCGGCAATAAACTGTCGATTTCTGCACATATTTATGTTTTATTTACATCCTCTCTCTGTCTCTCACTCTCTGCCTCTCTTGCTCATCTGGTTTATTTTTCATTTGCCATCAGTTTTCATTTATTTTCCATTAGGCTAAGAGACTGTCTGCCTGCATCCTTTTTCATCCGTCACAGAACATGGCGTAGCATCGACGAGGCGTAGGCGTATGAACACCCACAAGTTGAGTTAATATTAAATATATTGGATATATATACTATAGTATATATCATATTGATATACACGCCCTCTGCTTGCAATAAAGTTCATAAAGAGGCAAACGCCAAGTGCATGCAACTGTTGAATACCCTGCACGTAGTTTCAAACCCCCTACTATACCGAGCTATCAAGAGTCTTTCGAAACTGTAAGTGAGCTCATTCTTAACTACATACATATACAAAGGAAACTTCCTGCCAAAGTTGATGTCTCTAACTCTGAAAACAGTCAAGATCTGTGAGTTCATACAGACAACAGCGCAAACAAAGAGACACGACTAGGAATTTGCATATAGAATGTACTTTGCAAGACTTGCCACGCCCCTTTTCAGTTGCTACGTACCTGGTAAGCTAAGACTTCAAACTCAATACCAACTTTCAAGCAATTTTCAATTTGTGCAGGGTACAAAAGCGAGCAAAGGCAGCTGGGGAGCTCAACACGAGCCAAAAAGCGCACAAAGGACTTGGATAAGGGGATGCGAGGCAAGATAAGGTGTGGGGGGGGTGTACAGGACTAGCAGGTGCGGCTGTCGTCGCATTTAGCTTTAAGCAACGAAATGTGCTTCGTTGCGTCAAAATCAAAGGACTCTCTGCAGAAAGCCTTTTGCGGCAGGACGAGGAATTCAACAGTCGTAAATTCATGAGGCCCGTTTCGCTTTAGTTGCAGCAGCCCTTTTTCGCCAGCCTTTATCTTCATCTTGATCTCAGTGCGTATCTCTGTCACGCCCCCCTCCCCCTCGATCCCAGTCCCATTCTCTCCCTCCTCAACTCACTGCACACGCCAACAAAAAATTGGCAAAATTTTAATTTTCCACTAGATTTGCGTGGATTTTTGGCTCATGTTTTGTTTGCTCTGTTGTCCTTTTCGGCTTGCTTTGATTTCCCAACACCCCACACACAATCAGTGTGTGTGTGTGTACAGAGGGGAGGGGATTGTGTGTGGGTGTGCCAGCATGTGAACTGCTTGTGTGGGAGCGCGTGCTGAGCTGTTGCTTTGTTTTCCATTCGCCTGTAAAGGATGCCAAACTCATGGACAGACTTCCTCTCCCCTCCGCCGATTTCTCCTGCTTCCCTGATCCCCAAGCTTTTCCGAGAATCGTGTTCCTGGTCGCTTTGCGGGTGTGAATTCTGAATGCGCTCTTATCGATTATTATGGGGACTTCCTGTTTGTCAAGGACTCTCTCGAACGGGCCGTGGCTGCAACAGTTTTGTCATTTTTCTTCCGTACAACAACAACAGCAGCGTATGATGAGCTTTCCGGCTGATGACTGAAAGATGACTGAGCGAGAAAGAGACTGGGAGAGAGAGAGAGAGAGAGAGTGAAGTGGAGAAGCTTGCTTTTTATTAAACTATTTTTAGCAGCTCAAACGAAATGAAACGAAAGGCATTTCATATCGCATTACGATATGCAGTCGATGCAACGCATTTTCCCTGGACTTTCCCTCGGCCTGCGCAACGTTTTCTTGGTTTTCCTTTTGACAGATGGACGTGCTCGTTTCCGATTTGATTAATTCTAGTGCGATGCCAAATGAGATGGAAACTGCAAATCGGCAAAACAGAAAACAGAAGTACCAAATGTGAAATATGAAATGGGACGAGAGCAACAATCGAGCGACACGCGACAGTGGGATACCCTTGGACGTATATTGCCATAAAAAGTATCTAATTGTATAATACTAATCGCAAGCTACAAATTAATCATAACACTGCAGTGCGCTGCCACCTTGCATCAATTTCGATACGTTGTCAATAATTTATCGCCGCAATTTTCCTAGCGCAAGACTGCAAAAAGCGGTGTGAGCAGTATATATCGGTATTTCTTTATAAATTTTGAATTGGCCAATATCGATAACTTGCAATATATCGATTAATCAAAATTAATATTTATTTAATTGCATTTTATAGCTTTGTATTTTTTACTGACCCTAAAATATGAATTATTAAATAATAATCATATGTGCACGTAAGCATATTATGAATATTATAAATATGTACAAATGCATGTAAATACTTGCATACATTCATATTCATTTACCACGCCACCTATTGGTTGAGTATTAGTATATATTTATGCACATGTATTTTCGGTAATTGACATATGCATGGAAAAGAAGAGTCGAGAAACAGCTCGCGCTTCGCGCTCGCATCGTTTGTCCTTTTCTTTCCTACGCAACATGCAATTTGGTATCCCTAGCTTTTGTAATAGCTGAGATCGGCGCGTTCATCCAGACAGACGGACAGACAGACGGACACGGCTCAATCGACTCGGCTAGTGATCCTGAGCAAGAATATACATACTTTATGGGGTCTCCGACGCCTTCTTCTGCCCGTTACATACATTTGCACAAAGTTAGTATACCCTTTTTTGACCATTTTCAATGGTCCAAGGGTATAAAAATGGGCAAATGGAAAACCGCGCTGCCGACAGCGTTGCTGTTTGCCAGTTGGTCGTGATTTATGAAAGCTTTGATGGGGTCGCTTTGGGAAGAAGTGTCGCGAGAAAGGCACTTGAAGTTAAGAAGAAGACGCAAAGTAAATTTTAAAAGCAAGCAAAAATATTATTATACTTAATTATGCAAGGAACACACACACACACACACAGAGAGAGAGAGAGGCCCGAAAGTGATTTAATTAACTCGAAATTAAATTTAATTTGGCTTAAAGCTGCGAGCTGCTCTGCATTGCTTGGTCCTCTCCCTGGTGCTGATTAATTGTCTGGTTAATTGAGCGACAATGGCTCCATAACATGCACACCTCAAATTTCCGCTCAAGACAGCAGTGTGAAGGGGAGAGGGGTAAGGGATGAGGACTCAGGGCTGATGAGTGACAGTTGAGGCTTTCTGGATCTCGTGTGCGAAGTTTCTGTGAATGGACCGGATAGGCAGGGAGGGGGAGGGACAGCTGAGGCTTTGGCCAGGCGTCACAACTAATTACAGTTTCAGTTCGAGCTTCGGCTTCAGTTTCAGAGTTTCAGTTTCGTAGCCGATTCGCTGCCATAAATTAAACACGCACTGCAATTTCCTCTGGGCACACAGACCAAGAACCAAGGGCACCCGGTGGTAGTGGGCTCCCTGTTGCCTTCTCTGGTTTTCGGCAAGGGCCAAATGATGTGCAAATATGCAAACTGCGTGCGACTCTCGCTTTGCCTCCAAACTTGGCCGCATGTCGAGTGGGCGAGCCAGCGAATTCCCTCGCAAGAGACGCCTTCTTGTGCCCCCGCGTGGCGGCTCCTCGGGGCGGGGCATTAGCATTCACTTGGCAGCAGGATGTACGTGCGTCATTTCCTCTGCCCTCTACGCTCTGCCCTCAGTCAAACACAGTGAGCACAGTCAGTCATTGGCTTTATGGCTTACTTAATTAAAAAATAATATTTCCCCATTAGATTATTTGAGTTCTCTGTGTGCTTTTGACTCAGCATCGCATCCCCCTATGCCGTCTTACTCTCCGGCAAGTACTTATGAGCTTACCCTGTAACCGTTAAGCTCAGACGATAGGTAGTTGGGCTTATCCCTCATTATACCTAAGCCTCACACACTGTACAAGCAAAGTAAAGAAATGTTAAAGACATGTTACAGATATGTTAAAGACATGTTACAGATATGTTAAAGACTTTTTGCAGACATATTACAGACATGTTGCAGACATGTAACAGACATGTAACAGACATGTTACAGACATGTTACAGACATGTTACAGACATGTTACAGACGTGTAACAGACATGTAACAGGCATGCTACAGACATGTAACAGACATGTGATTTAAGCATTTCAGAAATAAAAGCCCGATACACCAGCACCTTCTTGAATACAGGGTACCTATCAGTCGAGCGAACTACAACCATTTTGTTTTGTTATTTTGTGCATTTTCTTTTCGCTTTTTTGCGCTGTGTGTTGTGTCATTGGCCACATAACACGGGCTCAAGGGACAGATATGAACAGAACTTCCTGTGTCATCGTCATCGTCATCGTGTCATTCATTTGCATGCGAGAAAAGTTGACAATCTGCGCCCTCGCACAGTGAAATGTTAACAAAAAGGCAGCAGCCCACCGCGAATTGCCGAATATTGCATGCTCTACTGTGGGTGTAACCCACTATAATTAGATTAATAAATTAAGTATAGTATATCGATAGCAAGATGAAAATTGAATTAATACTTCATTAAACAACTAAATAAATAAATAAGTTTTTTTTTGTTTTTTGAATAAATAAGTAAATTAATAAATATATAATTATGTAAATAAATACATTATCTAGGTATTGTAATTCTTGATTGTAAAGAACCATACACTTTTTACCTACAGCTAAATTAAAAATCATAGTTCGACAAGTTGAGTTCTTTAACTCTTTTATAAGAACTTGAATGTATTCTCTACTAGTGTAGACACAATTCCATAATATTAACAACAACTCTTTATATTCAATAATACTCTCTCACTCTTTAATTCCTTCTTACATTTCAAAGGGCGCGACAAAGCGAAAGTATCCTGCAAAAGTTATCGCCCTTAATGATGTGCCAAATAAGTGACAAGTACTCAGGCACACACAGACACATTTATATACAGACACATGCATATACCTATGTAGGTGTGTATGTGTGTGTGTGTGTGTTATGAATACAAATGAAAGTGCGACGGCGGATAACAAACCAGTTTGTGAGTTTGCGTCCCCAATTCGTTGACTTTAATTGCACAAAAGCCATAACATTTTGATTAGCTGTTAGCTGGGTAGTTTCCAGCAGCAAGTTGAGCTGGGTGACTGCTTGTACGAATACAGGGTACATGGTAGAAGGTAGAGGGTACAGGGTGGAGGTGGAGGACACCTGTTAATACACTGTGTTAGGGCACATTCTGGAGCCGAGCAAAAGTGTTTATAATTCGCCACCTTGACAAGCACTTCGAGGTAATCTAATGTTTATCTGGCCATTAAAAGTACTATCTGTCGTTCGTTTTAATGGGCCAAGGGTCATTGTAAAGGGGTATTCACCTTTAACTTTTTATTGCCCTCATGCTCGACAGTCTTTTCACAGTTTGAAGAGTGGGAAAGGAGAGTTTGTTGTTGCGAATTGTCAAGCAACATTTTGTTGTCACTCCTGACCTCCTTACTGAGCATTCATTTTAATAATTCAACAGTTGCATAGACTGCTTTTAAATTTTCTTTCGATTTATATGCAAATTCAGTCGACTTTTAGTTTATTTATTTCGGTCTGCCTGCTCGGACTCTTGTATGTTCTAATTTGGTTCAACTTAATTTGCCGTATATAGCTTAACTTTAATTGTATGCATTGAACTGGCTATGCCACTTTGGATTACTATTCGACGGCTACTGGCATTGTTTGCCATAATTATGGTAAATATATGTCTTCAACAGAACCCATTGACCTTCTCCCGCAGAGACCACTTAAATTGATTTAAGCGATCCCCACATCGAGATCTGAATCCGTTGGTAAATACGGGCTCGATGTTGTTTGCCTTCACAAATACAAATACAAATAAACTCACAACAAGTTGTTGTTGTTGTTGTTGTTGTTATCGATGTTGTGTGGGAACTATTTGCAAATGTAATTAATGAGGTAAGCGACATGTGCGCCAAGTATTGCCTTAAAGTGTTGACCCACTGCGGGGCACATTGACCCCGAAGAGAGTGGCAATTGAATTTGAATACCTATACTTATATCCATACTGAACTCTACTATGCACATGTCTAGAAGAGCAGCTTAGAGAGTGAGAGCAGGTTAGGAGTACGTTTTCGGTTTACTTAAGCAAGAACAACTTTGCTTGTTATACCCGCGACCCGTTGGGTAGAAGAAGGGTATGTATGTAATAGGAGAAGGAGGCGTGGCAGACCCCATGAACTATATCAACAGTGTTGGCGATATATGCGTGTCTGTCTGTCGAGTCCCAAGCGTAATATTAATGCAGGCTAGTTCATTTTGGGTAAACTCAATAACTATGATATGTGATCGGATAATTAAGATAAAAGTTGTTTTTTTTTTTTTCTCTTTTTTTATATTATTATAAGTGAAGAAACCGTACATCGTAATATACTATATTATCTTAACATCACAGGGAGAAATATTCTTCAGAATTGCCAAACACTATATTAAAGTAAGTGATGTAGGAACATAGGTGAAAAGTGTTCATTGTTGTCCAAGTGTCTTCGCAAGGCCTTGCCGTTTGAGTCGCCTTAGAGGTCGAGCGCGGATAAGACGTCTTGCAAGAACACTGCTGTGTCTCTGTAGTCTGTCACTGTATCGACTTGTGTGTCTCCCAATTTGTGCCATAACTGTGTGATAGAAGTTATTGAAGAAATTCTGAATATGCACTGATTTTGACGCCTCTCCCTAAAAGTATGCAACCAAAATATACAAAATATAGAAGTTATATATTGGTCAGGTGTGTAGGGTATAACAGAGTAGAGCACACTCGACTGTTGCTTTAGCGCTTGTTTTTATTCCTTTTTAAGGCAAATTGTATTTTGGTTAACATTGTTGCAATACTTGCATAATATTACATAGTCTACACAAATGTAATACAATCTGATGCCTGGCCTGATTGTTCCTGACTAACCTAAATGAGATATAAGTACAAATTGCATAGCATTTTCTCGTTTCTTGTTTCTTCTTTGTTATTTTAAAGATGCACTTATCAGAGCCACTCTAGACTTGGAAAACATGTAGGGTTTCTGGTATTTTGTGCAGTATTAATTATGCAGGGTTTCTGGTATTTTGTACAGTATTAATTATGCTCTTGCAGCGATTAAGCTCAGCCAGTGCGTGCAGTGGCGAAGTTTAATTAAAACCGATGAGGCGAGCAAGGGAAGCGGTCAAATAGGTCGCCTGCAATTGAACTTGCTCGCAGTTGGCATCAAGACGTAGGGCATTTAATCAAATAGAATCGCATTGAATTCAAATGAAACGAGATGAATCGATTGATGTTCAAATTGAGATTTCTGCTGGTTGAAAAGTTGTCAAAGGGTTTTGCGCTGAGCTCTGCAGAAAAAAACTTTGCGCAAATGTTTGCAAATCAATCCGATTGGGTCAGGGCACGCATGAGTGAGGAGGGTTACATCATTTGATGAGCCTTCGCTTCACTCGTAGTCTCAGCTGCTGTTAACAACATGTACAGACATGGATATACATGCGTTTGGTTAAAAATGTATTCGAAAATTACCCATACGCACCGTTGCACTGCTGGCATTCATTTACCAAAAGCAGAAGTAGGAGCAGAAAGAGTCCTTCTATGCCGACGGCCAACGGCACATTCAACCGGATTGATGCCTTGGAATTTGCACTGATCATCGCCGAATACGGCATACGAAATACATAATACGTATACGACGCGTTGCCAGCTATTTTACCTACGTTTCCACTGCGCTCGCTGTCGACGTTGATGTTGATGTTTATGTGTCACGCTGCCACGAAGGCAACATTGACGGCGGGCTGCCGCACAAAGGAAAGCTGACAAAGGGGCCTCGTCTCAGGTGACACAAGGCTAAGGGGAAATTGGGTGCGAATCACGGCCTGAAAAACGGAATTTATCACGCATTAGCTTCGCCCTTGGCTTAAGTGTTTGCGCATCTCATACCGCCACATGCCAAAATCTCCTCCCCTACCCCCCGTCCCGCTTCTTTACTTCCCTTACTCTGCTCGTTGCTTTTCCTGCTTTCAGACTCGTGTTTCCTGTGCAAGGCCAATTACCGCAAATAAATCATGAACAGCTCTCGCCCTCTTTGCTTTGATCTAAAATATCTAATTGCTAAATAAACGTACACACACATACACAAGCTTATACATATTTGCCAATTTGTAAGCATGATTTGAATTATTTACCTTGTGAACCTCAAGATTATCCGTCGCTTGACGAAAAATGTTCACTTTAAACAACATGAAGAACAATGTAGCATGTTGTGGGATCAATGTTTGTTATATAATGTTCAAGAAACTGGGCTACGAAGAAGCAGATACATTATTATATATATGTAATATAAATTATTATATATCATTATCATATGCTGTGCTATATTCTACATTTTCATTGTTTTAAAAAAGAAGATTTCATATGAAGCAAATGTCAAGCAAGTACTTACTGGGACGAATAAACTTGTGCAATGTTTATACTATAATAAATTGCGATCTGTTTTATATTTATATATATTATATAGTATATAACTGTACATGAATTCCGTAAACTTTCTTGAAAAAAAGAGATAGATAAGAAGGTTTATTCAAATAACACATAAAAATATGGAAGATAAGGAAATATACGATGTACTTTATAAAGTACATACTATATACATAACTTTTATATATAATACATATGTATGTGTATGTGCATATGTGTCGTACACAATCTTTTCTTCATCTTGGGTTTTGCATTTAAAAGATTCGTTTGCGAAACTGCTGATTAAGTTGGGGCTTCATTTCGAATTCGTTCTTCTGTGTAAAACAGTTTTTAAGCTACTTTGCGAATATTTATTGTAATTATATGCACGCTTGTGTGTGTGTGTGTGTGTGTGTGTGTGTGTGGCATGTTGTGAGTCTTGGTGTGTGTGCGTGTGCTTGTAAAGCTTGTGTAATCAAGGTATTCTTTGCATAGCATTTATCGAAGCACTTAACCGTTGTTGCAGTTGCTGTGGCTGTTGCCTTTGTTGTTGCTGCTGCTGCTCTTGCCGTTGCAGTTGTTGTTGCTGTTACTTTTGTTGTTATTGTAATAAAGTGAATGTTGTGGCAATTTCTCACACCACAGCAGTACCAACGCTGCTGGCGTTAATTAACGTCATGCCCAGGCTCTGGCTCAGGCCCAGGCCCAGGCCCGCACGTGCCTGCCAAGTGTTGTAAAGCGGCAACAAGTAAGTAAAGTTGCACACACGCCTCCCCCTTCTGTGTGCCTGTAGCAGGTGCAACCCACAGCCAAATAGATTTGAATGTAAGCTGGGACTGAGAAGAGCACGACATGCACGATGCATTGCAACCCATTTGGCACTTAATACCAATTCTATCCTGGTTGCCCCTGTTTTCCGATAGCAACATAAAGAGACACAGCATCGACACTGCAACGTTGCAACGTATGCGGTAAGCCAACCAGGTGCCACTTGCTATTCTTGCAACTTTCAGCACAAACTTTACCCTTCCTTGGGTGCTTGTCTGCTGGTGCCGGACAAAGTTTCGACCGTCTAAGTCTTCCACGTGGCCAGCGAGAGAAACTTCCATTCTATGCCGAAGCTTCTTCAGCACCCATTTCATAGCATATTTACGTGCAACATTGCGCAATTGCGCTGCCACCAAATGTGAATGCCACTGAGAATTTTCCTGTCACACTGAAAGAGGCTGAAAAGCCTTTTAAACTTCTTTCAAATGTTCCTCGAACAGGCAAAATTAAAGCAATAACCTTGTGGACATATCGATACATATCGATGTATCGCATTGTCGTGTTGGCTATGTAGTAGAGAGTATATACATATATGTATATACAATATATATTTGTGTTCATAAAGTAGTGACCTACATAAATTTCTATATTTAATACATCACCAAATAGTTGACCAATCATAATTAAACTATCGATTGTGGGCGTGGCATTCAACATTTGAAGCATGTTCTACCTGCGCATGTTAACCAAGAATATTCATGTCTAAATTGGTGTCTCTTGCTCTGATAGTTTCTGTGTTAGACGCGCTCATACAGACACTTTTAGTCTTGGCTTTGAGAACTCTTCACTTACCATACCTTAACTGAATTAGATTGTTGTGACAACATGTTGCTTGCGCTGTTTCTAGCTAGCAATAGCAACATGTTGCAACTGCAATGGGCAACAGTTGCTGATGATAATCCCACTTGAAGAGTAACAACAACAGCGACACGTCTCGAGTGCACGCTTTGTTCTTGGAAGCATTTATTTAGTACGGTACAACAGATTCACACTTGTGAGGGAGGAGAGGGAGGCGAGGGAGGGTAAAGCAAGTCGCACAAGAGGACAATTTACACGTAGTCGAATTTGATTACAGAAACTAATTTCGAGTTGTGCTGCTGCCAATAGAAGAAGTCTATGTACGTCCAACTGTGGCACTACAGGGACTTAGGGCTAATACGATGGGCGCACAGGGGCATTGATGCCAGGCAAATGTGTGTGTGTATCTGTGTGTGTGCCCCGGCACGCAACTGAAGCACAAATGAAACCAGATCGAAGCTGTAGAGATGCCCACAGCGACGCCCCCAGGCACATTCCATTTGCTCTGTACTTTATGACGTTGTTGCCGCAACCTATTGTTGTTGTTGTTGTTGCTGTTGTTGCTGTTGCTGCTGCTCGGGAATTCTTTTGTTGTGCTCTGCTTTGTATTTACCGTTGTTTAAAACAATCGCCTCAAATCAATTAAACTCAAGTGAACTTTTGCCATTTAGGTTTCATCGCATCCTCCAGGGTTCATTGGCAACAGACGCATGAATAATGCCAGCATAATTAATTGAAAAGTCCTCCCACTCGTACTGACGGCTCCCGCTCTCCTTCCACACTTGTCTCCGCATCACCCCCTGTAACACACTCCGCCTAACTGATTTCGGTCCAATGTTTGCTTCGATTGCTTGTTAATCATTTGCATTTAGGTTACGAATAACATTTTACAGTCATGCTCTTCGCTTCTCCACCCACCCCCCTCCTTCTACTCTCCTCAAACCCCCTTCCCTTATTAGTCTGTTTTGACTGTCAGCGATATAATCGGCCTGCTTAATGCAAAACATCGCGCAGGCTTGGCACAACAAACTCCGACAAACTGCGACAATCTCCACTTTGAATACTCAACCGGTCACCCTCCTCACCTTGCCCTCACTACTACTGCAGGCAGACACCTACACCCATGCAGCGCCATTCACAATATGAAGCATGCGACATGCGACAACAAATGTTCTTCATTTGCGCGTAATAAAAGCGAAATCTCCATCCATTGACGGTCTTTAACGCCCATAACTTGTGGCCGACGAAGCACTTGCTACACTACGAAATACCCTGTATACGACCAATCCAAAAGGAAACTTTGATATGTCAATTGATATATGAAATTCAGTTTAACCTGATAAAACTATCACTAAGAGTAGTAGAACACTGACTCAAAATACTATCAATATGCATTTACACATTTATTTTATTTATTTATATTATGAACTCATATCTTTTCAAGAGAGCCCTCTAAACTGTACGTGGTATCTCAGCTTATTCTTGGTCCGCTTCTTCTTGTTCTTCTTCTTTGTTATTCATCGCACTTGTTTTTTGGTTTCGGTTTTTGCCCTCGCCACGAGCCACTCTCAACGCCTCAAGCCACGGACTCAACCTCAAGTGTATTTTACATTATTTTGTATTTAATGCTTCGCTCCCCCTCTCTGGTTTCGCCTTCTACTTCTTCTTCTTCTTATTATTATTATGGCCTCCTCTCCGAGATTCTCAATTTTCGCAATGGTTGTGGCAAATTGGAGCGTCTGTTAATGGAACACAATGTGGCACGCGAGCCTTGCACGTTGATTACATAAAACGAAGCGCTTTAATATGCATGAGTCGAACGCATATTGAATACATCGAGGGGCGGCCAGGGGAGACAGACAGGGGGGGATGGTCTGTAGCCCCCCTGTGTAGCGACTACAATTTCACGCCTCATTACGCATTGCTTCCTCAAGAAGCTCCCTCTGGCGGATGCAATGCAATGCAATTCAGTTAACGCGATAATCATCGAAAGTTAGTTCAGTAGTCGACTGAGAAATATTCTGTATGCATATGTGAAACCTGGGTTTTTATTTGTTATCCCCCAAAAAAAAAAAAAAAAAATTTATTATTAGTTCAGACTTGAGAAAAGGAGAAGCAAACTAGGTGGAAGGAAAGTTAGTTAACTCAAGTTTATATCGGTCAATGCATGACTTCTATCCATCGTCATCAATATATACTATATATTTATATATATATATACTATATATTTATATATTCATATATAGTATATATAGTCACTTTGTTAAACTGTACAGCAAGTGAAACCAGCTGAAACTAGTCGAGCGCATTCGAGTGTGCGATACTCAGGAATCAGCGCTGAGCGGAGCTATCGTTTTTCCTCGTTAGCTCACAGGCACACTCTCTCCCTCCCTCCCCCTCTCTCTCTCTCCCTCTCTCCCTTTCTCCCTCCCTCCCTCTCTCTCTCTCATATGTGGAAGCCCTCTTTCATCACACAAACTGCTTGCATTTCCTGTACTTGTTGTTCGTTCATTCCTCCATTTAAAACATAACTCAGTTAAGTTTGGCATACAATCTTTTCTCTACAGGGTATAAACTAACGTTGAACTCTTAAAATACCAACGTAAAAATGAATAATTAAACCAAACCCTTTCTTTTGCCATCACAGAGCTTAACTTTATGTGCCCATAGCTCCACCCATACATAAAGTACTATATATTTCCATGCATAAGTCTGCATTGATAGGCACCTATCTGCACAGGTACCTATGTCTGTGCATACAGTGTGTATGTATTTCCAATACGATGCGCCATTGTTATTATGCTACATAACCAGACGCAAACACTTAACCACACACAAAAACACAACTTCGTGTATGTGTGTGTGTGTGTGTCTGTCTGTGTGTGCGTCTGTCAGTGTGTGTGTATAGTCATAACGAAACAATGGCCACCATCAACATCAGCAACAGACACAGGAGCATCAGATGCAACTCCAACTGCAACTGGCTGTCTGCCTTGCCCAAAGTGAGGCATTAAATTAACGACAACAGATTCGGGTTTCAGTCGTGTTCACTCAATTTGCTACTGTACAACCCCATGCTCACCCCCCTCCCCCCACGCTGGTACATAAGCCCGCATTCTAACGCACTTTATGACTTTATGTGAGACAGTTCAAGGGTGAATCGAAAAGAAAAAGTAAACAAATAAGAGTGTGCACGGTTGTTGCCCACCTATTAAAAAAGTGTTGCATACTTTGAGGCTGAGAGCGCAAACTGTTTGCCAGGGAATGTTTTTTCTATATAACTTCTATGTTTATTATCCGATTGCAATGCAGTTTTCATAGAGATACTCATAGTCAAAATGAGGGACAGACAGACTATATCTTCTCTGTACTTATAGAGCAATCCAACTGACTTTGTGCCCCCTGGAACTGAACTCGGTTCTAGCCACATGCCAAGTAGGCCAAAGGGGGCTGGCTCACACAGTATCGTCTCACTCCACAGAAACTAACATCTATTAGAAATTTAAGGAACGCCCCGAAAATACGTATTCATAAAAACATATACTTTCTTTGGTACAGGCAAGAGGTGAGTTGACAATTGCTGGAAGCGTCTGGGTTCACGTTCTACAATTTTGCAGCAGAATGGCTTCTGGCATACAGGTGGCCTTAGACTGCAAGAACGTCTTCGAGGAGATACGCCGACTGAAGCTCCATCGCTATGTGATCTTCATCATCAAGGAAGAGTGCCAGATTAGCGTGGAGTTGATCGGAGCTCGCGATGCTGACTACGAGCAGTTTCTTGAAGATTTGCGCAAGGGCGGACCCGAGGAGTGTCGCTATGCGGTATATGATTATCCCTATCACCATCAGTGCCAGGGTGCCTCATCCACCTGCCTCAAGGAGAAGCTCTTCCTGATGCTCTGGTGTCCCATGCAGGCCAAGATCAAAGACAAAATGCTATACTCCAGCTCGTTTGCCGCCCTCAAGAAGGAGCTGTACGGCATTCAAAAGTACATCCAAGCCACCGACTTGGACGAGGCATGTAGCCAGTGTGTCGAGGAGCAGCTGCGCTTTCTGGATCGCGACTAACCAATACACTCAAAAGTGGTAGTAGAGCAGTACAAATACTATATACATACAAGCATCCACCAAGCAAGACCTCCTTCCCTAACCAGCAAAGGGCGTTCAAATTGTTGAGTTGCATATTCTGTCATTATCTTCGAGCTTCTCAATTCGTAGAGGCATAAAGTTGGCCAAATGAATTGGACAATGTGCGTGCGAAGGGTTTTTCATTAACATAGGGTATCTTAGCTGTCGAGCAACTGTTGCTCCTGTTGTTCCTCTGTGCTTGTTACTGATGATGCGAGTAGAGGCGAAGTAACCCCAACCAAATCTAGCGGCAATTTAATTTGATTTTGCTGCCTTCTAATGAGCCCATTTAACATTTGCCTGAGCGGCCACTGACTGACTGAATGCCTTAAATTTGGCAAACGCTTTGGGCGAATATTATTTTCGAGCGCGCCGACTGTAATTTATTTTGCCCGACCCGCCTCAAACTCACTCAGCCCCCTCTGCCTCGCAGCGACGCTTCCCGGAATGGCTAAAAATAATTTAGCTGCGGCAAAGGCGACGCCAGTGTCGGCTTTTGTCGCTCGGGAGACGGCAAAACTTTTGCCATTGAGACTTTTTATCTCATTCATAAATCATGACCAAGTTACGAGCAACTTGCTCCGCCTGCGACCTCTCCGACCGCCTCCATCTAGGTCCGACGCTGAGGTAGCCTTCCATTTCATTTGCCAGAGCACTGGAATTAATCAAATCGAGAATGAGCACGTCTTCTCCTCCACCTACTCCTCCTCCTCCCAGTCCCCGCATCGAGGGTACAAAAATTCTGACGTTTTTTTGATGGGTGCGATGAGCTCAAAGGAGCGTGTGTGCAGATCAGGACAAAGACAAACGGACTCTGTTGAATGTAAATTGTAAAACAGTTTAACGGCATTTCATTCCATCCATCTTGCTGTCCCCCACCCCCCTCCCCCCTTGCAGCGCCTTCTCTTCGATTGCGCTGGAACAATGACATCTCATTTGGTCTTCGATTCCCACAACGTTCTTGCCTTGCAGTTGCCCCGCTCCCCACCTTCAACTCACTACGTCTCGGCAACGTTGAAGCAGGTCACGAATTCTGTTGCCGCTGAGTAAGTCCAGGAAAATTCATCATACGCCGCATTGACTGCGCCACAAACAAAAGAAAGAACCCACACAGACTGCGACTGGGCAAAAGCCGAGAAAACAGTTGCTGATTCCACTTGGGATTGGGAGCAGGAGATGACAGCAAGTCGATAACGATGATGGTGCAAGGAAAACATTGAGCATTGATCGACTGGCAGATACTCTAACTGAATCATAAAAATAGAAAGATCGATTCACATCTGCATTAGACTTGCTTAGGTTTGCGCCCTTCTGTGTGTCGCAAACAACTGTGCACAATTAATATACCCTCTGCAAGTGTATAATGAGTGCTATGCATTGCAGTTGTCGTATCCGAGCGAGTAAATTGTTGATTGGTCTACAAGTTATTCCAGTTAGTTTAGTCTCCTGCTCGTCTATTTTTAGCTGCCGCTTTTAAAGCCTTGTTTATGTGAGCTGCCCTTATAGGACACTTGTATACAGCTTGAATTTAATACTTAACTTAGGTATGACACACCTAGGTACGCCTTAAAGATAAAACAGTAAGCAGTAGCTGACAACGCCACTCAAATCTAGTGGAAAATTAAATATGTTGACAACAAAGAAGATGAAAAAAAAGGGGGCAAAATATAGGAAGGAGATAGTTGAATTAAAGATTGAATGAGATCAGGATTGAATGTTACTTAGTTCTTGTTCCTACTTCTACGATTTGGGGTTAACTCTTCTGAAATATATTTACAACCTTACAGAGAATATATTACTTTTGGCCAGAAATTACAACTCTCCCTGGGAAACATCGCCGACTCCATAAAGAATACATATTCCAAATCAGCATCAACTGAGGAATAAAACTAGCCTTGTCAGTCTGTCCGCGTGTCCGTCTGTTGCAACACAAACTAGTCCCTCAGTTTTGGAGATATCCCAAAGAAACTTGAAAATTGGCACACATGCTTCTTTCTAATTGCAGCACGCTGTAAATAAGTCAGAACGAACCGATATATCGTATAGCTGCCATACAAACTATCTGCCGATGTTTGGTATTTGTTAAGATATTGTAACCAAATTTACTACTTCGGACTTTTTCTATATATACAATATGCATATACAATTTCATAAGAATCTAACCACTATAAGATACGAGGTGTGTTCAAAAAGTAAGGTGACTTTTCAAATTTCGCGGACAATGTACTTTCGATTGTCAATTTTTTTGTTTTGTTGTGTTGGTACACTCTTCCCGAACATCTGTTCCAAGATTCAAGTGAATGGCATTTTTTGTTTGGTTGTGAGAGGCGTAAAGGTTATAAGTGTTTTGCGTGCTCGGCGATTTTTTGCTAAATTTTGACCAAAAGAACCGTCGCATGAGCATCGCTCAAGAGCTGTTGAATGACGTCAACGATGACCCAGATTTACTCAAAAGGGTCATAAGTGGTAACGAATCATGGGTATATGGTTATGATATCGAAATCAAAGCCCAATCTTGGCACGATCGGAGGATATAAGACCCTGCCAGAGCATAAAACCCCTCAGCATGCCAAAGAAAGCCTTTCCTTCTGGTAGTATATATCTTTGTTATCGTAGCATTAATGTAATATGAACCTAATATAGATGTTGTACACATTAGTTTTAGACTCGCAACGACACAATATTTATTTACTAATTATACGTTAAGCGATTAACATTGACTGGGAACCTAACAGAGATGAAACATATTGGGGGAAAGCGATGGTACTGCTAAACAGAAAGTGGGAATAAATTTGTTGGTTATGGCTGATTATGGCTGGTTATGGCTGGTTATGGCTCAGATATTCGGGCTGGCATCTATCTGTGTTTGAAAGTGAACGTGGAGTATGTGTCAAGCTTCATCGGTGGCAGAGGCTCCGAGCGGTACTCGTGGTGGGGCACAGCGCCACTCGAACGACGCGTGCGTCTCTGCTGACGCACAGTCCAGTGTAGACGATAGAGTTCTTCATCGTCCGAATGGCGATGCGCATCGGGCTGAGGAGTCCTGGAGCGAGGCGAGTGCTTTGCTGTGGATAACTTTGTCTTCGACACCGAGTCACCGGGCTGGGCACGCAGAGTCCTTCCACTGTGCGCTATGATGCCCATCGATTCGGGCACCTGGGGAAAACTGTTGGAGCTACTCTTCTCCAGCTGCAGACCCTGGTTGGCATTCTTCCGCATACGCTTCCGAACCACACTGGGTATGTTGAGCCGTGAGCCATGCAGGTCCGAATTGCTGTCCAGGCTGTCGGGCGGCGTTAGCTTACCCTGTTTAATCAGGCTAAGCCGATTCATGCGATCCTGCAACGAACTGTTCAGCTTTGTGTCCGCAGCGGCATCTCGCTTCACCGCTCTGTCGACTGCCCCCTGGGACTCGCGCACCCTCTGCTGCCGTGTCTGTTGCAACATTTGACGTGCGCTCTGCAGCGAGGCTTGGAACTTGGGCAGTTGCGTCAGCACAGAATGCTCTGACTGTTTCGCCGGCACCGAGGGTAGCATATCCTGCACGCGCCGCTTCACAACACTGGCAATGCCCAGTTCCGATCCCGTGCCAGCATCGTTGAGTCCCCGCAGCACGTGCGGCAGCTGATCGTGCTGCTGTTGCTGCTGCATGCGCAGTTTGACCATGGTGGCAATGCTGGGACCCGTGTCTAGTTTCCTGTCACTGACTGAGGTCTTCGGCTCCAACGTGGGGCTGTTGATGCGTTCGAGAAATGCAAATCTATCGATATAGTAAAGTTTTTCCGGCTGCTTTACGTTTTCCGGGCCCATCGTGTACTCGATCATCTGCAGCTTGTACAGGTTGAGGCGGTAGCGCATGTTGGCAACGCGACTGCGAACGAAAGACGCTTTCATATGAGGGCCCAACTTCTTGGCTATCTCCTCCCAGGCCTGTCGCTTTTGCTCGACATCAGCGTGCTCGCGTAGCGATGTGTTCCACAGACATTCGTACTGGGCATACAGATCAATCAGACGATAATTGAACTCGTGATCTTGTGTCGATGGCAAAGATTCAACGGCACTGCTCTTCGCCGAGTCACGGCGTTGTCGTTCCAAGCGACGTGCTTCCATTACACCGTCCGCCCGGAACCCAGAAGCTAGAGTACTACTGAATATCAATGACAACAAATTTAAAGTTTGCTCCCGAATATCTGAGAGTGTCTGTACACATAAATCTAGATTAATTCATATTCCAAAACAAATCAAACAGTAACAGGCAAAGGAAGGCATAGCAGACCCAATAATGTTTATTCATTCAACTGAGTCGATTATCCCTGTTTGTCTGGCTAGTTGATCGCAACGAGCTCAGCTATCATAATAGCTGGAGATATAAAGTTTGGCATGAAGGTGTCTAATTATTCCCTCTTTACAGAAATATATATATTTAAAAAATCTTTGGCTTGTCGAAGGTAATATACCTCCGATCGTTCCAAAACTGGTTGTATATAATGGTGCAGAATTTAATGGTATTGTGTATATTCAATATTATTTCTAAAATCAGAACAGGTCTTAATACAAAAAACTGCATTTTGGCCGATTATTCCTATGGCAGCTATATGTTATAGTGGTCCAAGTTTGATGAAATTGTATATGCATAGTGTCTATATAGAAAAAGTCCGATGTAGTAAATTTGGTTACAATATCTTCGCAAATAACAAAAATCGGTCGATAGTTTGTATGGCAGCTATACGCTATATCGTTCCATTCCTGCTCGTTCCGCCTTAGTTATAGCGTCCAGCAATAAGCAGAGTGTGTGACAAGTTTCATTAAGATAGCTCCAAAACGAAGAGACTATAGATGTATATCGTCACCTTAAATTTGCAGAATATGTTGTTGGGAATTATAAGGTTTTTTGAAAATGTGAAGTAGGGCATCTTAAAGTCGGTCTGTCGCACTGCATCTTTTGTAATTTGTTTTCAATCAAGTAGTCTACGACATTTGACTTGGTCAACTTTTGGTCTTTAGGTCAATTATATTCAGTTTTATTCTGTCACCGATTAGATTAAAATATATAAAATAAGTTTTTAAAAAAAATTTCGGTTTTTATCATTTTCTTTCTTTGGCTCCTACAGAAAGCAAATTGACTACGACAATGTGTGACCACGGGGATCGCGAAATCCCAAAGAAAGACCATGAAAAGTCACGCGAAAAGCTTTCACAGTTATTGTTGAACATCTTCAGTGAGCCTCCGGCTAGCGGTAGTTCAGTACCTGCAAAGCCACCCTCTCCTAATCAGTCTGTTAAATCAAAATCATTCAGAATTTCGCTTAGCCGTGGCGTCTCGTGCCGTGCTGGCGCATTTCGATGTGCATCTGCCCATTCAGGGCCCGTTCGGCCTGGTCAACCTCGATCTGGACAATCAGTCACTGGACCTCCTCGACAAGGACACGTGCGTCCTGGAATTAGTCGACCTGGTACAACCGGCTGTCATCCGTCTCTCCGTTCCAAAACGTTTCAGGTCAGGCCGATTAAGGCAAATAAAAGTGAACCGAAGTTAATTTTTGCCGGACGATATATGACAAAAGTCGAGCGTGCGAATCCCTTCGAAGTATCGAAACGCTTTGTCGGCCCTCACCTGAAAGGCGACTGCAACGATTACCCGGACCCGGAGCGCATTGTTCGAAAGATTTTTGGAGTACGAAATCTGACAAACGTGTTGCTACTGATCACGCCTTCATTTGAAAAACAAAAAGACAAGCACATTCTACACGGATATATGATCGATGCGCAGCGCCATTTGGGCGTAACCAGCCTGACTACCGCAGATAAAGAGCTCATCGAGCGCACGCATAAATCAAGAAACTACTCGTTAATGTACTGCTCCGTCTATGTGGAATTGAAGGATGCATTCATGAATACACAAATCAAGGAGAAAATCTTCAGCACGCTAGCCATGAAATCGATGGTACCCGTGTGCAGTTTCTTCAAGGATAAGATGTTAACTCTTAGATATCGATCCTTTCCGGTAACCAAAAAGACTTGCAAGCCATTGAGTCGAGTGGCTTCAGAGAATTCAGTTTTGAAAAAAACTGCAAGTGCGCCATTAAAAACGTGCGGATCTGTTTCGGTGAGCTCTATGTGTTTGCGAACACAACACAGTTCGCAATTGACAGTCTCTATATATGAGCAACCAACTGGGGAAGAAAACAAAATAAATGTAGAAACAACAGAAGAGTCTAAAGCGGATTGTTCCAAAACAGATGGACCCATAGTAGTAGTGGCGACAAAACCTAAAGAGCTCATAAATTACAAGACTAAAATAAAAGAGTGGAGAGAAAAGCTTGAGAAGAAGAACAAGTTGCTTAAAGAGACGCTAGAAAAAACCAATCGTAAAATTGTTGAGCCAAAAACAAAGGATCCCAAAAAAGAAAAATGCATAAATTTACCTAATAGAAAGCAAGAAGTGTTCCCAAGAAATGAGGATAATAACGTAAAAAGGTTCAACGTTAGGAAGAGTGTATCGAAAAAAGACATTAAAAATTACTTCGCGAAGAGAGAAGAGTCTAAAAAGGAAGAGCCTAAGGAATGTACCAAGCAGAATACAGCGACAAATTCTCAGCCTAGGAACTATTTGACTAACAAGTATTATGCTAGAAAGGTGTTACCTAAATCCGATGAGCTTAAAAGGGAGAATCTAAAAGTCTACCAACCAGGAAAGAGCTGCCCGAAAAACCAGCAAGACCCAAAAGCAACCTTGGTCTCTGAAGAATCTAAGCATGACGAGACCAAAGCGGGGTCAACTAAAAAAAGTGGCCTGGAGACTAAAAACCTGACGTATACAATAGGAACGAATAGAGTAATGCAACATAAAAAGATAAATTACAATTTGCAAGATTCCAGCAAGTTAGAACCTAATTTATTGGGAAATAAATCGATCGAACAAAAGATTCGGGAGAGACAGTTGGAGAAGACTTTCAAGGAGGCGAATAAGAAGCAGAAGAGTTATGTAAATCTTTCGATGCATTTGGAAGGTCTCCCTAGAGACATCGACGTTACAAAGAATATGCGCCAACAAAGCATCGAAGACATAGAGCTTCAGGATGAACTTAAGAAAACGTCTGAAAAGAAAGAAATAGATTCCGCAGTTAAAACCCCCGAAACAAGCAAAGAGACTGGACTACCTGAAAAATTGGAGACACCCGAAATTAAACGATCCAAGATAACTGTATACAAAGCTGCACTGGCCACTGTGAAGGTACCAAAGATACCCCGAGTTAAACACTCCGAATGTAGTCTGAGAAGTCGTACGTCCAATGTGCCAACCAACTTTAAGAGACGAGTATATGAACGCTTTGGGCGGTGGCGGGATGATTTTAGGGTTTTCGTTAGACCACACCGTCTACACGAGTCGAAAGGTGCTATTCATATGCCAATCATTACGGATCAGCCGCAGGTGAAATTCAATAACACAAGTTCAATTATAGAGGCAAAGTCGAAGCTCTTTGACCGCCTGATGGAACCAGTTAATTTACCCGATCACTTCTCCAATGAAGCCTGTGAACACATTCGAAGTCGACTCATCCAGATCGATGCGAAACAAGCGTTCTTCAAGTTTGACAAACTGATGAAGAAAATCAACGAAAACCCCATTCCCCACTACAGACATTTGATGACGTTCTTCAAGTTTGTCATGCTGCTTGACATCAAACTCTTCGTGCGGGAAGAAATTTGCTGGCCCGGCTACGCGCCGACTTCAGAGCCACGCTACCAGGTCGAGTGTTATGTTTTCGACGATCGCAAGGACTTTCTTGTGTCGTTTGCTCTGCTCTGTCGACAACTACAAGAGTTTGCAGAACTGTACCCGAGCATCAAGCGCAATTTGCGATACATTGACGATGCATTTGATCTTACCATAATCCCACCCTTGATAACCAAATTCCTAAGGTCTGTTATGAATATCCTGCACTCGCGAAGGCTCTTGCAGTTTGTCGCTGAACTAACCTACGACTTTATACAGCCGTTACCAACGCCAGTAAATGTCTTAGATGAAAAACCGGAAGATAAAGAGGACGAATATGTCGTCCATCAAGTTAAACGAATGGAACAGGCACTTAAATCCGTTAAGCAAGCATATTCTCAAACGGATTAACCTCATGAACCTGTGTAAACTATTAATTCACAATTTTACAGAAATCGACATCTCTTCATAATAGTTAGAGTACTGTTTTAATAAATTTGATGTACTAATCAAAATTTTACTATAATATCCGGTTTGCAGTACTTACTTTTTGACACAAACTGATGATACAGTACTGTGCAGATTAGAAAAGTACGTAACTTACCAGAAAGAAAGGCTACTTACGACATGCCGAAATTTCTATACCCTTGCAGGTTCTTATATCCTCCGATCGTGCCAAAATTTAATGGTACTGTATATATTCAATATTATGTCTCACTTAAATTGGCACTGAGTTATTTCTAATCAGAACAGATCAGGTCTTCATACCTGCATTTCGGCCGATAGTTCCTATGGCAGCTATGTGTTATAGTGGTCAGATTTTTACGAAATTTTATATGCATATTGAATATATAGAAAAAGACCGATGTAGTAAATTTGGTTACAATATCTTAACAAAAAACAAAAATCAGCAGATAGTTTGTATGACAGCTATACGATACATCGGACCGATCCGGGTCGTTCCGACTTATTTATTTATTAATTGCAGCATTAGAAGCATGTGTGCCAAGTTTTTTTAAGACAGCTCCAAAACTGAGAGACAAGTTTGCGTTGGTACAGACGAACACATGGATAGACAAGGCTAGTTCGATTCCTCTCTTGATACAGCTTCAGAATACATATACTTTATGGGGTCGAAGCTGTCTCTTAAGTTGCGTTGCATGTTTCTGACCAAAACTAATATACCCTCTGCAAGGGTATAAATATCTCACTTTGTACTTTCTACCTTAACTACTTTCGTCTTGTGGAGCTCTCACGTCATTTGCACAGCAACAGTCTCAGCTCACAACGAGTCGCAAAAGAGCCGAAG
Organism: Zaprionus ornatus; assembly: GCA_018904035.1. Taxonomy (NCBI): domain Eukaryota; kingdom Metazoa; phylum Arthropoda; class Insecta; order Diptera; family Drosophilidae; genus Zaprionus; species Zaprionus ornatus. The sequence continues at coordinate 19,155,266 of JAEIFZ010000001.1, forward strand.
GCTTAAGCATAAGAAACGGAAACTACAGCAAAACCTTTTTGATAAAACAAAAACTGAGGTAAAAGAGAAGCGAGATAAAATTGTCTTCATTCTGTGTAAATAGGGAATACAGAGGGGGAGCGGAGAGAGGCTGGGCAGTGCAAGGCAGTCATAACCGTGCTTTGTGCAGGCAAGTGCATAAATATATGTATGTAAGTATATTCAAGAAGCAAGTCTCAACTGCGCGAGTGATTGGGGAATTGTTGCCACTGCCCTGTCCATCAACCTGTTACTATGTTAGCCTGTTGCTCCTGGCGGAGTTAAATTGAAGTGCAAGCAGCAGCAGAGAAGCAAAGCTCTGAAGCCCAAGTCCATCAACACCAAGTTACTTTGAGCTCAGGCAAGCGTGAATTATAAGCAAAAAGTAGTTTAATTTTCCTAAGCACCTACGCAATTTCTTAAGGTCTTCAAATGCTGAAACATTCCATTGCCCCAGGTAAATATCCTTTCAATTACTTGTCAGTGAACGATAACTACGAGGTTTACTGTTCAACTTAAGCTCCACTTGTCTTGCAGTTCCGATTTGCCTATGAACCCATTGTCCGTTTCAAATGGTCCAGTTAACTTGACGCCAATTATGGCATTAGCCGTTGATATGGATCTGCTTGATTTGATTTGGCGACAAATTCAATCAAGCAAAATGCGATTAATTATGCACAAATGATACGATATTCAGGCGTAAGTCTGGCCCCTGAATATTCCATTGGGTACACTTTGCTCTTGTGTGACTAATAGGCATTCAGTAATTAACAGTAATTGGCGTACAGCTTAGCGAGTATTATAATAGCAAAAGATTAATGGAATATTCAATGGGCCGATTGTAGAACGGCCACTACGTTTGCCAGAGTTCTCTACGATTACAATTTAAAAGTTAAATTTCCATGGAACATATGGACTCTCTACTTTGTATTTAACTATTTTTAATTTGTTGCAACAATAATTAAAACAATTTCTTAACTTTATTGTTATGATTTTCACTCATTTTTCATTTCTCGTCATAATTCATTTTTACTTTGTCTACCTTGTTTACCTTGATGAATTGAATTAGTTTACATTATAAACTTAATTGAGTAAACATAGTATATATTAAAGATAATACTTTAATAATAATTTATCAACTGTCTTGTTTTCTTTTAATTTTAAATGCATTTTTTACAAAATTTCGGTCTTTTATTGTGGCTAGAGCTGGAATGAACACCGATTATATATCGATACATCGATGTTTTCCAATTTTTTGAAGTTTTTCAACATCGATGTTCAGCTCATAATTTGTATGGGTAAGCGAAACTTATCGGAGGCTATATCTCACAAACTAAGCCATCATTGTTTTTTTTATAAAAATCATCGAATCATCGATGTACTTATGATGTTTTTTCAGCTCTAATTGTCGCTTTCTCAAACGATAAGGACGCTGGTCCGCTCTTTCCGCGTTATCCAACACTATTATTGACAGGGTTATCCTTATCAAAATCGACTATAGTCACTAGAGCTGGAAATACATCGATGTTTGCCTACATCGATGTTTCGATGTTTTTCAAAAAAAACATCGATGTATCGATACATCGAACTTTTTTATTAAATTGATAAGAAAAACGTGTTTAGCTTACCAAATCGCTGCAAAGTAGTGACGGGTGTAGTTAGACGGCTGGTAGTTTTTCTTTACGATGGTAAAGCCTAAACATCGAACATCGATGTTTAAAAATCTCGATGTCTCCGATGTTTTGAAAACATCGATGTATCGATACATCGCCGATGTACTTTCCAGCTCTAATAGTCACACTTAAATAACAATTAGCACTATACTGTAGCATTGGCTTTGTAATTCATATTATTATTTTGAAGCTGATCTCTCAAGAGTATCACTATAATATGAACCACATTCTCTTTTATTAGCCATCATATTTGATTGCTGGGTATCAGTAGACCAACAGTTAACGTTTTCATAATGTTATCGCTTATGGAAGGCGCTCTAGAAGTTGAACTTGGTGCACAAGCACAAATTGCAGGACTAATTGAATGGGCTCCATTAGGAGCAAGCAACAGAAGTGGCACAAAAAGGAGGTGCTAGAGGAGAAGAGGCATGTATGGGAGTTGTACCACGAGAAGTATAAGCCGAACTGTCAGCAAAACTAAGAGAAGCACTCGGTAGAGGGGCTAGTAGAGATAGAAAGAGGGAGAAGGAAGCTAGAGAAAGCAAGAGCGAAACGTCAGAGCCTCGTAATTTGGTACTTTATGTGCTCATAAAATGCCTGTGTTATGATAAATGGGGCTAGTGGGCAACGTCATCGGTATCCGGGTCGGTTGGCAGGGGGCGGGTCCTCCTCTGGCGCATAAATCAGCCCAAAGTATTTATTGTATATTAGCTCATCTAATCGCAAAGGCTTTCGGCACAGCTGGCTGTGGATGGCGGATGACAGGGGCGTGGCTGCTGTGCAGAGATGATGAAGGGGGGGAAAGTTATGCGCGCCTGCCAATAATTTGCCAGTTGATTGCCATTGCCGTTGACAGCTTCCGAATACAAAAGTAATTAATGTTTTTTATGGTTTGTTGGGCAACTGCCGGGAGAGTTTGGAATTATCAGGAAGGCTGAGAAAGGGTCTCCAGTGGTCGCAATGTTGCAGCCAAGCTATAGGACAAAAACCAGAAACCCGACACAGCTTCAATTGGCCTGTCCTCGGGCCCTTGTCTATGGCGCTCAATGGGTCCTTCAATTAATTTCAATTGAAATTTCCAGCGAGAGAGAAGAACAAAAATGGCAATTTCAATGAACAATATCATTATTAGCAGTTAATTATAATGCGTATTTAATGCTCCCGTATGATGGGATTTTTTCTCTACCCCTCCCCCCTCTCTTTCTCCACTCCTCCCCTTGTGGTCGAAATGAATTGAAGCGGCTTAAACCGAACTCCAACTGAAGTGGGCGTGTGCATTCGCCGTGCGGTTTCTTTTGAAACGTTGAACAGTTAAATGCAACTGATTAATTAATTTGATAACAGATGTCAGCGATTCAATGAGAGTTCTGTGGAAAAAGCAGCAAAAGCAGAAAAAAACACTGAGTAATACGAGAAAAGGAGAAAAAATCATGCGCAATAATAATGAAAACAAGAAAGACAGATTACCATGCACAGCACATGGGTGGGTATACCCTTTCTCCTTATGGCAGCAATACAAACTGAACCTGAGTTATGTGTATACTATACATAAGTTATGGAATCCCTATGCTATGCTAATACAATCGCCGATCGTAGCTATTATTACATGTACTTATCCTTAATTACATCTATCCTTGATGATATTGAAATCATCTGTACTGCTTGTTGCGGACCTCTGACTCTCTTTGCAAGGGTATTGAAAGGACTGGCATTTATGCGTATCGTCACACGACACCCCCGCGATAAATCATTAAGGTCATAATGTTCACTGGATTACATTAATTTGTAAATTGCAATTTTAATGCCAGGTTGATAAATTATTGTAAGCTCTTCAGCACAAATCGAATTCGAAATATGAATTCCATACGGTCAAATGATTTTCTCCTTTTACTCAAATGTTACATGTCAACTGGCTCGACATGATGGCAGAGAACATCTTCATTAAGTTCAGTCACATGTTATGCGTTATATATGCAATACGATGTACGATATTTAAACTGTAATCATTTCATATTAATAATCTAGTTCCTTATGACCCTCACCTCTGATAGAGTTCTTGTGTCTGCTAACATGATGGGATACAGGGTCTGGGAACAAGATTGATTGCCCGCTGAGCCCGACTACGTATCAACATTGATGGATAAATTGTTCGGCTGGCAGTGGAACTTAAGCGCCGACAATTTCCATTGCAAATCCCATAACCATTGTAAATGGATTGCGTGCAGAAAGTGCAGAAATCGTAGAAGATGAAGAGAGAGAGAAGGAAAGAGACTGTGAACTGTGATGCTCGCCCTGGCAGATACCCTGTGCCAACAAGACTCTGCTGCCAACTGTGCCTTGCCCGAGAGGGTATCGAGCAGGGAAAACGAGCAAGAACAGGGAAAACGGCTGCCACTGCCTCTTGGCAATGCCTCGTCCTTGGTGCACGTCCTGTCTTCGGCATTGTTGTTGCACCGTTTACATTTCCGTAGACGTCGCCATTCATTTTATGCACTTGGCCAGGCAAGGACAGCAGCTGCGATGCTGCGAGGCTGCGAGGCTGCGATGCAGCGCTTTAAGCTGCTTAAACTGTCGCCTTAGTTTGGTCAACAGGATGCTGAAGCAGCGGAGGGAGAGGGGCAGGGTAAGGGGAGCAGGCATCTGCTTAAGGCACTGTTGAGGCAACACTTGAGCCGTTTGACTGTCTAACAACTCGGCAATTTGAGTGCCAAATGAAATTGCAACTGGCGATGGCCACGAGACAAGGCAATAACAAAGGCGCTGCAGAGACTCGGACACAGCACAAAGCAATAAGGTACCACAGAGGCACACAGCACACGTTGCAGACACTACACTACACAGCACAGCATAGCACAAATTAATGTTGCAGCAATTGTGGACAACAAAGAGCAACAGCAGAGCGTCAACAACAGGCGCAGCTGTCAGCTTATCGCACGACAACACTTGCAGCAACAACAGCAACAACACTTACTGTTGTAAGTTGTGATACGTTTTGGGGGGTACACAGACTGCCAACAGCCAGTGTAGCACATCGTCAGACTGCAAATTGGAAATCGCACATTAATTAACTGCACAAAAGAGTTGAGAGACTGCCGCCTTGGGCAATAATCAGAACATTCTCTGCAAATTCTTGAAGTTTATTTACGCTCTCCCGACCGTGTTTATTATGACTTCATTTGCAGCGCTCCTCCCCCTTCCACATATAATTTTCTGTACAAATAAGACATTTTGCTCTCTCTTTCTTTATCACATTCCTTCTCTCTTTATTCCTCAACTCAACTGGAAGTAAATAGATATGTGTGCATCAGTTTCGCTCTAGATTTCCCACCAATTGATGCAGTTGATTGGCGTTTCCTGAAGCAGAAAACCATTGACCGACGAAAGGAAATGCAATTTTCACGCAATAATAAACAAAGCTAAACTTTTGTCTATCTTCGAGTGTGCATTCTGTTTCATATAGTTGGCTTAATAATTTAATTAATTTAATATCTGATTCATGGCTAGAGAATAAGTGTGTTCTTATCTTGAGATATACATACATGAATACTCTGCATGTTGATTGCGATGGCATAAAGCTAGTATGAAAGCTACAGTCGAGTGCGCTCGACTGTGATATACCCGCTACACAACTTTTTTTTTTTTATTTATTTTTTTTTTTATTTATTTTTTTTTTTTTTAGCGCTACACATTTGACCAATATATAACTTATATGTTTTGTGTGTTTTGTGTTGCATACTTTCAGGGAGGGGCTTTAAAATCAGTGCATGTTTAGACTTTTTTAAATAACTTCTATCTTAATTATCCGATCACAACCAAATTTTCAGATATCTTTTGGTTGTTCATAGTCAGTGTGTTTACTAGAAATGAACTGTCCTGTATTACGCATGGAATTGATTTAAGGGGTCGAGAGTGGGCGTGGCCAAAATTGAAAACTTGATCTGCGTTCAATAATAACACATATTGACACCATCTTTGAAATCTAGGCTTTTATACGAACGGACAGACAGACAAACGGACAGACCGACCGATAGACAGACAGGCAGACAAACAGTCGAACGGACAGACAGGCAGGCAGATAGACAGACAGACATACAAAAAAAAAGACATACAGAAAAACAGGCAAATAAACAGACAGACAGACAGGCAGACAGACAGACAGACAGACAAACAGTCGCACGGACAGACAGGCAAGCAGATAGACAGACAGACATACAGACATACAGACATACAGACATACAGACATACAGACATACAGACATACTGACATACTGACATACTGACATACTGACTTACTGACATACTGACATACTGACATACTGACATACAGACATACAGACATGCAGACATACAGACATACAGACATACATACAGACATACAGATATACAGACAGACAAACAAACAGACATACAGACATACAGACATACAGACATACAGAGATACAGAGATACAGACATACAGACATACAGACATACAGACATACAGACATACAGACATACAGACATACAGACATACAGACATACAGACATACAGACATACAGACATACAGACATACAGACATACAGACATACAGAAATACAGACATACAGACATACAAACATACAGACATACAGACATACAGACATACAGATATACAGATATACAGACATACAGACATACAGACATACAGACATACAGACAGACAGACGAACAGACGGACTCGGCAGTATATATGGTATATAAAATATATAGTTTGTGGAATCTGCCACGCCTCTTTTTAACTGTTACATACACTTTCACTTAGCACAAACCTATAATACCCTTCTACCCTATAGGTTGCGGGTATAACAAGCAAATATCCAGTTATAAAATGCCAGCCATGGGGGCAGCAATCCGTCAGCACTCGTTGCCTGCTCTTTTCCCCTTTCTCTTCCACTCCCAGCTCTTCCATCAAGCACTGCATGCACTCCAAAAATATTTGTTGCAACTTTAATACCTCTCATCCGTCCAGGATGGGCTCACATCACAGTGACTTTCACTGCGACTGTGACTGCGACTGCGACTGCGACTGCATTATGCCATCAACTATATTTATGTCCTAGTTTATAGCAGACACATTAAGCTCGTGTCTATGCACAGTAAAAGCGTAAATAATGAGTGTAATTCATAGACTAATACACCCTGTCTGTACACGCTATCGGCATGCGGGGTATACTTTGCGGCCGGGGCTGTTCAGCTAATGCTTTGCCACTTGTTTTTGCTGGTTCGTTTGGCGAAATGCGAAAAACCATCAGCAACAGCAAGCGGCTTATGGTCATAACGACCATGGCCAAAAGCGGCTGCACGACATGCAGCTACCCTGTAGAATGTAAGTACTTTCATTTACTCTCTAGCTTTCCATACATTATTTATCGCAATAATTTATTTTTAAGTATAACAAAAGTATTTTCTAAGTACTAGTCGAGCAAGGTCTGTGCAACTGTGCCGCATTACAGGGTATTTAAGAAAACAACATGTAAAAATAGCTGTTGCAAAGCAATTTGTGACTATGTGTGCGAGTGTTTTTGTGTCTCCTCTGTCTCTTTCCCCCTCTGCCTATATCTGTCTCTCTACCTTCCCCTCCCTCTCTTTCTCTCTTCCTCTGTCCCTCTCTCACCCTCTCTCTGCCACCCCCTCTATCTGTATTGCTTTTTTTGACAAACGGAGTTGTCGGCACTTTTTCAGAAAACGTTTTTTTTCCTCATTTTGCGCTTTTTTCGCGCCTTGTCAGCTGCAACTTTTGTTGACAATTTGGCCGCCAGGTGTCGCCACTGGGGGACTCAGTGCGTTTACTTGCCAAGGACAAATACACAAAATTTAATAAGCTTGGCAGCCCGAGCAACATTCGCCCGATGTAATTGAGTTTTGATGGACCTCAAGTCCAGCCAAATTGTGGCCAGCTCCAAAGGGGCAGGGGAAGGGAGGAATGGGGGAGTATCATGACGCCATCTGTTCATCATGCAAATGAAGATACCGTCCACAAGCCCTGACAATGGCAATAACATTGTCCACACTTAAGCCCCAAGTCCAGCAAGTCTATATCCCTCGCCGCAGGACCACAATTTCCATTCCAGATTGAATGCACCCTCAATTCAATGTGGTCGGGCAGTGCAGCCCTGGTCTGTGTGCTTATAATTCGCGCTTAATGAATAATTGGGTTCATCACAGCCCCTCGCCCCCTCCCTCTTGGCTAGGTAAACTTAGGCAAATGACCGGTCTCGGATTCGTACTCGGACTCGTTCTGGGAGTCTAATCAAATGCAAGCAAATATTTATTCAAGACACGCCCAAACCGAATCACAAGGAGGAAGGTAGGAGGATGGAGGTAGTGTAACGTTGCCGGAGGCATCACATCGTCCGGCACATCCGGCACTGTCATCAGCTCCCCGCGGTCAATCATTAAGTAAACAAACGTCGAAAATGAAGCCACTTGGATGCTGCACTAAATACGCCATAAGACGAAACTTTCTACCTGATGCGAATGATGCTGAGCAAGACGATGATGATGATGGCAAGCAGAAGAGGAAGTACGAGGTGGAGGGGAACAAGCAGAGGAACACAGCTGGCGGGCAAGCGTTGCCCACTTCACAAAAGGGGCGTGAGTGATGCAAATATTCGATTGAAAAGTGTTGAAACAAACCCTCAAGGCATCTTGGCCCCTGTTGCCCCGGGCGAACTGACCAAGGTGGCCAGTTAATTTGGCCATGTCCAGGTTGGCAGGTAAACACAGCTCCACTGTTTGTGAGTGAAGGTATGGGGAAGGATGTGCGTGTGTGTGGGGGCAGCACGTGAGTGACAAAGAAAGTGAATGGGACGGAATCCAGTGACTGTGACTGAGACTGTGAGTGGGCCAATTGTGTTGTGTGTAATAACGACAAGAACGAAAGTTACAGTCGAGACTGTTTCTTATTTTTACTTTAATTTGTTGCATACCTGAGGAAGCAGATTTTTTTTTTTTTTGTTTTTTTTAAACGAAATTATTTAATTTGACTAGAAGGAGCAGTTTGGAAATCAGTAAATCTTTAAATTATTTTTTAAATAACTTCCATGTTTTATAAAAAAAAAAAAAAAAAATAAAAAAAATTCTGTGTTAATTAATCGATTGCAACCAAATTTGCAGGAATCATCAATAGTTATTGTGTTTATCAAAAATTGTTCTGCATTAACATTACGCTTGGAACTCGGTTTTTATTGTTTAACGATTAGCGTGGAAAGGCACAAAGTTACCCTATACTTATACATATGTCCAAGAGTATCTAAAATAGATCAGGCTGATGAAAGCCGCAACTCAATGAATTCATCAGCGAAGAGATAAATACAGTGCCCCCAAACAGAGCTCAGCTACACTCAACCTCCTTCCCCCCTCTTCTGCACTTAAATCTCGAATAGATTCCCTGCTGTGCTCTTTTATTATCGCCCACATGAAGGCGATATTAAATATTATGAGTATTCTTCAGCTCTCCCGATGTCGCGATGCGGACAAGACCGCACGCCGTCTTTTCCTGTTCTCCACTGCTGAGGTCCTTCTTCGCTTTCTCCGCATATACCATAACTAATTTATTTTTATCTCACCTCTACTGTACCCCGCTAACTGGTTGGCTCCTTGCTGACCTTGCTATGGCAGAGGGAGGAGAAGGACGGTCTTGTTGCGTATCCTCGTCTGTAATTTGATTGTTCCGGACATCGTCTGCTGTTTATGACACTGCGACGTGTTCCCCATCGTCTTGTCACAGACACAGCGCTGTGATCCTCTGGCAACCGCAGCTGGCACCACTTGACGGCACCCCCTATCCCACCAGCGCTCTACCCACTCTCCTCTCTGGCAGATTATGTCGAGCAAATGCCAAAATAATGCGACGTAATCTTCCATCCACACGACAATTGTTGCCTACTTTGCGCGGTGTAGGGGGAGGTAGGGTAACCAGCCAGCTCTGGGGCAGTTTGGATTGCCAAATAGAATAAAAGCAATAATATATAACTGAATAGTTACCACAGAGTGCGCGTTGCCTGCCAATTGAATTTAAACGAGGCTCTCGTGCCGCCCATTTGATGCAGATGGGTAAACCGAACCCCAAAGTGGAAAAAGGAAGAAAGGGAGACTGTTTGTTGTTGTTTCCTTTCTAGGCAAAGTTTCGCTTGGCGCGGATACTTCCGCATTGACTGCTTCCGATGACTGCTTGACACGACCCTTAGATCGACCTTGCGACAGTGTTGCCCCGTCTAATTGATGTCCGCGCCTCGGACCTGCACTCGCACAAGTGAAGAGGGGGAGAAAGTGAAAAAGAAGAAAAAGAGAAAGGATGGGAGGAGTGGAATTGCAGTAGCGACAGCTAGACAATTTGCAATTCAAAATGACAGCAACAAGAAAGAGCAAAAAGGAAAAAGGAAGAGGAGACAAAGGCGAAAGAGCGAGATGAAGGAAAAGTGAGTGTGATAAATTGGAAAATTGTTTTTGGTTTTCAAAGTTGGCTCGCTTTGAAAAGCGCATGAGAGAGCATAGCCCCCATACATCAATTGCTTTGAGTACCCAAGAGTGCTAATCCTTTCTCACTTCACAGATCCCTTGACTCCCCTTTGACAGCTTCTAATTGCTTTGGCACAAACCTCCTGCAGTACCAGTAGTAGGGTAGATTAAGGTAGCGGGTAGATGAAAATCTCTTAAGTTGAACTACGCTACGAGGTACTCTTCTCTTTCGAGTGGTCTATATACACATGTATATCATTTTTACAATGTATAAAATACTCTACCTCAACACCTTATTTTGTCTTGAGCTGGTGAGTAGATGAAGGTACTGGGTAGATGAGTTTCGCCAGTACCCAAAGTAGTCGCTAATATTAAACTACTTTAATGGGTTGCCTTCTCTTTTGACGGGGCTACATACTATATAATTTTTACTATGTATGAGGTACTCTACTATAATACAACACCCTGAAACCCCTTTGCCCCTTTGAATTAATTGCTTTGGCACAAATCAACTGCAGTACCAATAGTTGGGTAGATTAAGGTAGCGGGTAGATGGTAATCTCTTACTTCGAACTACTCTACAGATTACTCTTCTCCTTCGAGTGGTCTGCAAAATACATATATCACATTTACAGTATTAAATAAAAAACACTATACCTCAACACCTTATTCGGTTTTGAGCTGGCGGGTCGATAAAGGTATTGGATAGATGGGTTTTGCCAAACTCGGAAGTTACGTTGAATTACCCTTTTGCTTGTTTTCGCTTATGATTCGGCCTCAAAATATATAATTTTCACAATGTATAAGGTACTTTAATAAAACAGCTTTTTCCGTCGCAAACTTCTCTCTTATTTCTTGTTCTTCTTTCTCAGACTATAAAAGGGAACGCTTTGTTTAGAATAACTGAAATTGAAATGGGAAGTATCAGGTAGATGCGTGAACGGGTTTGCAAGTACCCGTTGGTATTCCTAACGTTGAACTACCCTAAAGGGTTATCTTCTCTTTCGAATAGTACTCAAAATATATAATATTTACAGCCTATTAAATACTCTACAATATTTATTATTATTGTTATTATCGATCTGTCTTGAACATCTTCTTCATCTACCGAAATTTCAATGTCAAAGTCAACTGAATTGTTTGGTTAGGGGTTGGAAGGTGTCGAAGGCTTCGTCTCGTATTCGTTGGAGCTGCTCTGTGGCTGGGCATGAGCATTTCATCATAAGTGCCTGAAGCGGATGTGGCAGCAGATAGTTGTGACAGGCCAAAAAGAAAGTCGAACTCGGTTTCCGCTTGGCAACAAGCTCGCGCCACGCACGTAGAGCTAACGAAGAAGCAGCAGCAGCAGCTAAGGAAATCAATTCGAGCCGGCACAAGCAGACAAACATACAGAGCCACTCCCCGTGTGTGTGTGGTGTGTGTGTTTGGTATGCGAACGTGTTGTGTTTGCCGAGCGGAAATTGAATTTATTCTTTAGCCAGCAATGGACGCGGCAATGCGGTCCAGCACTCAACCAAGGGCATCCGGTCTGAGGCGGGATTAATGCACTTGCAGCTGCACTCGCGATCGCAGGCGAATCGAAAGAAAACTTTTCCATATCTAAAGAAGGAGACTGAGTCACCAGGCAGCATTGAAGCAGCTGCACGAGATAACCATGTGCTAAAGTTACTCTGGGGTTGCCTGCGACTCGGCATATTCAAATACGAATTACTTACTAAGCTAAAATAATCTAAATAATTCTACTAACAAATTACAAAGTTCAATGTTAGTAATAAATTAATTACAGATATATATGGTATATATATAAATATATATATATATATATATATATATATATATATATTTATATATAGCCCTGTCCGTCTGTTGCAACTCAAACTAGTCTCTCAGTTTTGAAACTATCTTAATGGAACTGCAAACGAACAGTTGAACTATTTAAGTCCTGCAATAAAAGAGATAAGTAACAGCCTTGACAGGACTTCTAAAGTTAATTTAATCTTTTTGTTTTCGAACGTTTGATACGATTGGTATCACATTACCCAAGGCTTCAATGGAAGTAAACAAAGAGCTGTGGGCAAATTCACTATTGTATTCTGATTAAAATAACAAAAAATATGAATTAAATTATTCCCGCTGAGCTTTAACAAATTGCATCCAGTGTCCCAAACAATAACACAAGCCAAACGTGGAGAACCTATTTTTATTGGTATAAATTTACCTCTATTGTTTGCAAAATGCAAGCGCTTCTAACGAATTAATAACAACGTGTGCTTTTATTATTAGCAATTATTATGGAATTTTATATTTATATACGCAACACGTATTTGTTTAAATGTTTATTTATGGATATTTCGTTGAGTATTTATCGCACAGTTCCATGTCAAAAACTAATTGAAATTTCGAATTCCTTAAAGCTCTCCATATAATCAATCCCAAAACATGACATATGAGACATTCTATAACATTTATTAATATATCATGGAACGCGAATTCAATTCCGCAAAACTTGTATTAAATATTAATTTTCATTTTGTTGACAGTCAGCAAGTTTTTTATGCGCAATTTTACACCTGTTTTTACACAAATTCCCTTAAAACACAATCAGTTTTTGCTGGTTCACGAAGCTTTTATCTCGTGTGTTTTTATGGGTATAAATTAAATTGTGTCGCAAAATAATTAAAGTGCGATGATAAACATTTACATCATAGATATTGTACATACTCCCTGTATGATATGTATTATTTCACGCTTCTACTATATCTCTATTTCTATCTCTTTGTCTATCTCTGTCCCCTTCTATATTTTCTCTTTTTATATTTTCATCTTCAACAAAAATGTCTATCTCCTTCTATACTTATATTTTTATCTATCTCTATCTGTTTCTATATAGTCTCTTTATAAATTGATAGATTATCTCTATCCTTTTCTCTATTTTTAGATCTATTTCTATCTAGTTATATATTTCTAATTTTACCTTAATCTCCATCTCTATACTCTTTTTCCTATTTCTAACTCTATCTGTCTCTATATATCACTCTTCTTCTCTCTTTCTTTCTTATCTATATTTTTTGTATTTCCATCTTAATCTCTATTCTTCTCATTATCTCCTCACATATGTCCATCTCTATGCTCTGCACCATATGCTAATTAAGATATTATACCAGAGTTATTGGCTTATTGAAATCGACAAAATCAATTTGTACTTCTATGTGGGTACACCCTCATTTGATATATATTTCCTGGGCAACCGCAACTAATGGAATATCCGCTTCAGCTCACTCAAATCAGATGGACGCCAATAACCGAGGTGAACGAGGCGCCGTTTCCGGCACGCGTCGCTCGCTGCCATTGAAATTGGTATTGATATAGGGGAGATAATAAGTACATTACTAGTTTCATCGGGCTTATAGTATAGCTGAGTTTTTAATTAAAAACTCTCGCAGGACTCATGCACACGCACCTGTTGCCCCTAGGTGTTGCTGGGTAGCAGTGGCAATGTGTGGGTATGGCATTTCGGGAGGAAGTCTGGAAAAAATCACGGCAGGAAATCAAAAATACACACAGCTGACGCCATAAATGAGATAACAAGTTTGTAATTTCGGCATAATTGCCCCCTCGAAATGGGTTCTGTTGACTCGACCCGGGGTGAGAGTTGAGTGCGCCAAGGTACTCTCTGACTTACCCTGGGTAGGCCACAGTTGTTGCTCGTTTTTATTAAAATCAAACTGGAATATTTTTATCCGCCGGCTTGGGGCGCCGACATGCAAAGTTTGCTCAACTCTGAGTGCTCCGGGAGCAGGTCGAACATCCTCAGACACCAGACCCTACCCCACACACGTGCTGCCAAATGCCAGATGCTTCTCCAGAAAATGACAGCTGTCTGATGGCAGCGATTACCTCTTATCGCTTATCTAATTAAGTTGCTCGCAAATTTATAGCCGGCATTCGTTTCCTTCCTTCTCTGCCGGCGGACTTTAATCTCGCTCATTAAAAATCCAGTCCAGTCTCTGCAAAGAACGAAAGCTGTCGTCTGAAATACCCGTCAATAAGATACCCTACACCGAGTTTTGAAAAACCATTGCAAATACACGAAGAATACCTTTACACATGTGCAGGCAAGGCGGCAAAAACTATAGCATACCAGCAGGGGCAGGTATGGAAACTGGGGGGTAAGGTAATTCGATTAACTTCAGTACGGATTCATCACTAAATAATAATAAAAAAAAAAAGTATTTATGGACTGATTGAATTAAAATTTTGAGGTTAAATTGAGACTATAGTCAGCTAAATCAATGTCAGCGTCAAAGAGTTGTGACTTTTTTACGTCGCTTACAAATCAAATCGATAAATTTAATAAATGACTTGTGTCGGCGGTGGGCGTGGCATGCCACATTTGAAATAATTATTATCTGTCCTGCAAATAGAGAAATTCTTATACCAAATTTAGTGTCTCTTTTTGCTTATAGCTGAGATCTTTGCGTTCACACAGACAACCGAACGGTCAGACTAATGTTCCTGATTCAGAATATACTTATATAGCCTTCTTATTCACAAAGTTAGTATACCCTCTTTTACCACTTTCCATTCCGTGTACATATATACACTTCCCCATCTTGTTTTCAATTAAAGTGTGTACAAATTTCACCTTTTCCATGCTTTACTCTATTATTTTTGTTCTGAAAATACAGTTTCCCGTTTGTGTGCTCAAAAAGTACGTAAATTTAAATATTTACCTTCTGTTTCCATTGATGTTACGGGGTCAAAGCAGGCAACTTTGTTCCAACCGAAGGTAACCAACTTGTGTAGTATATATCAAAGTTGAATCGCAGTTTGAATTTTAAAATACTTTCAAACTTTTCAATTTTCACCCGATTCAAATTGAAAGTATTCTGATATTTATGCAATGTCGACAACAACTTTAATTTGAACTGTTCTTGCGGACACATATAAATTATCTTTAATTGACGACAGCCTCGGAAATGTCTCAATTAGGCTTTGATTTATAGGTATCCAAGTGTATATGGGAACAACATCGTTATCTGGCTTAGAATATATACTAGCATTAATAAATCGAAATACAAGAACACAATGTGGATTAGCATTAAGTTTTTGATGTGTCCAATATCCGCCTTTCTGCCCCGGGGAGATGACAACTTCAATTCAATTAAAAACTTAATGAAACAACAGTTCTCCAAGCAATCCAGAGAGGGATGGAAGAGGGGTTTGGGGAGTATGCGCCGGCGGGTTAGCAAACAAAGCAATAAACAACATTCCGAGCTAGATTTACTTTTTCCATTTTCTCTGTTCTCTGCTCTCTATTTTCTGTTTTCCTCCTCGTCTGTTATTTTCGCTCTGTTCACGCCGATGTCTATGTTGTTGTCGGAATTCGGCAGTTGGCCACAAAATATTTATTAAATTGTAAACATAATAAATAGCTAAGTCTAAGTCGCAGCATTGTCCGCAAAATCAAAAGAAAATTTCCCCCAGTGATAAGGAATTTATTGGCATTCGCATTTGTTTTCTGTTTGAAGGCGGCTTAAAGCGCCGTTTGCCGGAATTGATATGTCATGCTCGATTTACACGGATTAATTAATTGTCCCAGTCGCCTCGCCAGCCAGCGCCGCAAGGTCATCTCAGCGGAACGAACCTTTGTCTCTGTGCCTCAAGTAAATTGATCAAAGCACGCTATTAATAATATTCGCACAATATTCCAATGACAATGCAAGACGCCTTAAGGCGGCAACACCCATTGTAAATCAATGAGAATATAAGGTAAAATTGAGTTTATGAAAGATACAAAGAGCTGAGTGTGAGAAGAGTATCTGAAGATACAGTCACTGAATCATAATGTGATTTTAAAGACAAAATATTGTAAATTCGTAAATACAAAATTATCTTTAAACTAATTAAGTAAAACCTGCTGATACTGATCAAGAATATATATATTTTGTAGGGTCTGCATCGACTTATCTTTAATAGGTATAGTGGTACACTAACGTACAACTGCTTGCAGGGTACAAACACTCTTGACTTCTTGCTAGTTCACCTTTAATGCGAAAGCTTTCCTTTGCTTCAGTTCAATCGATTTTTCTGCACTGTCTAGCTGCTGGCAAAGCTAACTAACCGACTCAGCAGAAGCAATTTGGCAGCTGTTGACTCGTCTCTTTTCTTTCCTCTTGCCTCCTTCCCACTTTCCGCTTCCTGCCTACTCCTGCCCTACCCAAATCCCGGAAATAAGCAGAATCAGCTTTCGGACACCCATGCTGGGCACAAGTTCAAATTGTGGCACTTATCGCCATCAGAAGGTTTGGCAAATGAGACCTACATAACTCAAAGAGCAACTAACAGTCAACTGTGTACAAACATATATTCTATGCTGTACTTAGTATGCATCGAACACTGAGATTAAAGATTACAACTAGCTCAACATATGTATATAGTAGTGTGCTTAGTCGGCACAGGCAGAACAAGGCGTTAGCTAACCCCTTAACCGAGTAAAATATTGCTGAGCTATTCTGTAAACGAATGATTCTTGCAGTTCCGCTGCTTCTTAATAAAGAGACTAAGTTTCATACACACGAGACCCACAAGTGTATACACATTTCAAGATAAGTCCCCTAGAGTCGACCAGACCCTGTCAGAAAATGTTATGCAAGTCAACAAGTACCAGGGCTGCAGTAAACAGCATATTTGCATTGCAAAATGCAACTTTATTCTGAATTTGAGATAACTTTATGAGCTTAACAAATTCACTTCATTTCGCTACCGCCTTCAGTTAACTACGCATGCAAATGCAATAAGTTGGTAAAGTAGGTTAGGTAAGGTTAGGTTTTGGAGTAACTCTGCTAATAGAAGGTTAAACTTATGGGCTAATTGAATGCATCTCGAACTATTTTAAGAGACTACTACATTTATACTCAGCGTAGTTTAGAATACATTCATTTCTCTTTACTTTTAATTAGCAGGAAAAGAAGAGTTAGTTCATAACAAGTGACTTGCTTAGGTCGTATTTAACAAAATTAACTTTTTGATTATTTAACCAGCATATTGTAATCGTTAGTCCCACCTACAATCGATTACTCTATGCAGGCTACTCCCCTGGGCACTAATGGTCAGTGGTAAAGCGGGTAATCCGTTAAATTGAGTTTAAACCGAATGGTGTGTTTTATTGTTCATTGTGGTCGCTTTCGCAGGGGTTCATTGTGCGCCAGTCCACAAGCTGACCACACATACAGACACACGCACACACTTTCAGAGTAGTACAGTAGTACCTATGGTAATTCTGATTCTGGCTCCACATACATTGTTAACTGTTTTCGGTGTTTTCGGTATCTCGTGCCGATTTTATTAAAAATGCAATAAATTTCTATAAATAATAAACGAGAGAGAAAGAGCAAGAGAGTAATACTGTGAATGCCATTCGCAGCCAGGGGCAACCAGTTGAGAAGCCTTTGTACTCGCACTCGCACTGAGAGCGACTTTAAGCCTCCGCCTATTAAAGAGCAGCCTCGAAATGACAATAACATCGCGGGTATAATTTCATTTTGGGCCTGGACGCTGTCTCCGTCGCTGTCGGGATGCCGAGTTGATGTTGACGCAGATGCTGATGCTGATGCTGATGTTGATGTTGATGCATTACCACAAAGAAATCACTGGGCTGTAAGGAGCAGCCAAAGTGGCAACGTCGACAATTTAGCCCAGTGTCAGCTTTGGGCATTGTGCGATACATTCGGTATTGGCATCGCCGGCGTCGCCATTGTCATTGCCATCCTTGTCCTTGTCGCCGTGGCCTGGTTGCGGCTGTCAGGGTCCTTTGGCTTTTAGGCCGCTTCCGTTTCCGCGTCACTGAATTCGACTGTGTGAAATATTTGCGGAGCGAAACGCATAAAAATGTTGTAAAACAAAGTGAGCTCCAACCGAAATGTGGCAAGTGGTAAGTGTCGGCACACCCTTCTACCCACTCCCACCCCCCTTGCCCATAACCCGCACACATCTCGAGCATCGCAAACTAAATGTTTAAAATCCTGTAACATGGCGCAAAATAAAAAGAGAACCGACAAAAATAAAGAAGAGAAACAAATAAAGTTTCTTTATGGTCCGCTCATGTGGCCGCAAGACGAGGCTGTACTTTTGCCTCAAGCTCGTAAAAGTTCTCGTTGGACACTCGAGGAAGATGTTACAAACGTGAATTACAAAATACAAACTCGAAATTGTCAACACAAACACTGGAAACCGAAGTGTAGCCATGAATAACTTACCATCTGTGTGGGGGAAGGGCTTTCTAGTCTCAAGTTCAATTATAGTTGATCGCTTTTTAAGCCCGCCAATTAAACATGCTTTGGATCTATTCTGGTCTTAAATTGATAACAGTTTAAAATAGATATATGATAAAGGCTGTTTCTGTTGAAATTTAAAGGGGTTATGGGATTTATTAAGAATACTCTTGGGTTGTATTTCTCCTTAGTACCTTCCCTCTTTCTCTTAGACTTAGTGCCATCAACAACAACTTAGTTCTTTAAATGAATATTGCTTGCAGAGTATATTGAGCTCTCAAGCCTGTTAAGCTTATAGTTTAAGCCAACTGAAAATCGGCCTTAAGCAGCTAATGTATGGTACATTGGCTAATGGGCTCAATTCGAATTATTGGACATCGAAAGACGGCTAAAAGAAATTCCCGAAAATGAGACTCCAGCTCGGACGTTGCAGGCAGTTGGCTTTGCAGCTAAAATTGCAATAAGCTGAGCCGAGCAAAGGCAGCTTGGCCACTTGCCAGCTACAGACCAGACATACTTACTCATAGGATAGGCCGTACGGGGAAAAAGAAGGGGATGGTGGAGAGTGACAGTCATTTAAATACAAACAGCAATTTACGTGCCACCAAAGCTTTTTGGCCGTTTTACTCGGAAGCCGAGCAATAATAACAAGTGCAGCACAAAAAGCAGAAGCCAAAGCCCCAGCCCCAGTTCCCCCCGACCCTGCCAGCCTGCTGAAGAGGAGATGGCCATGGCCTAGACTGTGTGGACCGTGGACTGGAGAGTGCAATCAATGCGCAGTCACGTTGCAATCAGACGCCAGTGGGGTCGCTGCTTTGCTGCGTTGCTCCTCTTTATTATGTGGTGGCTGGAAGAGTGGAAGCAGGTGGCGAGGGGATGTGGCAACTAGGTAAAGCGAAATTGTTTTCAATGCATGCGTTAAAAGGTGCACAACGTCGTTTCTGTGTTGTCCCGGAAAATATTTGCCCGCAAGGAATTTCATATATTCTGTTGAGCTTGACTTTGCGGCTCGCTAAACTATTTGACAAGCCTCTCTCGATGTTTGCACAAAGGCCGCGAGGCAAGTAGGTGGTAGTAGTGTGAGACTGGGCACTTACCCCACGCCTCACCCACTTACCACCTTCCTTCCATCCTTCCTTCTGGCCTCATTCCCTAGGGGCCCCTGCAAATGCAATTACAATTGTTCCACTGTTTGCGCGACACGTCACCTGCCGAAGGCGGCAACTTGCCAACTTGTCAACTCGTATTCGCCCAACCGGAATTTCGCAATTGGAATACAGTAATAACTCTGTTGGACGGACAGAAGCCAAACACGAGCGCTCTTGCTTTTAAACCACGCTTGCAGCCAAACAGCCGGATAAACAGCACTTAAATGGGGTGTCCGCCTAAGAGGGGTGTCCGCTTAAAAGAGGTGTCTGTTTATGAGAGATGTTCGCTTCAAAGAAGTTTCCGCTTAAGAGATGTGTACAAACGTACACGTTTAACAAAGGTGTCATATTTTAGAATGTCCGCTTAAGAGGGGTTTACGTTTGGGGAGGGGTCCATTTTAAAAAGGATGTGCGCTTCAAAAGGATACTGAATTTAAGGGATGTTGACGCTTAAGAGTGATGTCCGTTTAAGAGGAGTGTCCGCCTAAGAGGGGTGTCCGCTTGAGTGAAATAAAGCTGTCCATCAAAAAAGTACCCTACTACATTTGCAGATTGCAGGCAAAACTTTCTGGGCTGATTCGAGTGTCCGCAATTCATTTGCTAATGTTGCACACAAATTAGAAGCCCATTTGCCTCGCTTTGTCTAGCCAACTGCCTGTGCCAGTCTCCACTCCTCCCCCCCCCTCGTCGCTTCTCCCTCGCTCGACAGTTATGGCCATGTGGTGCAGCCAAGTGGAAGCTTTAAACCATGCAGCAAAGTCAAGAGCACAATCAGCAAATGTGAATCAAATTGCAATTCGACTGTCGGAGCGAAAGTTAACGCGCTTTGTCTTCTCCTAAATGAGAACCGGGACGGCGAGGGGGAAGCGTAGGGTTCCAGTCGCGAATACAATTAAACGCTCCCGGTTCGGGGTTAAAGTACCCAAGCGGACACGCATAACTTGCTACCCAAGATCTTAAAAATAAGTTCCACCTCCTCTTTCATCACCTCCTCAAGTTGAATGTGCAGATGTAAAATGGAAAACAGAAACCATTTTCCACTTCTTCACGCTGCAACACAATTTTCCCTCGTCATTAGCTTTACGCTTGGGTCTCTGCCCAACTGCCAAGTGTCTCTCCCATATCCCAACCCCAACGCCCATCCCCATCTTGAAACACTGTCTGGCCCAGATGTGGCGACGTCGCTGTTATTCCGAATTGCAAATTGTCTGGCTGTCACTGCAGCCATGCAACACTTGTCGTCCTCAGCCCTCCCTCCCCGTTTGCCCTCTTCTCGAGCACATCCCTCGACCCAAAACCCGAACATAGTTCAAGTTTAAAGTTGCTTGACCCGCAATCTCGAAATATTTTCGAGGCCATCAACTGAGCGAGTTTAGTAGCGAGCGAAATTTCCGCAAGGTCGATTTAATGGTGGTCAATGGTCACCGGAAAAGGGCGACGCGGAAGCAACACAACTTTGCCAAGGCCTCCGGCAAAGCAACAAGCGGTACCGCCTCCCTCAACTCAGGCCCCCTCTCAGCTTTGTCTCCTGAGAAAGAGCACAAGCAGAGGACGTTTGGAATTTAATTCAACTAATTCTGTCGGAGAATACATTGAAACTATTTAGTTATGTATTATGGCGCTTACTTTATATTGACATTCCTATGGCAGCTACCTCCCTTCCGCCCTGACCCTGGCTAGGGTACAATGGTTAGAGCAAACAATTGTCGTGTGGACGGCAGATTACGTCGCATTATTTTGGCATTTGCTCGGCATAATCTGTCTCAATTGAGAGGGTAGTGGGTGCCATCAAGTGGTGCCAGCTGTGGTTACCAGAGGATCACAGCACTGTTCGTGAGAAACACGTCGCAGTGCCATAAACAGCAGACGCCAACGTCGACAACGAGGTCCGGAACAATCAAATTACAGACGGGGACGTCGCAGAAGGAGGATATGTACCAAGGCCTCCGTCTCCGTCTTTAGCTCGGTCTCTGCTGCCTGTGGCATTGCAAGGTCAACCCGGGGAGCCAAGCCCGCTAGGTCGACGGTACGCGACGGGGCAGAGGAGGTGAGATAAAAATAAATTAGTTAGATGCCAGGAATAAAGAAAGCGACGGGTGACGCGTCGATGAGCGAAAGAATCCCATAAGTTTTAATGTCAACTCATTTTTACAGCGTCAAACGTTGTGCGAGCAGCATGAGTGGGCGACGGGTCTCTCACATAATGGAAAGGACATGTTCAACCTCAACCTCATCGTCAAGAACGTCGCGTCGCGTCGATGACAAATTCATCGATTTGCGCGCCGTTTGGCGATATTTGTCTTCGGCTCCATCAATGTGCAGCAAATAAATCCTGTACGTGTCCAGGCTGTGCACCATTTGTCACAGACTAAGATGTGCTAAGGACTTTACTTGCCCGCTAAGGTATAAGGCAGTTCTAATGTTCCACATGTTTATGAATAATCTATGCGAACTGTGCGCACAACCAATCGAATCACAATAACCCTTGAGTTGTTCCCTCAAATCGTATAACGGCTTTTCTATTCACAAAACACTCACAAACTGCCAACGAATTAACAAATTAACTGACCCACTAAGCCAGCTTGTAGTCTTCGATCTCCTTGCGGGCCCATAATAACACTTTCCAATCAAAAATGCAATCCTAGAAAACGAGAACCCAAACACCCTTTCACACAAAACACTTTGAGCACACCCTCATCATGGTCATCATCACCATCGAGTTGGAAGTTTGGCCTGAGATTCCCAAACGTTGCTCCAAGTGACTTCATCTTCGATGTTTGTTTATTTAATGATTGACCGCGGGGAGTAGCACTAGAAGTGAAGGTGGTTCTGGTGCTTAGGCCGGATGTAGGCCAGCCAACTTCATGGTCCATGTGCTTGACCTCAATCGACCTAAGGCGTCAGCCACACCCCCCTCTACGTCCTACGTCCGTGATTCGACAGTTCTCGAGCGTGTCTTGAATATTTATTTGCATTTGATTAAAGCCTCCGACACGCTTGAGATATTCATTTGAATGTGAATATATCCACAGGTCTCTCCTGAGCTAAACGTCCATTAAAGATTCATACCTGAATCTTGGTCGAGTTGTAGTCAAGTAAAAGAAACTCCTTCGAGTGATTGAAATGCTTCTTCAGTGGACACACCTTATATAAATCACGTGAAGATTGTAGGCAACTCCCTTCGCTCACTCCGTATGTAGATGATTCTCACCTGAATACTGTGGCAAACACCGTGGGGAATTTAGCGCTGCGGCTACCAAATTCCTCATGAATAATGTCACCTGATGCCGACAAATAGCCTCATTAAGCTGGCAGCGTGCTGTCGTTTTTCTCACCTTCCAAACTTCGTCCCTGCTGCGGCTCTGTGCGGCTTCTAATGCTGATGAATTTGTCGTTGGGGTCATGCTCCGACAGGCCAAAGCGGATGTTGTCGCCGTCGCCGTCGCTGTCATTGTCGTTGTCGCTGCATGGCATAATATTTTGGAGTTTAATTGCACTCTTGCCTGCCTGCCTGGCTGCCGGATGAAGCTGTCTCCCTTTCATCCTCTGACCCTGTCACGGAACTGGGAAATATTGCAGCCAATTTCAGTTATTTTCACACTCGGATAATGTTTAATAAGGACAGCTCTGCTCTCGAATCTACTCGACCTATTTTCCTGTCTTCCTGTCTTTCCTTCCCGTTTCAGGACACAAAGCTAAACCGAAAGCGAAAGCAAAAGCCCAACCAGGGCTATGAACCATGCAGGCCCTTCTCTTTCACGTTTTGTGTCAACGCCGCATAAAATGCCATGAATAAAGCAATATGAAGCCCAGTGCCAGCGTAAAAGCCATTCTCTCCTGGTTTCTTCCTTACCCTCTTTACACATTCCTCTTTCCACATTTTCTTTCGTCCTTTTTGGGGATTTTGCTTGCTTCGAAACTTTGTTTGCACTCCGAAGGCAGTTGGTATTTGGGTTTTGTCACAGTTGCACTGTAAACAAACAGTAAAGAAACCAGTTGGGAATATATTGATAGAGTATGATCGACTCCTAGGTACCCAGCAGAAGTGATTGTTCCTCTATTTTTATTCGATTATGTCTGAAACTTCGTCTAACCGCATGTTTGAATAGCTACGAAGAGGTTTTTTTTGTTGATACGTTTGTGTGACCATAGTCGATGCACTATCGCAATCAATAGCCCTATCGAAATCTCTATCGATAGCAGAAGTGTTGTACAAGGCGCACATGAATAGACAGCGTCACGTTTGTTTAAAAGAGCAACACAATCGAATCAAAATGTGCTTAATTGACTTTTTAAATTAAAATAAGGAATAGATATATAAAAAAATACCTAGACAGTGACAAACAGTTCCAGGGTATGCAATATGAACGACAATAACAACAAGCAACAACAATCATTGTGGCATAGCACAGACTCTGGCCAGAGCATGTGGTTGCTGCCCATTTCTTATTATTTTATTATGTGTACTCGCATCCCAATTCCTTCGACTGTGCGTTTGTGCGTGTTTAGAACTCATAAATTAAATTACTTCAAGCACAAAAGAAGAGCAGTGCCTGGAAGAAACTAACAACAGCTCGTTTAGGGCCATGCATCTTCCGGATACGCAGGCCATAAAGGAGTCACTACGTTTATTTTTTCTTTTTTATTTCGGTACCACAACTACTTTATCTGGCTCTATGTCAGCCCCCTCTATGCCTTGATCTCCCCCTCTCTGTTGGCCGCATGTTTGCGTTGCCGAAAAAGAAGAACGTTCCCTACTACTTGAATAAAACAAATTGCAGTTTACTCTTTCGCCTTTATTACGTCTTTCGTCTCTCCTATTTCGTCTTTACTCGTCTATGTATTTCATGGCTTCACTGCGATTCGTTACGCAGTCTGCAGTCCTTTCCAGCTCAAGTTGCGAATTGACAAATTGCTTGGAATGCAAATCCAGATGGTGTATGGTGTGGCACAGCTAATGATGCAGCTGCCGATGGTATTTCCCATTCACTTTTGCCTCTTCGGTAGGGGTCGAGAGCTTTCAATGAATCGGATCGAGAACTGAAAGTGTGGGGGAATTTTTTATACTTCAAAGAGCTAAAAGAGTTTTAGTATAGTCCTCAACCTTCCATATCCTTCACACAGTTCTAGAAACCCTTGGGTTATTCTTCAGCTGATTTGGTATTTCGCTTAAAAACAACTGGGCTGATTATAAGGTAGAGCTATCTTGTAGAGTGGAAAGCTCTTAACAACCTACCCCGTACTTTCCGTCTTTAGACTTACATATGTATAAGAATGGATTAAGCACTAGGAATGCAATAATCATGTAGTCCCCCCTGACTAAATATCAGCATAAACGATCTGCATAAAAATTGAAATCTTCAATCAACTTCTGCAATTATTTCCATGGTAATTGCACACACAGCCTCACGGACTTTGTTCGACCCAAATGCATAGTTGGGTCATCCTAATTAGGCGCCATCGGCCTCAATGTGAATCCTGGGCATAACTAGGTGCGGGTAGTAGTTCCTAGCTTTCGGGGCCAGTGTGCAGAAGGACTTAAGTCCCCTTTGCTGAGAGTCCACTTTGAGTGCTTGGTTCGCTCCATTTTCACCCGTTCGCATTTATAATTGATGCAGTCCAAGTGAACATTTTAATTTCAAGCTCAACGGCAGCAACAAACGCAACAAAGGCAATGCTCGGCTGGGCCTCAAGCTGCTTACGCTCCGTCCAAGGGTCGTCGGCTCGTCTGGTCGTCGTCGTCATCGTCTGGTCGTCTTTATCGTCGGGTCATTGGGCCTGGTGGGAGTAGCTGGGGGTGAAGGTCTGTTCGCTTTGCTTTGTGCCTTCTTTTCCTGCCCGTCGCCGGCTACAATTAAAAGCCACAGCAAGAGGAGTGTTGGGCTGCGGCTTCGAGCTGTGTCAAAAATGATTACTTTTTAAGTAACGGTCCTCGGATGGGGCTCTCGACCCGGGAGGGGTGCATAAGTAGTTGTTGCCTTTCAACACTAGCCCCTTACACGCAGAGCTACCCTCCCCAGTGTCCGACTCACATTGTTCACTTCGGGGTGGGGCAATCGTTTCGCACTTAGGACCCACACCCTAAGCGCAAGTCCGCACACACAAACACACAACTTTAAGAGGGTCTTAAAGTCCTCTATAATGGACCTGTAAAAAAAAGTAAAGCTTATACAAGTGCCGTAATTACCAAATGGGATAATCCCGATAGTAAATGTAATTTAGTACGACCCACTCAAAGTCCAAACTTCATAAGCTCATCATCTGGGCTTGAGAAACTAAGTAGATTTCCAGGCAAACCACAATACCAGTACGGACGAAACTTTATAATCGCATCCTAAGCTTTGAAACTAAGTAACATTTCGGAATAAAGTCATAGTCAATAGAGTTGCTTTCTACTTTCTGCTTTCCTCACTTTTATAAAGCTCTTCACATCGAATTTATCCAGAAACATGGACCGCGACTTTAAAACAGTGAGTTTAGATGATTTCGCAAAACGTTGGTACCGCGATCATCCAAATGATAACTACTTACCCCCGCTGCTTGGCGGTCCCGTTGACGAAATTTTCTTGATAAATCAACGTCGAAATGAACACAATTTGCACGGAAGGGGTTTTGAAAATAAACATAATAAACATGAACTTGTAATGTCGTCAGAACAGCGATTTCTTGAGCTAAAGTAATATTTTCTCCTACATTCAGGCTAATCCGACAGATCCCTCTAATTTAGATGTACCTACCTTTACTACAAGCACGCCATATCGTTAATTAAGGACCATGCATCACCTGCTTCGAGTGGATCCTTCAAGATACATATCTATTACTTTAACTGAATAACGTTTTTTGTGCATTAAGTTGAATTAAGTTAGTTTAGTTTATTTTTCTTTAGCAACCTTAGGAAGTTTAATTGAAACATCGAAAGACTTAGAACTAAATTATGTTATGTAAAAAAAAAAAAACTATAAAAAAAGCACATGGCACATTTACATATTTACACGTTCTCCTACTCTTTGGGGCCTCGTTAAGTGGGCATCTGGGTCGTTGGTGGTGTTGGTGGTAGGGGGTCCCATTACAATTGCGGACTGTCGGTGGCCGCAGCGCTGTTCGTGTAGACCACCGAGTTAAGGAGCTGTTCGTGACGCGAACGCGTGCGCCAGGTGTCCATGCCCAGGCTGGGATTGCCGGTATTTCCCCCCACATTGACCGCACCCGCCTGGCTGGTCGAGAGGCCGGCGCCATTGCGATGCCACGGCAAACCCTTGAAGGTGTCCACAAAGGCTCGCCGGAAACTAGCGTTCATGAAACAATACGTAATGGGATTGCAGCAGCTGGAGGAGTACGCGAGCAACTGGAGAAAGCTGATCGTTGTGTAGTCGATATACTCGTACAGCGCCTGCCCGATAAACATGCTCAGCGTGTTGATCACATACAGAGGGGTCCAGCAGATGAAGAACTCTAGCACCAGCACGAACAGCATCTTCACCACACGCTTCTTGCTCTCTAGCGTCTTGGCCTCGTTGGACCTTGAGCGACAGAGAATATTATTAGGGCGTGGCAAGGAAAAGGAAACTCCATGTCACTCGTATATCTGTTAGATACATCCGATAGATATGGATAAATATACAGGTGGGTATAGCGTAGATGGGGGTATGAGTTTAGATCGTTGTATGTCAACTATTGTCCAGGGGCTACTTAAGGTCAAAGGTTGTGTGTCTCACCTGCGCAACGCGGCGTCGTGCACACGCAGACTGGGCGAGGAGGCAGATGTCTTGGCCAGCGAAACCGTTGTCAGTGTCGTGGTTGTTGTCGTTGTTGTTGTTGTTGTTGTTGTTAGTGTCGTTGTAGCTGTGGTTCTTGTGGCTCCTGGTGCTGTCGTGGCAACTCCGCTATTATTGTTGTTGCTACTCTCTGGGGATGACACAAAATATGCGCGTTAGGTGTGCGCCACAACCCAAGGAGGCGTGGACAGTGCCGCAACTTACCGTTGCCATTGTACTCAGCGGGGGCGTTGAGCACCAAAATACAACTGCTGCTGCCGGGCGTTGCGGCAATTGCAGCTGTTGCCACAGGCTGGGCACCGCCGCCGCCACCTCCAGTACCTGCGAAAGCTCCGCCACCGCCACCAAGCTGCTGTAGCCGTGCATCCTTGCCGACGTCCATGCCCACATACAGGGTGCGTGTGATGAGTATGTAGGCCACACAAAGCACCAAGAGAGGCAGCACGAGCAGAATCAAGTCCAGCATGATGTTGTAAAGTCGCTCGTAGCCCTGGTCCGGCCAAATTTCGCGGCACTTACAGTAGCCTGCGCCCAAGGACGGTAAATCAATGAGATGTCACGCAATCCCCGTAATTTCCAACCCCCCAATACTCACCTGGCCGACTGGTCGGAATCAATTGGCTGAAGAGGGCTATGGGCGTCATGCACAAAATACCGCCGAGCCATATAAAGCCGATTATCTTGTAGGCATGGCTAATGGTCTGCCACGATCTCGAGCGCAACGGGTGACAAATGGCGTAATAGCGTTCGCACGATATGGCCACAAGAGTCCAGGAGGAGACGGCCACGGATGCAGCTGTGGGGAAAGGAGCAAGACAAACAACATTTTAGCAGGTCGATTATAGTTATCGATAGTAGTGATGTTAGTGCCAATTGAATTAACATAACGTAACCTAAACAGAACCTCGTTGATCTCTGATGAAAGTGCAAGTTCAGTTAACATAACATAACGTTAACAGAACATTATCATCGTTGACCGCAATATCGATAGCTTGTATTAATTCGAATTTAAATTTAATGATTATCGTTAACAAAAAAAACTAAAATAACACAAGAGTCTGGTTTCCATCCTGTTTAAACAGTTCCAAGAAACTGGCAATAAATATTTCTAGATTGTTTCCCAACCCCAGTGAAGTGTGGCAACAAGAGTGCCCTTGTTGGTCAACATTGCTTGCAGCGTGGATTTATGGAAATGGTATCTTTAGATTACTAAGTCATTTAATTAAATTCTTTGTTAGCCGGAAACAAGCGGGACAATGTAACAATGCGACATTGTGGGTCCTCGTTTATTGCATTCCCCCATCAAGTCATCTCGTGGTAAAATGAGTAATTCAACGAGAAAGGCTTCAGAACGCAGTCGAGTGCGAAATGAACGACACAACACATGCACACACACATCCACATAATGATGACAGGAGATGACGCACACTGCGTTGTTTCAATGTGTTGTAATTAACAATTATGAATGTAATTCAAATATTTGTCATCACATTTCAATTGAATTTTGTGATTTGTTGCAAGAGAACGACCAATATGAAAGTCTGAGCTCTGAGCTCGTAATGCGATTGAGTTATGCAAATGCAAATTGTAATTGGCTTCAGTAATTTACTGTAGGTATTGCAATAACATATATACTTCCATTAATAAATTTATCATACATGAAATATAATACACTAATTTAAATCGATTCATGTATTAAAGTATGCACAGAACCACATATAGTACTTAATATAACAATACTATTATCTGTTTTTCAGTTTTCGCTTCTCTGAATGTGACCAGTCTACATCATTCTCATAAATACTTTAAGCTCTGTTACGCACAGCAACTATCGATAACTTATTACTAATCTGTATATTCACGGTTTACTCATAATCGTATCATCATATCTCTACCAATTATCTGATTTACATTCTATATGATTCTTCAATTACCAACTAAAGTACCCTCTTAAGTTACTTTAGAAAAGAAAATCACTCAATCAACCCCATTTCCAGCAGTTGCCCCAACGAAATTCACAAAAAATATGCCCAGAGGGGCAAAGAAAAAGGATACCAGGAATAAAATTGATAGACAGAGAGAGTGCGGGACACATTTGCTGGAAGCAATTCCCCCAGCTGCGATGAACGCAAATACCAAAATCAAATTTAGAATTATGAATATTCCGAATTAGCTCAAACTGCCTCTCGGTGTGGCCTGTCTTTGTGTATCCATGGAAATAGTCACCGACGAGCTGGACGAGCACCCGACCATGGATGGAATCAAGTCAAATCGAGTAGAGTCGTCACGTATGTTGATATTACAATGGGCGACATTGAGACATGAAAATTGGCTGGCGCGCAATGTTCTATTACCAAATTGGCGGCATATGAGCATAGAGAGACATAAAGTGGATTGGGAATCAAGTTGCAAACGGATGTATGCGTGCTGTGGCACTGTGAGGGAGACGGCGAATGAAGGATCAGCTACTTAAAGTCGTAATCACAGAAACGGAAAGGGTCTTAACTTGGGCAGCTCGCACACATTTCGGCCATATGTCATCCGGTTAGGACCTTTGCCTGCGACTCTAGACCAAGTTACTCTATCCCTCGCTCGCTTGCTCTGTCTTTCCACCCCCTCTCCCTCCCTCTTCGCCACCCCCGTCTTGGCGTGCGCACCGTTTATAATCGTTTTCGTTTGTATTTCAGCTAGCTAAACCAATTTTGTGGCTTTTGTGTGGTGGTTTCTACTGCTGCTTCTTGTTTGAAGCTGTCATGGCCATGCCCACTCGCCCACTGAGCCACGCCCACGCCCCTTTTATTTGTGGCAATCAAATTTTATCGCCCAACTGACGCTTATAAATTTGGGGCCTGTCACAGTGGCTCGCTGCGCATATTTATGTGCCGTGCCGTGCCTGGCAATGTGTCGTATACGTAATATGCTTAACACGTCGCCCTGCAGGCCTGATTTGAAACCTGAATCCGAAGCTGAATCTGAGAACGAATTGGAAACCGCAGCCGTAGCTAAAACCGAATCTGAGTCCGGAATTAGGGCGTGCTTAGACGCCTTAAAGACGCTTTCGTGCGCATTCTGCACAAATCAAATTCAATCAACAACAACAACAACAATACGTGCGCGTATGACTGTGAGTGTGTGTGTGTGTATAAATAAGTAAATAAAGAAAACATGAAATTGAATTTGTTTTCAGTGTTTATTCGTCTTTTACAGCTCTCGCCGTCCCTCGTCTCTCCTCTTTTGGCTGCTGTCAGTTTTGCATCCGCCAATTGAATTACGCACGCACACTAACATGCCACCAGCGGCACATACTAATGCACGCTTACACACACACACACAGAGACACACTCACTAAGACGCTAACAAATTGTGTTTGTATTTTGAAATGATTTAGTTGTCATGGCGCTTTAGGCAAATCAATCAAACTGTTGAGCTGCCGAACCAAAGTCAAACAGTAAACATGTTTCTTACACGCGCGTGTACACACACACCACACACAAGGCACACACCCACACACAAGGCACACACCTACAGCGGCACACTCACATGAGAAATGTGCTGTTTATAGTTTATTAATCGCGCCCGCCGTGCATATTTCAGGCTTGCAGCAGCAGCTGCCTTTGTTTTCCCTGCTAAGTATGCAACACTTATCGAGCAAGTGTCGCTGCAGCAGCGTGTTTGTTGCATGCACCCCCACGCCGCACGTGATTGACAAGCAGCGGTTGAGATTGCGCTCCAACTCAATTTCACGGCGAATTTATTGAGCTCACTTGAGAAACTTTTGCTGTTATTTTTATATTAAGTTAGGGGGCGAGTGGGGCAACTCAATTGAGTTTGTTTGCTTTGCAATCATAAGATACCCTGCAGTCAAAGTCCAAAGGGCTATATAAGTGTGTATTGATTAAATCAAGCACTACCTTATACTATACTAGTTCGCCAGTTGTTACTTCTTGAGGCAGTAACTCTCTCACTAACTTGGTAATATTTTGAATGATTTCAGTTAAAAATTTAGGAGACTCCAAACATGATTGCCTGAGTTCCAGACACGTGCATGGGGAATAGGCGATAATCATGGGCTTATGCAAATATCTTGCTCACGCGCTCAAGTCCCAGACAACTTTTTTGGCAAGTTTCGACGTGAAGAAGAACATCCCATTTCTTGTAGCTACGCATGTCAATTTGCAGACTGACGCTGCAGATTGATGTATTTTATCTTAAGAGACGACAAATTATTAATTTGCACATAGTTTTAAAAACTTTACCACCCCCTTGTCACTGCTTGGCACGACCAAGCAAAAGTTTTTTAACTGATTTTCTTGCAGCGTTTCTCGTTTCGTCTTCTCTTCTTACACCATCATCATCATTCCCTCTACTCTCCAGCTGCATTCAACCGACTGCAGCTGCTGATGGAAACATTACAGCGACAAAGTTGTGTTTGCTCTTTGTTGAATCCCATCATTTTGCTCCTTGGCACGTCCCCGATGACTAGAGTTGCCTCTCTCAACTTGGACAGCCAACATATTTGACCAGTCCATGATGAACGACATGTTCCTTACAGTTATCGCTATATAGTGTGCTACACACGGTGAGCAATTTACTATAATCGAGCTGCAATTCACCGATAAGTAGATGAAATGCCAATATATTGAACTGAAAGAACAATCTCATATGGGATTATAATGTTGAAAAGAAAATCATAGTTGCAAAAAGTACAAAAAACCAGAAAGAAAGAAACTTTTGACAATCCGAAGGCTCTATTCCCATGCAGCCTCTTTCATCCTCCGATTGTTCCAATGATATATATATATATAGATTAGTTATATAAAAATTAATTCTAAAATCGAAACCGGCCTTCATTCAAAAGCCAACAAAAGCCAACGTTGCAACAGAAGGACATGGCTAGAACTACTTATCTGCTGATGCTGATTCAGAATATATATATTTTTTATGGAGAGTTTCTTTATAAAGGCAGTGCAGCTAGAAATCTGGAGATGTTCTCAAATTAAAGTGTTTAACATAAGTGATCTTTGTTATGTAACATGCTTACAGCTGGCTCCACATTACCTCGACATAACCTTAAACAGCTGTCAGTATGCTATTCCTAAATATTTTTGTAATATTCTTCCAATATTTTCATAGTCTCTACCTTATTTTCATTATCAAAGTTTGCTAATGCAACCAATCTGTCGACCTCTTTGTTTAGCACAAGTGTGGCCAGATCAAGCGACACACAGACCATTTGCTATGCTTGGCAAGTTGCAAATGGTTTACTTTCTATTGGGTTATTTCATTTTCTAAATCCCCGAGCAAAGAGCGGGCTAATTTTAATGTAGCAATTGGAAAGTTCGTTGCAAATGGAAACTGGCAAATTCGTTTAGACTCAATGGGAACTTAGCACATAAATGCAGACATTTAAGTCCGACCGAGGAATGGCCGAGGGCCTCGGACTTAAACTTTGACGTCTGACAACGACGTGGATGGGAATGGGGATGAGGACGAAATCTGCCAGTTGGCACTCCCGAATTCTATTTAACTGTCAAGTGAAACAAACTTGACAAAGTACGCGACGCCTGGCATTTTATCAAATTAGGTAAGTATTTTAAACTGGGATACGCAGCCCGAGTTGTGCGTACACTGCAGGTGCAGACACACACGCACACACAGACACAGGGGGTTAGACATATTTGTATATGCTGTGTTTGCCTCAAAAGTTTTGGCTTAGCTGCGCATCTTGCTAGACCAAACTCATGTCTATCTGAAGGTCGGAAGTTTTCCAAGTGATATTTAATAGAATTTGGTGTTCTGGTGTTTTTCTTGTTACGCACACACGCACACCACAGCACATACATGTGTGTGCGTGTGAAAGCTGTTGTGCACCAAATGTGCATTCATTAAAAACTTCCTCGCAAACAATTCCCAATGCTAGCAACTTTGCCAGGGAAAGAGAGAGAGAGAGCGAGAAGGGAAGACGGAGAAAGCGAGATAACAATCTGACTAAAAGTACGCACCGGACCCAGCAGAGTCATTAGCCCAGACAATCAGGCAAATGCATTGCCCATCCGAGTGCGAAGCATTCACTCTTGGCCCCCTACTACTCCCAAAGTCCAAACTTGCATGAAATCTTATTAAACTTTGGGGCTCCTGAGTGAAATTGAAATGAGGTAACGCCCCGAAAACAGCTTACAAATGTTGCATGTTGCAAGAGCTAGCTGAGTTTGCCAGAAGACTGGCTAACAGTTCTAGAAGAATTCCCATTCGAAGAGAGAGAGAATTTTTGTCACATTCACATTGATTGTGGCAACTCAATCACCTCTGCTTCGATGCATATCTTAATGCATCCGTCAATCACGTAGTCAATTAGCGCAATTTTGGTTTTCTGTTTATAGAAAACTCGGAACTAACGCTAACTGGCCTGATCCAAGAGAGGAGGTAGAAAAAAGTTCCAGTTAATTTGCTGCGGTTTCCGCTTTATCACTCTGTAAATGGGATTAAACATTGTGCGACGAACTAGCAGGAAGGGAGAGTGAGATAGAGAGAGGGAGGGAGCAGGTTGTGTGGTGGTTGGGGCTTATGGGGGAGGGGAAGTGAGTTAAGCCGACACTAAACCAACTTAAATATGAAACATAAAAAAACCATTTAGTTGTACAATTGCCATTGTTGCTGCTGTTGTTGCCCCATGCCTGACAGTGCTGGGTAAATTTGTTGCTTATGGAGAGCATGTGTTAAACAAAAGTTTTAATGCCCGATAACGTTCATATAAAATGCAAAATGTGTTGTTAACATGGTGCCACACACACAATACACACTCGCACACCCACACACACACACATAGAAATACACTCGCACAGTGGCATTTTTATTTGCGAGCAGACCGAACTGTTGGATCCGCACTTGGGTCATTTGCTAGTCGAGCACCAGGACGGGATTAGGCCCGACTCTGACAGGGCAAGTGCACTTGGGCTCCAAGCGCCGTGTTTGCTTTTGACAATTGTTGTTTTTATTGCCGCCTGCTCGCTTTGTTTTCATCGTACTGAAGCAGATGGGGGTGGGGAGTAGAAGGAGAAGAGGAAGGGGCGCACCGAAACTGTGTGTGTGTGTGGGTGGGGGGGTGTGTATATAAACAAGGCGCTCTGGCAGGTTGCACAATTTGCCTAATGAGTTTTTGGCCGGTGGCAAACAAGTGCGTTTTCCTTTCTCATTCCCCCCCCCCTTCCCCCACCTGCTTCCTCCCTCGGAGTCCGCAGCTTTGGGCCCTTTGTGGGGCATACAAACATGTAAATACCGCTTTGCTTGCTTTATGGCACCGCCCACGTTGGGCGCCAAGCACAATCTTCGCCAAAGCATGCACTTACGTGTGTGTGTGTGTGTGTACGGAGCTTGACTGTAACCTGAATTTAAGTGCCACAACGTACATTAACCATAATCAGATAGCCGGGAGACCAAGGAAGCTGGTCAAATGGAATTAAAGTACCGTCATTAGCAACAATGATACGCAGAGCTGAGCTGAGCTGAGCCTAGGTTCGTTACTTACTTAGAGCGGTAACAAGTAAATACGCATTCAAATTAATTGCCAATGAAAACGAATTCGACTGACTCAATTCGGCAAAGGTCCTTCGAGATACGCCCATTAATGGCATTATTCAATTTGGAATATCTTCCATTGTGATTGCACTTCATTAGCTCGGGAATCGGACCTCAACTTGTGGGTCACTTTCGGGTTGACCAACACTTGATTGGGCAACAACTTAAGCCGAGAACTCAAGGTCGACTTTAAATTGTTTCGTGGCACCTTTTCGGGACTCAACCTTTGTGGCTCCCTCGCTGCCTCCCTCTCTGCCTCCCTCTTTGCCTCTCTCTCTGCATTCTCTGGCAGGTAGTGTAGGCCAATTATAATAATGGGCCACTAAAATAGAGTTTTGATAGTCTTCCCCGGCTTAACTGCGAGCACTGCCTGTAAATGTCTTCAATTAACCAAAATTACTAACATTTTGTGGGCGAACACACTGTGAGTGTGTGTGTGTGTGTGTGTGTCTGTGAGCATAAATATGTGCACATACTTTCATATGTGGGGCACATTAAAATCATTTTTTACGATTATCATCGCATGTGAATCGTTTTATTGACTTGCACCGGCACGAACTTTACTTCTGACTCTGGAAGCAGCTGCACAACTAAAGGATACAAACACAAATATATACAGATGTGTTTATACAGATATATACTTGTGTATGTCGATAGACTTGTGTACACACACACACACACACACACACACACACACACACACACACACACACACACACACACACACACACATCTGTAGCCCACATCGCAAACAAACGCCGGAAGCTCGGTGACAACTCTTTTTTTTTTCCATTTCGCCTGAATTCGCCTGTTGTTGTTTTATTTTTTGGGACTGCATTAACTATGTGTATACCCTGTAGCCATAGTAATGCCTGAAGGCTACAGTCTCGGAAGGTCGGACAGGTTGTTAAATCTTTTCTCCTTCTGTCTCTCTCTTGTTACTTCCAGACAGAAAAAAGGTGACTTAGTTGGGTTAATGTGTACAGACGGTATCACATTTCAGGGCAGAGCAAGATTTAATAACAGTTTAGTTGGCTTAGGGACCTCTGCAATTGACATGCTACAAACATATTTGCTATGTAAATGTTGGCGAAGCTCAGAGACTCTTTTTTTTTGAGTTCTCTGTTTCTAATTGTGAATGAAGAAAGAAAGAATGAAAGTGAAAGGTTATTTCTCTTGGACTTTCTGCGAATGTTTTTATAAGTTCAATTTTAATTGCCTTGCTTAGCTACTTGGTTTTAGTTATTAGACTAAATGAGTCAGGAATATAACAAATATATATACAATACTATCAATATCTGAAAGACCAATCTCAATTTGTAATACGCGTAAAGAAAGAAAACAAATGTCATTCCCAAATTAGAGTATATGTCGGATCTCATTTAATACTAAAATTATACCTAGAATGTTCTACAAGATCTATACTACCATACCGATTCAACAGATACAAGAAGAGTATAGGAATATGCAACCAATTCCATTCGATTTTATTATCCTCGCACCGTGCTTGAAGCTTTAAGCCGTGACAAGGGCGAACGATATGCTGATATTTTGACAAGATAAACTTGCGAGTGTATATGTCGGTACATATGTATAGATATATATAATGATGAACACGAACAAGAACAAGCAGGAGGCGGAGAACTAAGCGCCTGTCGGCTTGTACGAAATGACCATCGAATAACTTCAAATCAAACACTTGTCAGCGGCAAAACACTGAGAGAACGAGCCGCCGTTTGATTGTATTAAAAATACATTTCTACAAAAAAAAGAACCACAAGACGTTGTCAGCCCAAATCCCCAACTGGCCTTGCCCCCTCCTCCCTTCGCTTCCCCATGTGCCCTTTCTGCAGCCCGCAACGCTCCAATGTTGTGGCTCCGCGTGGGAGAAAAGTAATTTGCAGGCACTGTTCTGTCAACTTGAGGCGCACCATGGAAATGGAAATGAATGTGCGATCCCGGAATGGAGCCGAGGTATCAGGGAGACGGGACTGTCGACGGGGCTGCAGATGGAGCCAGCGATGTAGCTGGAGGACCTCTGCTTGCTGGACAATTAGGCGGAATTAGGTCGCCACGCGCTGCTTATTGTTGCTTATGTTTATGATTATGTTGTAGGCGCATTAGCAGGACACATACACATACATTTGCAAACACACACACACGTGCACACTCGGTGGCACACACTCACTCGCGCGTAAAGTGGCCAGCGAAGGCCAACAGCAAATTTTATTTAGAAACTTGTGGGAAGCGCACAGCATAACAACAACAGTGAGGGCAAACAATAATACCAAAATATGAGAGTATGCACCATAACTGGCACATACCCTGCAGTGAGTGCTTTTTTAAGTTCTTGTTTATTAAGGATCTCAGAATTATTTAAGATGTCATACAAACACGGGCTGGAGTGACTGATATTAGTAACTTACTCCACACTTATTGTTAGCTTCATTAGTGATTTATCGAAAGTGGCGGTGGGCCGATGTCAATATCAATGCCAATGACATAAGAACCAAGGAGTAACTGAATTTGTAATTTACTCAACACTTCTTACTGATCAATGACTTAAAGTGGCGGTGGGCCGATATTTATACGTTCGCTTAAACTTTAATCGAAAGCGCTTATCGCGTTAAAAGAACAAAAAGAGATTTAAATTGGAATATGAATCAAAATTGAAATACAAGAAAGCAATGTTGAGCATAAGTATCGTGCTAAGTAACCCAATTTTGAATATGAATAAATGGAAGCTCAATGAAATATGTTTCTTCTGTACACGCACATATAGTACCCACTGTTGTCGCGCATCTACCCGGAGCCTGGCAGGAAGTGCCAACAGGCCAGGCCGAAAATGATTACGATTCTCGTAAAGTGCGTGTGCCACACGCCAGTAATAATGCATAAGATACGCGTCCTGATTTAATCTTGAGCCAAATTATGGCATGTAATAAGCGGAATACGCAATATAGCACGCATTTTCCCGGACTTGAAGGCGGCAGTTGGCGGAACTTGTGGACCGGGAATTGGGGATCGGAACTGGGAACTGTGGAGCGATTCGTGGAACTGGACGCACAGCGTATCATTTTCAATTTGTCATTGTTTTCATTTTTGTTTTCGTTTGCATTTTTTTTCTGCTTTTCGCTCTATACGCCCCCCTTAGTCCGCCTTTTTGTGCCAATATGATTCTCTTACATGTTGCTCGTTCGCCGCCTTCGCATTCGCATTCGCTTTGCATGTCATTTGCATGACAAAAGAGCAAGAAAAAATGAGCGAAATGAGCTGCCAGCTGACGACTAGGGCGAATCAATACAAAAACAACAGCAACAACAAGTGGCGAGACTATCAGATACCCATTAGGGAATGGGCAGTTGTCTAAAAAAGGGCAGCATGAGAAATCCCCATCGAATCAAAATCTTTTTTTAGTTTGCTGAACAAAATTAATTTGATTTATTTTGGACACTGCTCTATAAATATATATGTATATGACTTTCCTAAGAAAACACTTTCGTAAATAACTCTCACAATTTCAATATCTCATTCCCCGCAGTGTACAGTGAGCACTGATTCCGCTCATTCTCCCTAATTCACGGAGATTAATGTGCTCAAGCTTCGAGAGTATCCAAAGGGTATTCGAATGAAACAATTTGGAATTCTTGGCCGAAAGTTGCGGAAACGTAATTTAAATACCGCGCATTAGAAGCAAGCAATGCATCTCAAATAAACAGACAGGCAAGGATGGACAGACGGACGAACAGACAGTGGGGACGAGGCAACATGCGAGCCACAATAACAGGCTGCGCGGCTTAATACACAAATTGTTATTTAATTCGAGTAATTTTAATGGGACTTTCTGCCATGACAGGCGCAGACGGGGCGGGGAGGGGGCGTGGACAGGGGGCGGAGGCCACAACGACGCTGACACAAATCAGAACACAGCCTGGCAAAAGAGAGAAGAGCAGAGGGCAGGACGAGGACAGGGCAGAGCTGGTTAGTTAACACGACTCTCAGTGACAGACACAAATGTCTGTTGTACGTGTGGGTGTGTGCGTGCGTGCGTGTGTGTGAGTCTGCGTGCTTGTGTGTATAACGAGAGATAGAGAGAGAGAGAAAGGGAGAGGGAGGGCGACAACGTTGCCAGTGAAATATTCTAAATAAATAAAATCAAAATTTCGCATGAGGACACCCGTCTTCTTCTCCTCCTCCTCCCCCTCCTCCTCG
This sequence comes from Zaprionus ornatus, assembly GCA_018904035.1. NCBI lineage: Eukaryota > Metazoa > Arthropoda > Insecta > Diptera > Drosophilidae > Zaprionus > Zaprionus ornatus. Next base: position 19,194,419 of record JAEIFZ010000001.1, read on the forward strand.
TCCACCTCCACCTGCCTGTCCTCGTCCTCATTCTGAGCCTGTCTCCGGCAATCGTCCATTGTCGGGATTTGCACAGGCCTCAGCCCACTCGGCTGACTGCACAAGGCCCTTTTGCCATGTGATCCAAATAAATATTTGATACAATCAGAGCATATACCACGTATATAGTTATTATTATTTCATTCGAGTTGCAAGGGATTAAGCCACAGACACCAACAAATACCACGTCCCCGACTGACCCGACAAGGGTATTTGAGCTCAATACAAGCAGGGTATCAAGTATTATCAAATTTAGTCAGCACTCCCCCCTAGCATACATAGAAAGACCAGGTGCCCTAGGGCCCCCTCATAGACCTCTGCACTTTGTGCGGTCAATCACGCCTAGTTAGGGATGTTTCACTCCATTCTAATAAGGCAGATTGTGCTAAAATTAATCTTATCAGTATTAAGTTTCTATATGTTGTAAAATGTTTTATAAAGTAACTACACAATATATTTTAAAGCAAGGCAAATACATCGTATCCCCAAAACCATCGCTTCTGCACTGCGAAAGACCAATTCAACTCTTTTCTGCCCCAACCTTTTGGTGACTAAGAAGATTGGAGACCAAATCAATTATTTGGTTCAGGCAATGCATCATTCTTTTGCCATCTCAAGTTTGCTTTCAACTTCAATTAGTTTTCACAATGTATGGAAAACTAAATTGACCATTCGCCATTTAAACCATTTTCCAAGTCGAGAAAAGAACAAAGTAATCCCATCGAACAATTGGAATTGACCAATTCATTCCGTACATACATATATACAGTATGTATATACACGTATATGATATATATTCAGGCTGTCTGCAGATAATTTTACTTCTCTCGTTTAAGATAAATAGCCTGATAAAACTTGTGTGTGGCGACTCTTTCATTGATTTATTTTGAAAACTTTTGTCTGTTGACTTTTCATGCTTTGCATACACTTTGAATACTACTCTCTCCCTCTCTCTCTCTCTCAATTCCTTTCAGGAGTTTTCTTGAAGATGCCATCCCACTATTTCTCAAGCAGACGAGTTAAGAGTTCAACTTTTGTACTTTAGTCGACAAATATTACAAAAAGTTACACTTAACTGTATAGAATATGTATGTATATATAATCCCAAATTGCGGTTGAGAACCATAGAGAGAGACAAAACTCAGTCTTGAGCTTAAGCCTTAAAGTCTCTTAAAACTTTGAAGTTCTGTTAACCCCACTCTCTCTTCCCCCCCTCTCTTTTTCCCCTCTCTCTCCGCCCTGTTTCTTTTGCTGCCTTGATTAAAAGTTTATATTGAATGTTCAATCCCTTTGTCTTCACGCATATTCTATATAAATACAGCTGCGTGGGTGCGTCAAGCTTTTGCTTTTCTCATTTTTCACGGGGTATTGTTCACTGAGGTAGAATAGAAATCGCCAACAATTGCGTGAATATGTTTCTTAAGAAATGCGATTTAATAAGTCCGCCCAAAAATTTCGTTTAGCTTTGGGGCAAATGAATTTGCGAGGCTTTATGCCTTCTCTGTGGTGATTTTGTGTGTACACACACCCACACACACACACACACACACGGTCTTGTGCACACACACATGAGTACAATGAGTTGCTCTCGCATTTGAGTGCAGTGTCGACTGCCAGATACCCTGTAAAATGTTTTTGTTTGCAACTCAGCTACTTAAGCTCTGATTTAAGGGAAGTTTGCCTGAAATGTTTGCAAGTTCTTTATCTAGATGGGAGGAAAACCTTTATGAAATTGCCACAAGGAAAAATGAAAGTCAGCTGCTTGTCGGTCATGCCTCCCTCTGCCAGTTGAATGTAGCTGCAGAGCATGAGCAGTCCATCAATTATATTAAAATTCAGATGGAATGCAAAGTGCGAAATTACGCGCAAGTCGTGCAGCCTATTGACTGTTTTTGTTGGCCACATTTGCAACGCTAAGCCATGCTGGCGATGCTGGAGGCTAACGCTTAAAGCCGCCCACAAAGGCCACAAAGAGGAGCGGCTGGGGCGGGGAGCAGTCGAAGGCAAGGGAGAGCGAGCACAGCCATAAGGCAGCCCCCGTTTACGAGCTACTTAGGTAAATGAATGCACACACAATATTCTGATACACTTTTTGCACACACACATGGGCACGCGGGAGGGGGAGGGAGAAGGGGAAGGGTAGAGGGGAGGTACGGAGGAGGGGCTCGGGTACGTCCGCCCACAGGCCACAGATGAATCAAAGCAAACTCGACATTTCAATGCAATTGCTGAAGGCAGTCGTTGTGGTAGATACTCGTACAGTTAAATATATAGATATATATAGATAGGTACAAATACAGATATAGATACAGATACAAATATAAATAGAAATAGAGTTACATATGTCCTGGCAGACTTACCCTGTGAGAACTGGATGAGCTTGCAGAGAAACTCGCCAAAGATGAAATTGCGCAGCAAAGTTCCCACCAGAGTGACGGGCATGCAGAGCACGCCCAGCAACATGTCCGAGATGGCCAAGTTGAGCAGGAATAGATTGGTGATGGTGCGCATGCGACGATTCTGCACCAGGGTGGAGATGACCAGCAGATTGCCGAGCACGGCACAGAGCAGGATCACGCTGTAGCTGGGTATCAGCCAGACGGGCATCTCTGTGGCACTGGTAGTGGTGCTGCTGCTGCTCCGACTACTGCTGCTGCTGCTGCTGCCAACGGTGCTGCTGACACTTGTCTCGGTCTCCCCACTCTCGGTGATCAAATAGAAACTGTTGCTGGCCAGGGCATCCTCCTCATAGCTGGCACTGCCGTTGCCAATGCTCGGCTGCTGCTGCAGTGTCTCGTTGAGCGGCGCCAACGTCAGCGAGACAATGTGACTGGCAGCGCTGCGTGCGTTGGCGTAGTAGTCGAGCAGCGTGCGGTAGGCGGATGTAGCCTCCGTTGGGCGAACTCCCCCTCCTCCTCCACCTCCTCCTGCAGACTCTGTGCTGGCACCATACATGGCAACAGGAATCAGTTCAATCGATTACACTTCGCTCTGGGTTTGATTGCGATTCCGTTTGAGTGTCTGTACTGGACGCCACTGCATGTTACACTGCACAAAATGCACTAAAAAAAAGTCGTTCTCGTTGTTCTAATTGTTGTCGTCGTTGTCGTTCTTCGTTGCTTGCTGCACGCAGCAGAGTCGCGCGCGCGCAATTGTTTCACACTGTGTTTGCAACCTGTGCCTGTGACGACGCGAGGATGGTTCGTATGTTGGAGACGAGACCAGGACGCCCACGAGACGCCGACGTCTGAGCGTCAACGTCGTCGCTAACTGGCGCGCTTCGCTCTGCCTGTTTACCGTTACGTTGAACGTGTCGTTGGCAACTGGTCGCCCCCGAACGGGACTTGTGCTGGCGCCTGCGTTGCCGTTGCCAGCGAACTCACCACACGCCCACGTGCAACATGCGCCCAAGCAACATGCATCCAGGCAACATGCGTCCTGGCAACATGCGGCCTGGCAACATGCGGCCGGACAACAAGCTGCCTAGCAACATATTGAATGGAAACACAAACTGTTGCCAACCTGAAGATGTTGCAAACCGACAACAAATAACGGTAAATTTCAAAATTTGATGGATTTCCATATCATACTTTTAGGGTGGAATGCAATCAACTGAGAATGCTGACGCCGGTCTTACAGAAGTGTTAAAAAACATTTTTTCGACGCCTCGCGACAAATAAACGTTTTTAAAAAGGGGGACGTTTTAAAAAATTAAGAGAAATAACGGTCAAAACTTTGATGCCCTCTACAGGGCGGGCTGTGCATTTTGCAAACTTGAAAACTTTCGCACTGCGCAAAGAAGAAAAAGCGAACAGATTGAAAAAAAAACGCATGTCGCTATCTCGAGCGGCTTAGTCGGAATTTTGAAAAAAAAACTACCGTTTTTTCAAATGCAAAACTGCTTGTTTTTTCGCTAACAAAACTCTTTTCCCAAGACACGATCCTATTTGTGTCCCGGATGACAACATTAGTGTCTAAGCAATACACTGCTTTCATTTCAGTGCAGTCCCAAGACACGAACCATTTATCCGTTTGTGTCTCGGATCACTTGCATTTTATTTTATATTGTATTTTTAGTATTTTTATTGAACGAATGGGCGGGGCCACCGCTGCTGAACAAGGAGGATTCATTTAGAACAGATTCCGCCAAATAGTTTAAAAAATTCTAGTTTTTGCAAAGAAAGAAATAATTTTTGTTCGCATGCCTGAAGAATCAGAGAATCAGAATAAGGGCTCGAAGAAGACAATACAAGCTGGGTAATCCACTCTACAATCAAGGAACTGCCTGCAACAGCTTCGCACAAACATTAAATGCACTGATTTCTTTACACACTTAACATTAGTTTTATATTTGATTTGTTTAAAAAAATGTTCTATATATGTATAAGTCGAAGTGGGTGGGTTTTCACTTCCTGCGCTCATACTGGAACCTATAGACGGGCGCACTGTCCTTGGTGCCGGGTCTCTCTTTCTTCGGTTTGAGAAGGCGTGGCTGCTTGAGGGCCTTCTTTAGTTCAAGCTTCTGTTTGACCAAGCTCAACTCTTTTGCGCGCTCTTCTCGTTTCTTCAGCTCGCGTAATCGTTGCAGTCTGGACTCGTTGGTGGCACTCACATCCTAAAGGGCAGATTAGTTCTGTAGGTCAGTCGATGCAATCATATTATTGAATGTGGAAGTTTACCTCGCCTGCCTCTGCAGCCGCCACACGATCACCCAAGGACACGTTAGAAACAGGTTTTCCTTTCGCGTTGAAGATTAATCGCTTGTTCGCTGCAGCTGTGGCATCTACATCAACGAGCGTGGCACGCAGGCGTTCCATCTTACGGCGCTCCACAGTTAGCTTCATTTGGACGTACTTGAGATCTTGTGTCTGCATCAATGCCAACTGTTCGGCCGTGTGCTCATCCTTGGCGTCCTTCTCACGATGCACATCGTCGTCGAGCTTGGAGTTGATCATGTGATGGTAGAACTCATCGGGATTCTTGTTGAGGGCGCGCTTGTGAAGCAGCTTCAATGTCTTCTCCTTGCGGTGCACATCGTCTGCTCGCTTCTTGTAGTCCTTCTTCTTCTCGAGAAGACCCAGGTGCTGGCGTGACTCGGGCTGGTGACGCTCACGGTGCACCTTTTGGTTGCTCTTTGATGCCTTCTTCCAAGAAGACATGATTCAATTCACTGTTGCAACGAATAAAAAAACAATTGTTTACAAAAAACGTGCTACACGCGAAGCCGAAAACAAGAAGTGCGAGTTGTGTTAACAGAAATTCAGTCAGCTGTTAACACAATGTTATTTCGATAGCACTTTAAATCTATCGGTATGTTATGCCAGAGACAATATTTAAAACTTCATAATTAGTTTAATAACATAATAGACTACCGGAGTGTTTTTAAAGTTTGTACTAATTTTTAAATTTATTTTGTTTTTCGTTTCATACATTTAAATAACTTGCTTTGGGTTAAAAAAATGGCATAATTATATGTGGAGCATCCTGTTAAATTGTGGAGATTTTAGTTTAACATGTATCGTATATCGATAGACTGTCAGCTGGTTGTGTTGCTTGACGCGCACTGACACTAACACGTGCATTTGAATTTTAATAGTACGGATTCGGTTTGCCTTTTATTATTTGAGCTGTAAGTCAGTGCAACACCGAAGAAACAGCACCGAGAAAAATATCCAAAATGGTAAAAAAGAAAATTGACAATCGCATTCGCGTGATGATTGAGAATGGCGTTAAGCTTGGCCATCGCACCATGTTCGTCATTATCGGCGACAAGGCCCGCGATCAGGTGCCAATTCTGTATGACATCTTGACTAAATCGACGGTAAAAGCACGTCCGACCGTACTCTGGTGCTACAAGAACAAGGACGAGGCTATATCCAAGTAAGTAAACTTTGCACTCTTCAACAATTGCTAAATTGAATTAATATATCTTTCGTATTCTAACAGCCATGGCAAAAAGCGAGCTAAGAAAATCGCCATGGGTAAAGTCGATGTAAATGAGGCTGATTTATTTGATTCGTTTCGAGTGGCTACCACCATACATGGTCGCTACTATTCCGAGACACATGCCATACTAGGTCGCACCTACGGCGTCTGCGTTCTGCAAGACTTTGAGGCTTTAACTCCCAATCTCCTGGCTCGTACAGTAGAAACCGTCGAGGGCGGCGGCTTAATTATACTCCTGCTGAAGACGCTGCAGTCCCTCAAGCAACTCTACACCATGAGCATGGATGTGCACAAGCGCTTCCGTACTGAAGCCCATCAGACTGTGACTTGCCGCTTCAACGAGCGTTTGATTCTTTCGCTGGCTGACTGCCAGCGTTGCTTGGTGGTCAACGACGACCTGACCGTGTTGCCGCTAAGCTCCAAGACTATCAATGTGGAGCCAGTCAATGTAAGCATGATTGTAGTACATTATTTAACTTTCCTTTAATTGTTTCCTTTTGCTTTCTACGATAGCCGGGAGGCTTAGGAATATCTGAGAACGAAAGTAGCCTAAAGGATCTCAAGGAGAGCTTGATGAACGTGCAGCCCGCTGGCGCATTGGTTAATCTCTGCAAAACCTATGATCAGGGCAATGCAGTAGCCCAATTCATTGAGGCTTTGGTAGACAAACAACTAAAGCCTCCCATTTCCCTGACTGCAGCCCGTGGACGCGGTAAATCCGCTGCTCTGGGTCTGTCCATTGCTGCTGCTGTAGCCTTTGGCTATGTGAACATATATGTCACATCGCCGCATCCCGAGAATTTGATTACACTCTTTGAATTTGTGCTAAAGGGCTTCGATGCATTGGAGTATCAGGAGCATGCCGACTACACCATCATTCGCAGTACTAACCCGGACTACAAGAAGGCCATCATCCGCCTTAACATAACGCGCAACAGTCGCCAGACCATACAGTATATTGCACCTAGCGACACTCACCTCTTGAATGCCGCCGATCTATTGTTGATCGACGAGGCAGCTGCAATTCCTTTGCCGCTGGTTAAGAAGATGATGGGGCCTTACCTCATCTTCATGGCGAGTACCATAAATGGCTACGAGGGCACAGGACGTTCGCTGAGCCTGAAGCTTATCTCACAAATACAGAAGGAGAACAACGCACGTCCACCGCTTAAGCTGGAGGAGTCGATTCGTTATCAGTCCAACGATCATATTGAGCGTTGGTTGATCAACTTGCTGTGCTTGGACGCCAGCACTGTTCCCTCCATTAACTCCGGATGTCCCACTCCCGATGTGTGCGAACTGTACTACATTAATCGGGACGCTCTGTTCTCCTACCACAAGGCAGCCGAAACCTTCTTGCATCGTCTGGTCTCCATATATGTGTCTTCGCATTATAAGAACACTCCAAACGATCTGCAAATGATGAGCGATGCTCCTGCCCATCACTTGTTCTGCCTGCTAGGACCTGTGCGTCGCATGGATCAGCTACCTGAGATTCTAGTCGTGGTGCAAGTTGCCCTCGAAGGTCAAATCTCGGCAAAGAGCATTAGTGACTCTCTTGGACGCGGCAAGAAGGCCGCTGGAGACCTAATTCCCTGGAACATAGCCGAGCAATACGGAGATCGTGATTTCCCCAAGCTGTCGGGCGTGCGCATCGTTCGTGTGGCCACACATCCAAACTACCAGCGCATGGGATATGGCAAGCGTGCCATTCAGCTGCTAATGGATTACTATGCACGTCGCCATGCGAATCTAGAGGATAAGCCCGTCGAGGAGAATGGCAATTGTGAGTTCTAAATTGCAGTTGCCTTTCATTCGAGTTCTAACTATCTTTGTCTCTCCTTTCCTTTAGCTGGCATTGTGGAGGTTGAGGAGGAGGAGCTAAGTCTGCTCAAGGAACAGATACGTCCACGGAAGAGCATTCCAACTCTGCTACAGCGGCTGCACGAGCGCGTGCCAGAGCCAGTGGATTATGTTGGCACCTCCTACGGCCTCACTGCGGATCTACTGAAATTCTGGAAAACAGCCGGCTTTGTGCCCGTCTACCTTAGCCAGAAGGCAAACGAACTGACTGCTGAGCACAGCTGCATCATGCTGCATACACTCGACACAACACCAAAGCCCTGGCTGAATCTCTACTACCAGGACTTCAAGCGTCGCGTCCTTAAACTGATGGGCAAAACATTCAGGGAGTTCGAAACAAAGCTCTGCCTGTCGCTGCTGAAGAACAAGTCGGTGAAGGGTGACGCATCGGATGCATTGGACAAGCGCACACTGGACGTATATTTCTTGCCCTACGATTTGCAGCGACTGGAGAACTATGCTCGCCAGCAGGCCGAGTTCCGTCTAATCCTTGATCTGCTCTCGGACATTGCGCAGCTCTATTTCCAGGGCCGCCTAAATTCGCTCAAGCTGGATCTGGTGCAGAAGGCGGTTCTCTTGGCCCTGGGCATACAGGGCAAGACAGTTGATGCTCTGGGGCTGGAGCTGAACATGCCCGGCAATCAGCTGCTAGCCAAATTCTTCGATGCCATGAAGAAATGCAATCAATGCTTCCGCGATGTGATCGAGGAACATGTCGAGAGTGGCATGTTGACTGAACAGCAGCTGCCACGCGGCGAGGATCTGCAGCCACTGTCGCTGTCCATTGACAAGGAACTGGAGGATACCGCCCAGAAGCTGAGCAAACAGCAGCGCAAGGAGTTGAAGCGTCTAAAGGCCGAGGCGCTGGACGAGTATCAGATTAAGGGCACCGAGGAGGATTGGTCCAAGGCCCTGCAAACAAATGGCAAGGAAGCCAGTGTTGGAGCCGGCAGCGGCCTCATCTCAGTCAAGAGGTAAGGTATCTATCAAACTAAAAAGAGATGCAGAGTATTTGCTCTCTCGCTCGCACACACACACACTTGTTCTCTCACTCTTGTTCGTGCAGTAAAATGAATTACGTTTGCCCGTCTCATCTATTTGTAGCGGTTCCAAGCGTCTGGATGCACCTATCGAAGCAACAAAGGAGGATCCCACTCTTGGGCCACCACAAAGCAAGAAGAAAAAGAAGAACCCAAAGGTCAAACGAGGCATGAGCAAATCGTTGATTTAAGTCTGTTATTTTAGTAGCTTGTTTTATATAAGTTCCGTAAAAATAAAAGACAATTGACAATTGCCTAAATCTTGATGGTGTCCTTGTTGGCCTTAGCGGCGGCTGCTGCTGCCTTGCGTTGATCCCGCAGATCCTGGTAGCTGACGCCTGGCTCCTTGTGTGATCCGCGCGGGAAACGCTTCACCTTGGACTTCTTGCGTGTGACGGCCACCGTTGTGGGCAGTATGTTGCGCTTCTGCAGCAGCTTGAATCGATCTGTGAGCAGGTTGCTCTCGGGCTTAACGTTGCGTAGATTTCCAGCTAGATCCTCGGGCATGTTCACGTCCAAGTCTGGCTCCTCAAACTTGTGTCGTCCTAGTCGCTTCGTCTCGAACTTTTTGGCTTCCGCCTTCTGCTTGCGGCGCTTCTTGAGTTCATTCAGCTCTTCTGCCTCCTCCTTGATTTCGTTGCGAATGGACTTGATTCTGCACAGGAGGAGAAGGACATTACAATGCAGTCCATAATCGATTATTCCCGGACTTACCTGATCAGATCGGCGGTCTGCTTCTTGAGGGCTTTTTTGATTTCTTGCTGACGCTGCAGCTCCTTCTGCTTAAGCTCTTTGTTGCGCGCCTGTTTGCTCTTCTTTTTGTTTTCCACGGGTGCATTAACTGTGGAATAAGCATTGTCAGCTGCCTGCTGCTCATCTTCATCCTCTGATGCAGGATTCCCGCCCTCTGACTCTGGAATGCCCTGGCTCATTTCAATCAAATGACGCTTGTCGCGCTCCTCGGGCGTCACTTTGCTGAACATGCTGGTTGTGACACGCTTCAGATGCTTCTCCTTCTTGATGATGCCCTCCTCACGGTCTATAACCTTTTCCAGCAGCTCCTGATGTGCCTTGAGCGATGGATTGTAACTCATGCCAGGATGCGGCGCCTCAAACTTCCTGCAAAGTTGCAACAGAGAACACATTTAGAAATCTTCACTCCATTTGGTTTCACTTTGCTGATTGGACTTACTTGGCCTTTGTGGTATTGTGATGGAGACTCGCATGCGTTTTGACCACTTTGCGACCCACGTTGCCGACAACGTGCAACGCCAAGTCTCGACTAATCCAGCCCTTCTCGTCCTTAAGGCCAGGCATTTTGTCGCGAAAGTCCTCCTCCTGCCAAATGTCTTTGTCCACTTGGATACCACGCTTGCGCTCCTTGTTCGCCTTCAGGCGATTCTCCAGTTTCTCATAGTAAAGTCCACGATCGCTGTTAGCCTGTCGGTGACGCCCCTTGGTGGGATTAATGACCTCCTGCTCGATATTGCGACCGCTCTTCTTTTGCCGCACCTTGTTTCTGTGTGTGATGCACATATTGATGATCATGATTGCTCTTTGCATGAATCCACTGATGCTTACCGTTTCACAATGGGATCCTCCACTTTGGATGTGTTCTCCAACGCCAGATACGTGCGCATCGGCTTCAGTGCATTTAATTTGCGCTTCTGCTTCACGCTTAGCAGCGTCGGCGCCGGTTTCAGTGGTGCGGTATCTACGACAAACAGCTCCTCATCCTGTTTCTGTGTGAAGGTGCTGAAAGGGTAACACGTTGTTTAGGTCTCACATTGTTTACAATCGCTTACGCTGCAGTCGTTCTTACCCGACACGCTCCTCTTGGCGCTGATTCTCTAGGAATTCTTCTACATCTTGTATGTCTGTTTTGCGCCACGCGGATTTGTTTTTCTTTGAAATTCGCTTTCTTTTAGTCTTCTCAGAATCTAGCGCAGCCATGGCGCTTTAACTATATAAATTACAAAGTGAACTGCAAAGAAAACAAAATTCCAATTCCAACACGTGCAATGTGTTGGCGTTACACAGCACTGAACTCAAACTGTTTGTTCAACAGCACTGCTGATACAGTGTGCGCGCTGTGTAATCAGCTGTTTAGTAAGCCATGCACGTCGCATTCAAACCAATGCCGTTGAATTTTAAAGTAGATTTTTCAATTATAATTTGAAATTATTTCACTTATTAAATAGGTTATGTATACATAAGGAAAAGAACTAGAAACTATGCATTGCTTAGAGTTGAAATAAATATAACGAGCACAAATGAAATAAAAGGAAGCTCTCATAGTATTAGAAATACCAATTTGCAATATTTACAAATGGTTTATTCTCGCACATTTGTTTTGAAGAACAAAAAAAGAACAAGCTAATTATAAATTACTATGATTTACTAATATTTATAGTAAATGGTAGATTAAACCAAATTCAAACTAATTCCCTTAGTTTGAAACAGATTTCCAAGCATTTCCAAGGATTTCACTAGAGATTTATTTGTATGCAAAGTTGTTTTTTGCAGAGTGTGATTTTGTTGTTTAGATAAGATTAGATCTACTCGAGGAAAAGAAGACCAGCAGGCAACCTGTGCGTGGTTGTGCTATGCACGGAATGCCCACTCGTGTTTACGTTCAAAAACAGCTGTTCACAGGGGTCAAAGAGCATGCATGTAAGGCGCCAAATCAAAAACATTACATTGCCTTACAAATGCTGTCGGTATTTTTCATCTGCATGGGATGCGACCACACTGAACACTCAGATAGAGCCGTGTACAGTTTTGTTGTCTACGCTGCGTGGGTGTTTTTTTGACGGTTAATTTGAAGCACGGAAGAAATTTAAGTAATTTGTGGCTTATTCCACAGTTAGAGCACAGTGTCACGAATAATTCTTACCACGTTGCCTGCTACGCCGGTTAAGTGACCTTATCACGATTAGTTCCAGGTACGTTAGTGGGTATCTCTCTCTGGATTCTCGCAAGTGTGTGTGCTTGTGTGTTTGGATGAGTGTGTCTTCGAGTGTGTTTTCGTCTGACGTGTACCAAACAAAACGCGACAAACTGTAATGATTAACTATCAGCCTGAGATTTGCCTTCGCTAGATTGGGGGCTGGAAATCTTATCAGATCTTGATTTTACTCAAGCCTTTGCCTTTATAAATCCAGCTTGATCCCGGAGACAATACACAGTAGGAATTGTGAATCCACAATGAGTGCACCAACATTTGCCGACATCTCAGCCAAGTTCAATGAGGAAACGCTGGACGAGATCATTCGCAATGCTGGCGGCACCAAGCACACCTCGTACAAGTTCGGCGAGGGCGGCAAGAAGGGTGACTCCTATCTAAGTCGAGTGTTCCGAATTTGTGTGTACGGCGTCAAGCAACCGGAGGGAGAACAGCTCGAGGTGAACGTCATTGTCAAGGGTATGCCTGCCAATCTTCACAGACGCCGTCTATTCCGCTCCGTGGACTTCTTCCGCAACGAGATTAATTTCTACACCAAGGTCATCCCAGCGATCGAAGAATTCCAGAATTCGCGCCAGCCCAAACCAAAGAATCCCTTCGTGGAGTATCCGAAGTGCTATGCATCCCTCTGTGATGGCATTAACGATTTCATTGCCCTCGAAGATGTTGGTTTCCGTGGCTACCGCTCTCCTAATCGGTAAGTTAGAGTACAGTCAGTAAGGGAACAGTCCGCTAATCTCTCGATCTGTCTCTTCTCCAGCATGAACTACATTACGCTGGAGGATGCTCTGTTGATTTTCCGCGCAATGGGCCGCTATCATGGCGTTGCATTGGCCTTCCGTTCGCTGGATGAGTCCGGATTTGAAAAGGCTGGCGCTGCCTTGGAGGAGACATACTACAGTGAGAACACGCGCGAATGGTATCAGGGCTTCCTGAAAGTGGCCATCAATGTGGCCACGGATGCTGTGTCGAAAACCTTCCCGAACACGAAGTACGAGACGCTGGTGAAGAACTACCTGCAGCCGCAGCTGTACGACGACATGATCAATCTGGTCTCCACGCGCTCCAAGCTGAGTGTCTTCGGCCACGGCGATTGCTGGACACCCAACTTCTTGACCAAATACAGCGACGACGGAGTGGCGCAGAAGATCATCATCATTGACTTCCAGTTGGCGCGCACCGCCTCGGTTGCCCTGGACATCAGTTTCTTCCTCTATTCCACCACCAGTCAGCAGTTGCGCGAGGAGCACTACGACGATCTGTTGCGTGCCTATTTGGAGAGCGCGCAGGAGATTATTAAGGATCTGGGAGGCGATGCTGAGTCCGTGATCACGTGGGAGATACTGCAAGAAGAGCTGAAACAGTTCGCAAGATTCGGCTGCGGTATGGGCATCGAATCGTTGCCGCTTTCGATCATCGAGGACGAAGAATTGGCCGATCTGGATGCGATTACTGAGAAAACAGTGCTCTCCGACGTCTGGGCCCTGAAACCCTTCGAGCAACCCGCCAAGCAACAGCGCATCGCTGAGGTCTTCAAGCATGCCATCGACCAGGGCTATATCAATTAGACTGAACGGTCCTAGCCAATTTTAGATTCCCCCCACCTAGACGCGCTCTGCACAAGTGCCAAGACAATAAAGACAAGATTTTATGTTAGATCAAAACTCAAGGACTCAAGCAATGGTATTACGTATTAATTAAATATGACCTGATAAAAGATGAACCTAACTTCAATTCATATAGCCGCGTTCGATCAGCCGCAAAGTATGCAATATCAGAAAGCAATAAAATACTATTAAATAAAAATAAAATAAAAAAAAAGATAATACTTATCATATTTTTATTATTATCAATAGAGAAATTTTATTATAATAATGATAAAATACATATATCATTTGATTTGTTATGAATAAAACAGGGCAAAAAAGAAAAGAGAGTCCCTAGAGCTCTCTTATAAAATTTAGGTGCTAGGCGGACTAAGACGAAAGAGAATGAGAGAGAGAGAGACTGCCGGGCTAAGATTGTCGATCCACCCCCAACATCAACAAGTTCACTCTCTCTCTCGCTCACTCTCTCTTTCTGTTGTTCACCTAACGCTCACAGACAGTGATGCCATCTCTAGGAAGAAAGAAAGCTAGCTCACAACAATTAATTAGGTTATAGTATTCGAATTTTTAAATGTGTCTTTCTCTCTCTCTCTCTCTGTACACCTGAATGTCTTAATTACTCATGGAATTTATAATATTTGAATTTTAAAAAGAGTTTTTTAAATATTGAACTGTTTTATTCTAATAAATAAATCTTTTTAATGAATAAAAGATGTTTTTTACCTTTAACTAGTGTATTTTTTATGAATTTACAATCTTGTAGAACTATATATATTATTTTAATATCATAGAATTTTATATGTTGATTATTATAATTTAAGTTAGCTTAACCTCCTTTCACTAAAAAGAGCAGACCTAAACAAGTTTCAGTGAAATCCCTTTTAGCCATTTCCCGCTAACCAAGTTGTCGATAAAAAGGTGCTCGATTGCCCGCCACATGGGCAGCACTGACGACGAAGCGGCGTCGCTTAACACGAGCATCGCTGGCGTTGCATGCCTCAGTCTCTTCACGCACGCGACGAGCTGCGGATCATCGTTGCGATCGTCGAACCAAATACCAAAACTAACTGAGAAAAATACTACAAAAAATACCAATAATACAAGCGTATTTTAAATTGTACAATTTTTTTTTTGCATTTTTTTCCAAATTTTTTTAAACAATTTCGAAAATCTCGAATCGCTTGTGAAAAACGACGGCAGTGGAAAAACGATGCCATTGCCATGCCTGGTTTGCCTACACTCGCACACGCACACACAAACCCGCACACACAGGCACTGGCAGTCACACACACAGACACACTAGTAGTTCTGCATAGAATGCGAATTGCTCTCGATGCGTTAGATTAGTAGTGAAGAATCGCGAGTGTTTTTCAAGCTTTGCGCGTTTTTTTTTGTTTGCCGCCGGGAAACTGTTTTCCACAGATGGAAATGTACAAAAGAATCCAACGAAAGGCCCGAGGAAAGCCCAAAATAATCGAGTGAAATGTTTTAAATTGATTGATTGATCGATTCATTGCCGGATTGATCGATCACAAAGTGTGACAGACGCGTCAATTTAAGAATAAGAAAACAACAAATAAACCAACATGTGCGCAACAAATTGAGAAATCGAGAATCGAAAAAAAGGAAAAAGGAAAATAAATTCGACGAGCAAAATCAAAATAAGAAAAAGTAAAGGAAAAGAAAAAGGGAAACCGCAAACAAACGACCGAAAAAGAAAACACGAAAAAAGTGAGTTATGTAGTATTTAAGCAACGCACACACACACACAGACACACATGTGTGCTCGACAGATCATAATCATATTTTGCTATATGCGGACAGACAGACAGACAGATCGGACAGACAGAAAGACAGACAAGCGGAGCCGGGAGCAGAGCATGAGATGAGCATGAGCTTTGCTACGGTCTGTTATGGTTTTGGTTTGGGATTGGGTTGGGTTATGATGGTTCAGCCCGGTTTCGGAAGCAGTTGATGATCTCTCTGGAACTAGCTCCCTCTTGCTCGCTCGCACTGCCAGTGCCGTTTGTTAATCACGGGGAACAGAACAGGAGTGAGGCCGAGCTCGAGCTGGGTCTGCAGCCGAAATGGAATGGAATTAAATTAAATCAAATGATAAAAAATATAAATCGAGTGTAGAAACAGTGGCAGCCCTCTGTGCCAGCGCGCAAAACAAAAACAAAACAACAACAACGTACCAAATGAGAATTGAAATCAGAAGCTGAAGCCGACGCTGACGCCGACGCCGAAGCTGTAGCTGTAGCTGTATCTGAATCTGAAGCCAAATGAGAAAACCTCCTCCCCCCATGGTCCATGAAAAATGACAGATTGACGCACTGACGAACTGAGGGACGGACGAACTGGCATTAGGGGGCAGAGCCGAACTAATAGATCTGCTCTCGTATCCATACGATATGCGAGTACAGACACACACACACACACACATACACTGACATAGAGAACTGCCATAAAGCGCAAGAGCGGAAGGAAAAGGGCTAAAGGGTAAACATCAAGAAGGGAGTCGGGCAAAGGGCAAAGGGGGAGAGGAAGGGAGTCGGCACTTGTAACTATGCTCCTGCAACCGGTTGCCGTCCATAAATAAATAGAGAAATACATTGAACTCGGTCTGGCATTGCTTACATAATGCGAGTCCCCTTTTCCATTTCGAAATGTCAGAAATCTGTCTGTCTGTCCGCTCTGTCTGCCTGACAGTGTAAAAATAAGTTGCTTGCCCTCGAATCTGCATCGCCAGCTGTAGTTGTAGCTGTAGTTGTAGTTGCAGTTGTAGCTGTATCTATATCTTTAGCTGTAAATGTATCTGCATCTCTGGCTGTCAGAGAACATCCGCTAAGATCCTCTGCCCCTGGCCAAATAATCGCCAAATCGATTGCGATCGTCTGCCAGACTAAGCAAATACAACTACACATATAGAGTATCATAGAGCTATATACTGACTATAGGGTGCTACCTTCCAACTCATACATTATAGTATTAAAGAACTATATATTGACTATAGAGTTCTATCTTCCTACTCATACACTAAAGTATTACAGAGCTATGTATATACTGACTAACGAGTTGTACCTTCTCACTTAATTTAGACTATGGAGATCTACCTTCCCGCTCCTATATATAGTACACTAGACTTGTTACAGATCTGCAGCTTATCGTTGGATACTTTAAACAAACTTTAGCTGCAGATACGAAATCTAAACTCGAAAATCTTTAAATCCCCGACACTTTTCGGCTCAGACTTGAGGAACTCATTCATTTAGACCTTATCTAATAATACCAACTACTTTATATGCATGGTACATTATATCCATTGACTTTTCACCTTCAACAGGGCATGCCACAGTCGAGCATACGAAATTCTCGGTTTATTGTTTATCTTGTTGATTTGCGATTTTCGATAAATGATTTGCATTTTGTGTTGGGGATTTTGAAGCTCTTAACATCGTAAAAAAACAATGTCTGAGTATCTGTCTCAGGAATTCAATTATCGTTTAGATATGTATATATCGTATATGTACACTTGCGCTATACGTACCACTTATATAGCCGATCAATGGACTTGGCATGAAAAAACAGCTGTCGTCTCGCACTTAGCTATTTTAGCTGTTTTCAGCTTTCTTGTTTACTCAAAATTTCGAGATTAACTGTGAAAAGAATTGAAAAGATTGGGATATTCTATTTATTTAGAAATTCATTTCCATTTTCAATACTTACCAGCTGCCAGTTCGTAGTGCTCTTGGATCTTCGGATAGGTCGGAATATACTCTAGTACAAAGTTCAATTTGAATAGGTTCCAGTAAATTATATAAAATTATTATTATTATAAATTTAAGTTTATCTAATTGTTATTACCATTCTCGTTAGCTTCATTTAAAAATCGATTAATATGTATAAGATTCATATGGATAGAAATATAGATAAGTATTTATCGGATTCATATAGATACTATGCAGGAAGTGTATTAGATCTTCGATGAGCTTCAATCTGTTTTATATTTACGTTCAAATTTCGCAAGCTTATTTGAGCACACACTTACACACATGCCCCCATACACACACAAAAACGCACACACACACACACTCGTGCAGACAGATAGACAAATGTCAGACAACTAACTGAAAAGCTCTAAACAATTCTACTAAATTGTTGTTCAAATGCCGCTGATCACTCTGCGTTGTTCTTGTTGCTGCAGCTGATGTTGTTGTAGTTGTTGCTTTTATTATGATTGTTGTTGTTGTTGTTGTTGCTGGTTCTGCTGCTGCTGTTGCTCATGGCGCGTTTCATTAAATTGTTGCCGTTGCTCATGGAAACGTTTTAATGGTTTGTCGCGTTGGAATTTACACAACAATGAAACAAAAAAAGCAAAAACAAAAAATAAAAAGCGAAAAAAAAGAAATGAATTAAAAACACACAAAAAAAAGTTAAGAACAACAAGTAGCACTAATAAACAACAAAAACAATCATGAGCATTCAGTTGACATTTTAATAAATGCCGCCGCCTGGCGATGATCGTCGCCTGGAGAAATTCTTTTGTCTTGAACGTTTGTCCGAAATTAAATCTTCGAAGATTTTAATTCAAATGATTGCGGCATTTTTTTTTATGATATAAATATGTAACATTATTAATATCAAGCGAGAATATACTCTGTTATCTTGAGAACTAGAACAAGTTTAACTTTTCATTGAGATTCGAAATGAAATCAGATTTAGTTGTCAAATATATATTGTATTATATTTCGAAATTATTATATAGAGGTAGACGGACAGGGGTTGTAACTCTTACATAAGGAAAGTATCATATTAAAGTATTCTTGGATTTGGCAATATTTGCGATGACATCTGCCAGCTGTTTGGGAAAAGAACTTTAGATTTTTGTTGATGCAGAAATATTTTTGGACTTGGTAATTGCAAATGAAGAATGTGGCCTAAATGACGAATGTACGAAGGGACCTACCTGACTATCAAGTACCCTTTGAGTGTCTTCATAAGAATTCAAAGAATATATGAAGCAATCAAAAGAAACATCTTTTCTTTTGACATAGACTCGTTTTGTTGATATATTTAAATCTAAAAAATGTTCAAAAATAATCGATATATTCATATATAATAAATATGCAAAAATATTCGATATATTCATATAAAATAAATTTGCTCAAATATTCGATATATTCATATCGAATACACGTGCTAAAGTATTCGATATATTCATATCGAATAAATGTGCTAAAGTATTCAATATATTCATATAAAATAAATATGCTCAAATATTCGATATATTCATATATAATAAATATGTTTAAATATTCGATATATTCATATCGAATAAATATTCTAAAATTTTCGATGTACTCATGTCTAAGAAATGTGCTTAAATATTCGCTATATTCATATCTACTAAAGGGGGTTAGATGAACCCCATAGAATATCGATGCTGATTTATCTCGACTGAGTGACCCATTTCGAGGACTGGTACGCTGGCTCGGTTTCAATTAGCTACGGACTGAAAATGCAACATGATTTAAATTGCTGTCACTGTCAGTTGTCGCTTGTCGCTTGTCCGACAACGGCGATAACAACAGCAACCAGACATACAAGGCGCACCAAAATGTATCTTATAGATATATGTATCTGATATAATAATCTCGGCATGCACAACCAGAGACTGGTGCAGCTTTTGTTGCTGTTGCTGCCTCACTGTCTCTGCTGCTGTCTTGCCACACGCCACACAGCTTTGGCCTGCTTTGGCGCTGACGTTGAGCATGTGTCGCGCAGAATGCGGAATTTCTGGGCTGCCTGCAACATGCAGCAATCCACACAAGTGGTGCAAGCACCATGCTGTATGCACCATGTCTGGGCAGAGCTGTCAGTGCGCTATAAATACTGCGACAATGCTTTCTGTGCATTCAGCGACTTGAGTTCTCTCGCCTTGCTGGCCAAGATCAGGAGCAGGTTGAACAACAATTGTCAGGTCAGGGACGTGAAGTTCAATTAGAAACTGGAGTATGAAGAGGGTTCAGAGAATGTAGGCAGAGAAAGTATTATTATAGTTGTTAGAATACATATATACATTACATTAGTCTTGACTACATTATATATTCTTGATCAATCTGCATCACATTTTAAGTAAATCTCTTACTTACATAAATCAAAGTGCAGAGTAATTAAAAAGTATAAAAACAGTTGTTTTATAATCTATATATTATACATTCTCGATCTATGTATATATATTATATATTCTTGATCAATCTGCATCACATTTTACTTACATAAATCAAAGTGGAGAGTAATAAGAAAGTATAACACAGTTGTTTTATAAACTATATATTATATTGTACATTCTTGATCTATATATATTATATATTCTTGATCAATCTGCATCACATACTGAGTAAATCTTTCCCTGACATAAATCAAAGAGACTCATAGGCAACTGGATCTTGCTCAATGTTTCTCTTGTGGACTGATTGAACGACTGCCTAATTGAGCAACTGACAGAGTTGGGAATGGATTGTGGATTGTTAAGTTGGTCAAACATCAAAGCGAGGCACACTGGGCATGGCACATGGCATATGGCGCACGGATACGGATACGAGGGCATCTAATAGATACATTTCTGGCCATTTAGCTACGCACACGTAGCAACGTAAGCCGGAACTACTACCAGTTGGTAGTGCTGGTGGATATCGCAAGTTGAACTCATCATCATGCAGTATGCGTTCAAATTTGATTTTAATAGTCGTTGTCAATGGGGCGTGGCTGTTGCACTGGGCGCACCTGATAGGAAATGTCGAAAGCCTTATAGGTTGCTTTTCCATTTGGAAATTCATTGGAAGCTCAATATTGTTGACCGGTTTCATGGTTTCATCGAAAACGAGCCTAATGAGGTCTGCCCCCCTTTTGCGGCAACTTCCCTTTGGACTGGACCCAGTTCCAATTTGATCAATTTATCGAATTGTCTCTTAAGTGATCTCGCTGTCATCAAGATCAGTCAGGAAAGATCGACTCTTCATAAACGGCAGTACCAGCTATCGTGCTATCGTTTCTGTCTCTTTTCCTCACTATCTATTTCCCTATCTCGCTCTGTCTCTTTCTATATCGCTATCTCTCTCGCTCTCCCCCTTTCGTTGAGCAGTGACCAGCGTGAGCTGAGCTCGTCGGTTTACCGTGCCGGTGGCTATACGAGTAATGGTTGATTTTAATTAAATATATCTTCTTCCTGTTTCTTTTGCCATTATGTTCGTTTCGCTGTTGTTGTTTGTTTGTTTCTCTTTTCTCTCTTCTGTTTCTGTTCCTACTGTCATTGCTCTATGCGACCTGTTGCTCTTTGTTATGCTAAACCCAAACCCAGTCGATGTCTGTAAATCGTCTCTTCTTCCCCATTAGGTTTCTGCGGACAAACAACAAGTGAGCGCTCGGATTTCATTATTTCACATTACTTCCCATTCCCCTTTCGGAACATGGAATACTGAGTATAGTATATGGTAACTATATGTTGGATAAGCTGGAACAATGCGCGCAAAACAGATCGTTTCAGTTTAAATTATGACCTATATAAAGTACATAGATCATTTTTTTTTCACCTACATATTATAACCTGTGAAAGTTTGTCAGTTTTAAAGCTTGTTTGTTCGTATGAGCACCTATATCTCAAAGACTATAAGAGCTGGGGTATCTAAATTTGGTGACAATATGTCACATTATTGTACGCACATAAAGTTTGGTTAAGAATCTAGCCACGCCCTTTTTTGTTCCCATAAATCGATGATAAGGGGTCTGCAAGCGTAATATTCAACATAAAACGTTCAGTTTTGGTGTGAACAATAACTATCATGTATCTATATAATTTCTGATAATGATTGCAATCGAATAATGAAAATAATTGTTTAAGAACTCATTTTAGTAGATATAGGTTAAATATAGGTGTCATTTCTGGTTCATCTGATATATGTCTGATGTTTGTAGATTACCTTGTCTGTTCAGCTCGGCTATATTGTTGTGGTGTTCTACGATTCGATCGTTGGGTTCCCTTGGCCTTACCCTCTCGCTCAGCTCAGCTCAGGCTGCAGCGGAAGTGAAGCCATCGAGAGACGAGTGGATTTGCCGGGCCGACTCGGTGTTGCAAGTGCTTCCTCTTTCTCTCTCTCTCTCTCACTCTCTCTCTCTCTCTGTCTGTCTGCCTGTCTCGCCTTCCTATCTGCCCCCGATGTGCTGGCTGCATTGACTGACAGCGCGCTGCATAAATAATAATTGTATGCTGCCATTTATAATAGTTTCGCTGTTGTTGTCGGCTGCTGAGCATTGAACCGAGCTGCTGCAGCAGGAGAGGGTAAAGGAGAAGGGGAGAGGGGGGTTAGGGGGGGTTGGCGAAACGCCTAAGCACCCCGTTGACATTAAAGTTGATTGCAAACTGTACGCATTTATGATGATGACGCTGCTGATGATGTTGCCGACCATGTTGCCACGGCTACTACTGGCGATGATGATGATTATGATAATGATAATGCTAATGATGATCATAATGATAATGATGATGTTGCTGATGGCGTCGCATTATCATCATCATTGGCCGCCGGTCGGTTTATTAGTTTGCCTTGCGCGCGTTTTTATGGGCGATAATGCAACAACTTTGGCGGCAGCGAGGCACCCACTACCCCAGCCCCAGCCCCTGCCTCTCTTCTTTCTCCAACGCTCTCTCTTTCTTTCTCTATGCCCCTCCTCCTTCACTCTCTCTCTCTCTCTCTCTCTCTCTCTGTCTCTAGCTGCCTGCATTTTTCATTAGCTTCTAACTTCATATCAATAGACTAAGAACAACAACAGCAACAGCAACAAGAACAGCAACAACAACTGCGAATTTTCCTGGTAATGCCCGCAGATGATGAGTGTGTGAAAATGCAAATGGAAAACTAAGACAGGAAAGGGGGAAAAGGGGCCAGGGAAGGGGGAGTTCAGTACTTGCAACTCATTTCAACTTTCTCTCTTTCTCTTTCATTCTTTTAGCGGAAATGCAGACGTTAACCCGGCCAGGCAGCACAGCGGCAGCAGCAGCAGCAGCAGCAACAGCAACAACGAAACGAACAACGAATTGCCCTTATAACAACAACAACAACAACAACAACTTAACACTAGCTGTAATGAGTAGGAAAACAACAACAAAACGAGAGGCAACTGCGAAATTTCACAAACGCCGACGAACGCGGCAGCGCAGCTTGCAGCAGAGCAGCAGCAGCAGCAGCAGCACAGAAACAACAACAACAGCAACAACAACAACAACAAGAACTACAAAAACAATTGCAAACAGTAGAAGAAGCTACCCAAATTTGAGCAGAACTGGCGCCTATTTGACGCTGCTGCTCCTAACCACAACATGTTCCTTGTGCGCGATCGCCTCCGCCTCCTCGAGCACCGGCACCGGCACCAGCTCGACCACCGCAGCCAGCACAATCAACTCTGCCTCGGCCTCAGTTGCCTCATCGTTTGCCGTGCGCAATTCACCCTGCGAGCCGCAGCACTGGTGGGACTCGATCCAGGGCAGGTGTAGACCCTGCACCTGCTGCCAGGGGCAAACAATTACCCTGCGCCCCTGCCAGCTGCACATCGACACCGTTTGTGGCTCCATCTATGATCTGAACATGGATTGGTTTGTGCTCGCCAAGACCGAGCCCAATTGGAAGGAGGTAAGTGATGCCCCCACCCCACTCATTGCCATTCACCCGCTCACCGATTAATGCAACACTTTCGCAGCGCCGAAAGTCTTCGGAATATGATCACTTCGAACAGCCGACGCCGCTGCAGCACTTGACCCACGAGCAGCTGCAGCAGTTGCACGAGGAGGCAGCTGCGGTACTGCCACTCGACTGGCAAACGGGCGCCCTCTTCATTGCAGTGCCCGCCTGCCTTCTCTTCTTCTCGGTGGCCGCCTGCATTCTCATCCACCACATGCGCCAGTGGCGCCGCATGGAGCGCCGTTTGGATCAAGGTGAGTAAGGGAGCATTAAGGTGATAAGTAGATAACTGGCTGGTACAATACTTATAAGGTGCTACTGGACTATAGGAGTAGAGTCGAAACTAATAAGAAACTGTTGGTGAAACTCTATGAGAAGCAGGGTAGCATTAATAGGGTTATGTAGAGACTAGTTTTTCAGATAAGATACAGGCATATAGAAAGGAACATTTATTATAATATAATGGTGTTTTAAGTGAGGTTTATAGAAGCTTTCATTCTGCACAAAATTCTCTGGTCGGAAATATCTTTGAGTAACTGCAGATCTACGATACATTAAAGCAGGGTAGCATTAATAGGGTTATGTAGAGACCAGTTTTTCAGATAAGATACAGGCATATAGAAAGGAACATTTAAAAAGGGAATATAAAGGTGTTTTAAGTGAGGTTTATAGAAGGTTTCATTCTGTATAAAATTCTCTGGTCGGAAATATCTTTGAGTAATTGCAGATCTATTGAGGGAGGGTAGTATGTTTATAATTATTATCATTACTATTAGAATTATTCTGTCATACGAATATGAAGGTGCTTACATTACCACACGAATATGAAGGTGCTTACAGAGAGGGTGTTAGAAAGTTCCATTCACATATCAAATAATAAGAAACTTATAGCAAATTACCGGGATTACCTGCAGATCCATTAAAGGAGAATAGTCGGAGAATGCAATGGAATATGCCAGAGAAGGTTCTGAGAGAATATGAAGGTGTTGAAATGAGAGGTTTATAGAAAGTTTCCTTGACATGAAGCTCCCATTATTAAGAAACTGGTAGGCATCTACAGATCCATTGGAGGAGAGTAATAAGATAAAATTAATTTAGAAAGGAATTTTCCATCTAAGTTTCAGAAGTACTTTAATGAATATAAAGGAGTTTAAAGTGATGTTCCTAGACACAGATTGTTTCAACTCATGTATCGTACTTCTGCTCAAAGTAAACTAACTTGGCATCTGTTCTGTATGACTTTTAAGCTTTACAAGAGGGGCCTAATTTGTAGGGCACTAGAGTGTCTGACTGACTGAACTTCATGTCAATAGCAGTTTAAATTCTGCCATTGCTTCTCTTCGCTGCTTATACCCAAAGAATGTGCATGGAGTCGAGTACATTAGGGCGACCTTAATGGCACTACGTTTGCCCAGGCGTTACTGCTCCGTCTAACTGGGGCGTCAGCTGAAACTTTCACACGCCGCGGCCTCGGCCAACGTCCGTGAGCACCTTTAACCCGCGCTCCCGCTGCGCAGCGCTTGACATGCACGGCGCGTTGCTGCTGTAAGGGAATGGGACTGGGAATGGGAGTGGGAGCAGGAGTTTAAGCTGAAGTCGGAGTTGCCTGCACTGCTTAGCATGCCCGGCAGGTGGTTGCGTGTGTGTTATTTGATTTCTGGTAGAAAGCTGAGAGGCAACTTGCCGCAGGGCGACCACAACTCGACTGCGACTCGTACATATTTATAAGCCGACGGGCCAGAACACGACACTTTGATGTATGGCAGCTCCGACTGTATCGCCAGTATCGCCAGCGGCATCTCAGCGTACCCCAAAGCGGAGACCAGCGCGAAAGACGCGCGTCCCTTCTGCGCAGATTTCCAGTGAATTTCTGCAGTTGCAGGAGGCGAAAGTTGCCCGTCTCCCTCTCTCTCTCTCTCTGCCTGTCTCACTCTCTCTGTGTCTCCGTCTCTGTCTCTCTCTCTCTCTCTGCAGAGCTGACAAGACGCATATTAATGAGCTGCCCCCTACACGAGCTGCGCCTGCGCCAAAGTAGAACGAAACGTCCAAATATTTGGCGCATGTGCGTCCGTGACGTGCTCGACGTGGCGTCGCTGACAGCGACGGCGACGGCGACAACGACAACGTCAAAGTCGACGTCGACGCGGTTTGCATACTGCACAAATATTCCAACTTATTCCTATTCATATTTTTCGCCAGTTCGCCTTTCATTCGTTTTCATTTTATTTATTTTCATTGTTTTTTTTTTTTTTGTGTTTCTTGTTCCACAAAGCGACCGCAGAAACATGAGAATCAACCGCAAACATTCATGAAACGTAACACGATTCTCTTTACGGCCTCACATTACCTTTTTCGGCATGATGAGGGGGGCAGGGAGCAGAGGGGATACAATGTGTTCGAACATGCGTAGGAGTGTGTTTTGACTGAAGTGTTCAGTTCTTAGTTTGATTATGTCTCAGAATGTGATTTAAAGTACTTGTAGTAGTAGGAATAGTAGAAGTAGCAGAAGTAGAAGTCGTGCAATAGTTGTAGTAGTAGAATTAGCAGTGTATTAGCAGTTGGAATAGAAAATGTAATAGAGGGAGTAGTAGTAGTAGTAGAAGTAGAGGAAATGGTTGGGGAAGTTTAGGTAGTAGATGTAGTTTGGGGAGTAGAAGTCGAAGAGGTAGTAGAATATGTTGAAGGAGTAGAAGTAGTATAATAGTATGAGTACAAGTAGTATATACATAGTATTAGTAGTGGAAATAGTAGAAGTAGATGTAGTAGAAGTAGTACGAGTAGTAGTAGTAGTAATAGTAGTAGTGGTAATTGAAATAGTAGTACTAGTAGTTGCAATAGTAGTTGAAGAAGTAGTAGTAGTATTAGTTCCAGAAGTATAAGTAGTAGTAGTATTAGTAGTAGTAGTGGCAGTAGAAGTACTATTAGTATTAGTAGTAGTAGTAGAAGTATTATTAGTATTAGTAGTAGTAGTAGTAGTAGTAGTAGAAGTAGTTGTAGTAGTAGTAGTAGTAGTAGTAGTAGTAGTAGTAGTAGTAGTAGTAGTAGTAGTAGTAGTAGTAGTAGTAGCGGTAGTAGTAGTAATATTAATAGTAGTAGTAGCAAGAGTAGTAGTATTAGTATTAGTAGTTGTTTTTGTAGTAGTAATAGTGGTTGCAATATTAATAATAATAGTAGAATAGAAGTACAATAGTAGAATAGAAGTACAATAGTAGAATAGAAGTACAATAGTAGAATTAGAAGAAGCAGCCAAAGAATTAGAAGTAGCAGAAAAATTAGAAGTTGTAGAAGAATTAGAAGTATCAAGAGAATTAAAAGTAGCAGAAGAATTAAAAGTAGTAGAGTATAAGTAAAAGTTAATTACCCAGAAGGAAAGACCGATGTACTTCAAATGTTTCGAGAGTCAACACGAGCTTGTTCAGTATCTTATGGATACCCCCTGCCTCTACGGCTGTTCGGGACCCCTCTCAGCTGCTGCTGAGAGGGCCAAGGGTCCCTGAGCCTGTCCTTGACAATGATATTGCTTTTTCCCTTGCCGTTGTTCGGGCAATTGGAATCATTCCCAAGACGGCATAAAACATTAAGTGTGCAGACACATTGAAACAGATCCGTGCCCAGTGGCAAGTTTTCCCCTCATATGTCATAATAAAGCAGCATATACGAAAGACGCAACTTAAATGAGGCATGCAGCATGCGGCCGCACACAAGTTTCGATCGTTTTGAATCTTTGGGGGCCCTTAACAGCACCAGCACCACCCTGCCCCGTCCCAGTACCACTTCCACTACCCCGCGACAGTTGTCAGCGTTCAGTTTTAGCTACTGAACAGCGATTTGACATGACTCTTTGTGGAAGAACCTTTAAGTTTTATGATCCAGCTCGCAAGTCCCTCGAAAATTGGTCGGAATATAAAATTTTATAACCTGCCACTTAAGCGGCAACGAAAATGAATATTGAGTACTTTTCTGGTTTCGTAGATGATCATTATGTCCCCCCCCCTTGTTGAAGAGACCTCGAAGTTAAGTGATAAAAATGATTGTTATAATCACTTTGATATGATATGCCATGTAAGATACACATTTAAATATTTCCTTTACCTGAAACTTTTTCAACATTTATATTGTTAAACTCTCAAGATCTATTCTTTTCCTCCGTTCAGTTTTTAGACATAAAAGAGAGAGAGAGGGAGGGAGAGGGAGAGTGTCTATGTTTAGCATGGCTAAGTTTACATATCCTACTTCTTCTGTATTGTGATTACGTGATCTATAGTGCTATATCTATATGTACAGTGGAGATGAGGAATAGTTTATCAATTACTCCGATCTTTCTCAGCTGACAAGTGAACTGCATAAATTATCTGAAATTCCAGTAAGGCAGGACTATACATACCATAGATGAATTGATAGCTCGACCAAGAGTTCCCCTTGTTGTTGCACAACATATCATGATGGAATTCTCATACCTTATCTTCGGCTATACCAGGGTATATAGTAACAACAACAACAATAACAACATGGACTAACTGCGTGCATTTTTCATGCTTTTCGCGCCTCTCCGCCCACGGAGCGTTGTCTGCGGACTCCCTGGATAAAATTTATGCCTTGCTTTGATAGGTTCCCGTGTTGTTTTTCTTGTAATCATAATTCAGCGCGTGTCGACGTCGACATCGGCGTCGACGTTGGCTTCGGCATCGGCCCACGCAGCGCCCAGTGGAAAAGTGCAGCGCATGTCCAGCGTGAAAAATTTATGGAGCCCACAACGAAAAGAAAATACACAAAACAAAGAGCGAGAAATGAGAAATGAGACAGACAGACAGACGGATAAACGGGCGGACAGACAGGGAGACTGACAGAGAGACAGAGAGAAAGACATACAGACAGACAGCAGCGCACTTGCCTTGAGTGACACTATAATAACATACGATACCAAAGGTATCTCAGTGGTTCCAGTGATTCTGATTCCGGTGATTCGAGAGATCCTCTGGCAAGGGCCGGAAGTGACACACAGACATATTGCAGGTAACAAAAAAAACACGTGCGACAAAAGAGTGAACGAACCTACCCTATGCTCTACCACACCCCCGCCCCCACTCAGGTCGTGTCTAGCTCAAGGACAAGCGGATGTTTGTAGACCGCAGAGTCGAATCACTTCCGCGGAGCATGTAATGAAATTCCGAAATCATGTCACAGCCCGACGATGCCATAAACCAAACGAAGGGCAGGAAACGCAAGGCAGCGACGTCGACGATGACGCTGACGTCGACGGCGACGACTGCAGAGTTGCATCTTGATTTCAGTGGATCAACTGTGTGAGGAAACACAGTGTCGCAGCCTCGGAGCTGCAATTGCAATCGAGCTGCAGCTACTGCGTCTTCGACCTCTATAAATAGTTGGCCAATTTGAGTTCGAATGGGTTGTGAACCCCAATCCCTCCCCCTTTCCCCTCTTCCTTTCTGTCAATGCTTCAATATTGAAGCAGCTGGAGCTGGGGCTTGTACAGGAAGTTGTCGGCCGAGCTTGCCGCAGGCAGAAAAGGTGTGACTGGGGCGCATTCAAGCGCTCAATTGACAATTGCCAGTCTGTTGCCCTTTTCTTCGTGTCCCCTCGATCCCCCCTACTTGCAACACCTCAACGTCTTCTCCCTCCACTTGGCATTTGCTTGGCACGCGCTCATGGCTTCCTTCAACTTGGGCAAATGTGCTGCGAAAATGAAGAAGAGCCGCGTGCTGACGATAAATTTGCGCCGTGCAGCAGCTGAGCAAATGCAGCAGATCCGCAGACAACTTGCCACTTGCAACTTGCAGCCTGCAGAAATGTTGCAGGCCCTCGGTGGGGATGTGCAGTCAGTCTTTACTGCTTGTCCAAAAATAACTCTGACAGTGGCAGCTGCTGTAGGTGTGGGTGGGTAACGGAAGGTGGAGATGCTGCCAGAGGCAGAGGGAGAGGCGTGGCAGAGCGTGCGAACTTACAGAGGGTTACAATAAGATGAAGAAGGAAGATAGTGAAAGAAAGATAGATATACGAAGAAGAAGAAGAAAGATAAGGGAAAGGGAGAGCGACGAATTAACGATGAAAGAAATGTGAAAAGAGCAAGAGGGAAAGACAGTTAAAGAGACAGGTAGAAGCAATGCATGACAAAGAGAGAGAAACAGAGAGAGAGAGACAGACAATAACAGAAATATATAGAAGTCAGTTGGCTTGTTTCACATTCCTTTAATCTTAAATCCTTTGATCTTATTGTATATACTATATCCAATAATGCTCCTAAGTATCAAAAATAGACTCCCTTTGAGCAATAAACTTTCGCAGATCATTTACTTGGCTAGGTCAGCTGTGGATCGGATAGATCGCACCAAAGGAAATGCGAATCAGAATCCGAATCGCAATCGGAATACAAAAAACTATTGAACTGAATTGCGTTTATCTTTTCACGCAATTTGATTTCCTTTAGAGATCAGTTGGATCACATGATCTGTTAAAATTCTTCAACCTCATGGTTCCCTCTTCCCCCTCTCCCCCTCACTCCCCTCTTTCTTCATCTCTCTTTTGTTGTTCCGGATTTGTATTTGCTGTTTTCACTAATCAGTTTGCTGGAATCTTCTTGGCATACAGTTTCCGCGGAAAAATCGACGATGCCGCTTTCCCAATATTCCAAACAAACTGACACACGCGCACACGTTGTGCATGTGCGTACGCGTGTGTGTGCGTGTGTGTGCCAGATACATACACACACGCACCGAGAGACTCATCGATGTACTATACACGTACATTGAACATTTTGAAACAAATTGAACTGCGCAAATTTGAAAATTTGTTTTGCTTTTCACATTCGGTATTTGTATTTTCCCTCTGATTTTCCTCAAAAATTGTACAACGTAGCTGCCGTCGTAGTCTTCGTTGTTGTTGTTCTTCTTGTTGCTGTTGTTGTTGTTGTCATGTGAAAATTCGCTGAGATTGTTTATAATAAAAAGCAAAGAACCGAGGGCAGCCGTCGCGTCTGTGTTGGGCAATGGAACTTACTACTCTTCCTTACCCCTTCCTTCTGCCCGTGTTTTCTTTTGCCTTCTGCCTTTTGAGTTTTTCAGTTTCAGTTTTTCTTGCCGTCTTTTTCCCCGTCTACAGTTTAAAAATAAATGATAAATTATCTGCTGTCTGTTTGGACACGCCCCGTTCAGCCCTGTGTGCGCCCCTGCATCTTGTTTACATGTCGGAAATGCGCTCCACTCTCCCCCAACCTCGCCCATCATGCCCTCTCACTCTCTCTCGCACTCTCTTTCTGTAGCTGTCTCTCTCACTCTGCCTCCGTCCGCAACGCTGACCCCCTTTTCGATTTCCTGCGCCAATCAACAATGCCCGCCAGCAATAACAATTGCTGATCTGACAGCGCGAACACGAATATATAATAAATATTTTTGCAGCCTTATGGCCGTGTTTATGAAGGCCATAACAGTATTTTATAGAGCTCGCGAAACCGCATTAGAACAGAGCCAGGCGGGGGGAATTTATAATTCTTATTAACTTCCATGGATTGCTGATTGATAAGCTAAAGATGGCAATAGGATGTTTCTACAAGGTATTTTACAAATAAAGATCGTGTGAGATCGATTGTTCTTCTTAGAGAGTAGTACAGAGCGGAGAAGAGAGAGAAGAATGTGGCAAGTAATGTTACATATTGCGCTGAGGGAGTCCAACTATAGATGAGATTATCTCATTTTCATGGTAGATCAATGATCGTTACTAGGCGATTCTTATAGAGAAATACAATCTTAATTCAAATTAAGATTTGCTTTGCTTGGTTGCTGATCTTAGTTGGTTATCTACAGATCTTCAAAAGATTATGATCAATTAAAAACCCATTGATCGTTAAGATCACGATCGAGGCTTTGATGATCAGGCAGTATGAAAGTGTAGAAAGAATGTGGTAAGTAATATCACATATTGCTCTGAGAGAGCTCAGAGTATGCCTCATTTTTATGGTAGATCAGTGATCGTAGCTTGGCATTACTATTAGTTATTAGAAAGACAGCAGTAGATTCTTAAGTCCTTGAATTCCCGATCGTTACATAACTTTTGAGATACTGATCAATTAACTGCCTATCGATCACTAAGATCAATAACAATGCCACGATCAAGGCTTTGATGATCAAACAGAATTTCCTTTTAGGGGATCTGTTTGTTTTTTTAGGCGCGATTATTAGCGATCACCTCGAGGCTGATCCTAAAACGTTCCAGATGTCTTCTCCTAATAGCGCTTGAGAATTGTAAACATTTTCCTTTCACCATTTTCCATTTACCATTTACCATTTTTCATATTTCGTTTCGCTACTTGCAGATGTGGAAGAGTTGTCCACCAAGCTGATGGCCAAGCTGGCGGAGGTGCAGAGTCTGGACGGGGGCACCTTCTTCATAGGCAATGCGGATGCGTTGCGCGGCCTGCCTGCCTCGGCGGTGACGTCGGCGTCGACAGCGCAGTCGGGACTGTTTCAGCCGCAACATGTGCTGCTGCCTGGTAAGTGTGTCAAAGGTCAAGCCACTTGAGATCGGTCACGCCTCTACGAGAGCGAGTGCAACCCAGGGGAGGAAGGTGAAGTGGGCAAGCCCGCGGGACGCCACCAACAGGCAACAGGCGAAGGAATTTCTTTTGTTTGTTGTTGTCATTGTTGTGTTGTTGCTTTTATTTTTGCATATTGTTTCGCTTTGTGTGCCTTTTCGGCCAAGGCGTTTGCTAATTTACATTTAAATTGGCCATTGAGCCCGTGGGCGGCGGCCTCTTGGCGGCGACAATAGCCGCTTAATGGGCCCATCCACCATCCCAACCCACCATACACCATACACCATCCTACCATCCCATTCGAGGCGATGCGATCGCAATTGATTCCATGGCAAATGCAAATGAGAACGCGCCCGTGCTGAATTTCAATATGGGGCCTACTGCGGCTGTCACTCGTTTTTGACAGCGTCGCTTGTGGCCCACAGCTCAGACCTAACTCAAGTCTCACTCCCTCTCTCTCTCTCTCTCCCTCTCTTTCATTTTTTAGCGGAGAAACATAGCAAGCATCAGGAGCGACGCATACTGAAGACCCTGCAGCCGGGCAACGTATACATCGAGGAGAACAACGGACTGGGAGTCGGATTTGGGCCCAAGGGCTGAGCAGAAGAAGCATCGCTTTGTTGGTGACTACTTAAGAGTTCGTCTTACGTCTGCTACAACATACAACAACAACAACAACAACAACAACACCAGCAGCAGCAACAAGAAGAGATCAGAATCAGCTCGCGAACTTGGGAACTAACTGAAGGAATATACATATACTACATATGATTCTACATATATTTGTATGCGTACGACTATATATTATTGTCTAATATTTAATTTGAATGTTATGTTGACTTGTTTGTAATGCAAAGGCACAGCAATTTATATTATTATTATCTAATTAGTAACTTGCTCGGTTTGTATGCAGAGTTCCCTCGAGAGACAGAAGAAGAAGAAGAATGTGGAGAATTATCTTTGAAGATTGCACATTACTTTGAGCCTAACAATAATTCTAAATGCGAAATTTGTAGTTCGTTTTGTACATATAATAAAAGATGAAGAAACATAAGAAGAATTCGATGGAGAACAGATTCAGGGTGTGTAAGATTGAGAGAGAGAGAGAGAGAGAGAGAGAGGGAGGGAAAGAGAGAAAGTTGCAAAACTATGAGTGCATTATAATAGAATCCCCAATATGATTAACAAATTTCTACTTAATGTAAATATTAAGGCGAGCGAAACGGTATGAAATAGAATAAGAACGAAACGGAACGGAACGGAACGGAATGAAGAAGGGAAGGAACGAACCCAAGCAATATTGGCAGCATATCATCTACTATATGGTTATTATATAGTCGTGCATATTGTATATCACACATAACATCGTTCATCCCAAGTACTTGCACACACACACACACACATATACGATAATATACCATATATATGTAGATTAATAGGCGTATATGATACCATATAAACATATAACATATGTATTAATTTTAATTATTTAACGATTTCATCGAGGTTTTTTTTTTTTGTAACGTTTAATTTGTTCTTAGCGAAATGCGAACTATTCAGATAGGTTTATAAATACTTGATATTTCTAATAATAATTATACAAGGCACACTCGCATATGATGGAAATAATAACAATAACAACAGCAATAACAATTACGTCTATCAAAGAGCATCGGGGAGAATGAGCAACAAGAAATTAAGAAATGAGAAACAAGAAATGTGGAAAAAAAGAGCAAAATGTTTATGTATTAAGTGCTATAAGTGTGCAACAACAATAAAAACTTTTATGAATTAATTCGCATCGACTTTCGACACGACTTTATTTTCCATTTTCCATGTTCAATTTTGAATTTCCAATTGTTTTTTTTTTTGCTTTTTTGTTTTTCTTGCCATTTTCGATTGTTGAGGAAAATTGATTTCCTGCTGCGAATAGAATCGATCGACCCTGAACGTCAATGATATGTACTATACTCGTATGTTATGGTAGACCGTGCACCGAGACCGGAACGTACACAGTAAGTATTCCAAGTAGCAGTCTAATGTGTTGAGTATTATCTGGAAATTTATACACATTCGTACTGACGATCGATGGGATGTGCTGGCACGATCTTAATCGAGATAAATCAGTTGATCCATATTGATTTATAGATAATGATGTGTTAAACAAAATTCGAAATGAAAAACTTGTGCCTGCGTAGATCACTTTATATCGATTGGATCGTATTGTTTGCAGATATTATTCGGGCAAGCATGGGTTATATAAGCATATAGGGGAAATTTTTATAAGGCATATACATACATATATATATATATATATATATATTACATAAGGTAAAGTAAATTCTAATATATAATGTTAAGAGTCTACTTCGCCGTATCTTATTCAGTTTGAATAGGTCTTTTCAACCTATCTAAACAACCTTAGCTAGAAGAAAAGTTTCAAATTGCAGTTCTATGAGAGATAGAACAGAGTTGAAATGATTAACTTGAATAACTGTATCTCAGTTATTAAGATTATTTTTTTTTTTAAGTGAATCTGTATTGCGACCTATGAGAGCTGTATGATAAATTTCCAGTCTAATTATGAAGGCGACGCTCGATGTATTTTGGTATTTTGATAAGGCATGTTCAAGTAACTAAGTCGATGTCAGTGCCTTTATAAAACAAACAACTTGAATATCGTACGGTCATCAATAGGTATATACTATCTATTATCTATTAAATCCCAACTGAGCTTAGGTCTCCATTATCAGTCCTAATGTTTCTTATGAATTCTAAGTTTTACCCTGCACTAATCTTATCTCTTTTGTATGCGATTCCGTTCTGTTATTGTGAGATCTGTTTGGTTTATTTAAAGACCAGCTAAGGTTGAACAGCTAGAGTTGCAGTTGAGTCGATCCCTGTTTCCTTAAGTGCTTTGCAGTCGTTTCCACTGAGCTGATTATGGCACCGATCTTGCCATATGCATTATGCTCCCTTTTTCTCTCTATGCGGCACCAGAACGTCTGGGGCAATCGGCTCGAACAGCTGACACGCCTTCATCTCGGGCTCTGCTCTTTTCTGGCTATACATCAGTTCCTCCCATCCCCCTTGCCTGCCCCCCGTCTTTGCCGCCCCTTAACAAGTTACTAAATGCAAATGTCGCATTTGGCGGCTGTAAACATTCAAGTTATGTTTCGCAGCTGCGGGACGTGTGTGTGTGTGTGTGTGTGTATGTATGGAGGTAGGGAGTGCGAGGGGAAGGGTACGGGGGAGGGGGATAAGCAATGGGACTGTGCGCGGCAGGAAACGTCTTTCAATGGAAATGAAAACGAAAATGGAAATGGAAATGGGCAGAGACATAGGCGGCGTCCCTCGCCTTGCCTACCGCCCCTACTTCCCCCGCTGTCTATCCCCATGCCCGGGCAGAGGCAACACTGGCTAAAGTAGCTCTCATGGGTGCATTTCGGATTTGCATTTTGCCAGTTGCATTTGCATGCGACGATTAACATTGAAAATGGCAAACGGCAACTGCAACGGCGAATGCGTTTGAATTTATTAATGTTGCTTCAGCAGTTACACAATTAAATGCTTGTAAAAGCAACAACATTGCTGCTGTTGTTGTTGCTGCTGCTGCCGTTGTTGTTGTTGTTGTTGTTGTTGTTGTTGGCACATCAAAGCGCACATTTGCTGCTGGCCAAGGCAAATAAAATGGCGACGCGCTGACTGAAAAACGCGCAAACATTTCTAATGAAAACCCCCAAGACAACAACAGCAGCAGCATAAGCAACAACAACAACAACGACACAAAAACAGCACTGGCAACAACTAACAACAATAACAGCAACAACAAACGTCGACACCCATTCGCTATTCCATGCACGAGTCGTGAGACTTTCTTGTTGCTGCTAAGAGTTGTTGCTGCTGTGTGTTGCTGCTGTGTATTGCTGTTGCTGCTGCTGTCGTTGTGGGCTCAGCAATGCTGCTGGCCTGCCCCTGGCCATGTCTTGAGTGGCCAACAGAAATTAATTAGCTGCGACGTGGCATAAATTAGCAAAAACTCAACCAAATACGCAACATGCGAACAGTCCATACATAATATGCGTCCATAATACGATCCTATAATGCGAGTACTCATAGTACTAGTCCCCCCAATGGGCTTTGGGCCATAAAGCTACTGCTTGCTATAGCCGGCGGATCGAGGTGCATTGAATAACTGCGAATTCTTAAGGCTCTACGGGGAGATCAACTAATGAGCTTTATGCAGTAATGAAATCCTGTCAAGCTCTTCAAAGGATTGTTTACTAAATATATTATACATATTATGTATAGCATATGTTTATAGCGTTGTATATAAAGGGAAAAATTATATTTTTTATTAAAAGATTTTTATGTACACACCGAGTTGTATATTAGATGGATAAAACGTGAAGATACGAATGATGAATCTATATGTCTAATGGAAAATCGGTTTGTTTTCCAATTTGAATAGTTTTACATTTCATTGATCTCTTGAGTGACCAGTAAAGCTGCAATATAAGTGTTATAGAATTGTCAAGATACTTTTGAAAGTCTTGAAAACCATGAAAGTCTTATATGCTGTATATAGTTAGTATAAAAATAATTATAATGACTTCTCAAATAATTTCAGTCCATTATCTTATTGAGTAAATTTTTTGAAATAATTTGAATAGCTATAATCACCATAATAATATATTTTTAACACTAAAATGAGTAATCTAGTTTTAAAACGACGCTTTCACTTCGTTTTAATACATTCACGGGGACAAAAGACGGCCTGGTTGAATTTTAAGAAAAACTGTATGTACATTATATAAAGAGACATATTATTACCAAATTTGATAGCCCTCACTCTTATAGTCTCTGAGATATAGATGCTCATACGAACATAACCACATCAACAAGAGGTCATCTCAGTGAATCTTATTTTATATTGCAGGGAATTCGTTCGTACATCAGTTTTAACCCCAAAAACACGTGTCCTCGTTCAGCAGAGGAAGGTGAGGCAGACCGACGATGTTGCAACGCCCCTGGCTGAGCTGTTGTGGCACATGCCAAACTCACTTGGAGTATTTTTAACATGCGACACGGAGGCGACGGCGACAGCGACGCCGGCTGCATTGTCACAGCTGCTGCTGCTGGTGCTGCTACTGCTGCAGAGATGGGAATCGACTGCACTTGAAACTGATAAAGCGCACTGGGTGTGGGGCATAAAAAACGAAAGCGGAAGGAAGTGAAACATTATCGGAATACTAGAAACACTTGAAGGCCCAAAGCAGCTGCGCGTGAGTAAGATGAAGGAATGAAGGTGGGGTAGGGGCAGGGGCAGGGGCGGACGGGGGTAAGCAGGGAATTCATTGCTATAAATCGATTTCGTGTTGCCGTGGGACGTGATCGCCAATTGATCAAAAATAGCGCTGCGATCGCGACTATTGAATGGAATCTCCGATGGCAACACACCGCCACGTTTTGGCAATGGGCGAACCGAGCATTGGGCGTGGCTGGTGCCAGTTTTGAGTTTCATTCACAAAGGCACAAATTGTCGGCATCGCAATCAGCAATCAGCAATCGGCCACGACGTCGACATCGGCATCGACATCGGCATTCGCACTTGGAATGCAGAGAGCGTCCGCTTTTGGAGCCTGTCAATTAACCGCTGCTGGGCGGCCTGGCCAAAAGTGGCAGGCCAAAGCATTTGATACACTTTGCTTATTGTTTTCGGCTTACGAATTTGGAACTTGCGCTTCCGTTGGCCGAGAAACGTGCAGCAAAATGCGAGAAACGCGAGGCGAGCCATGAAAACTGAACAACGCAATGAATGCGACGCAATGCGGCACGGCGGAAATGCGAAAGTTGCAAAACGAAACGCGAGTTTCTTCGATTTGTTTTCATCGTTAAGTCACAGCTACAACAACAATTCCCCACATTGCTTAAACAATCCAATTGGCCAAGGCCCGCGCAGATGTGGGAATTCATTCAAAATAAAACATCCCGAATCGGATGCTAAAACAAGGAAATGATTAAATGATCAACGATCGCTTCCTGTGGTCAACCCTTAACACGCCTCCACTTTCTCAGCTGCTTCCGGGCGCAGATTATTTCCCATGGATCTCGGAAAATTTCATAGGGAAACTGAGCAAGTACTTCACACCATAATAAATGTTCATCGGATTCTATTTTAAGTATTTAGAATTCATTCGAGTTATGAATGAACGAGAAGGTGCCTCAATGATGTTTTGCTTATGATAATACTACGATTACTTATATACTTACAAGATCGGATTTGTAATGCGTTTTTATGCAGGCACCAGATAACCTAACCTCACTTGCTAACTTTCATAACCGATTTGCATGCACCCATCTATTTGGCTTATGTCTGGTGACCCTACAGTCTATTTATCTATATTATTATATATTCCTAATTAGATTATTGCAATCATATAATGCAACTATATAAACTGTCTTCAATTCAATGATTTTTTCAAAATTTTAAGCCGCCACATTTAGTTGCGAATTGTGCTTCTTGAAAGGACTTTGTTCTGGTTGGTGTCTTCGCTATGCGTTAGCTTTATTGGCTGCTGCAGTTGCTAGACTTATGGGTCCATGCTAAGTTAGAACAAACTGAGGGAAATTATACAAAGCTTAGCCAAGACAACAAAGAAAGGAAATTTGTGCATTTGAAATGGGACAAATGGTTTATTTCTTTAATTATTTTAATGTGAGGGAAACTGAAAAAAACCGGGCAAAACGAGTCTATAATGATATTATTAATACATAGTAACATACATACATATATACTACATGTATATATATATGTAAATATTTATATATATTTAAATATATATTTAATAATTGTTTCCTTGATGTATAGCATTTCTTTGGTATTATAAATAAGGTATTCCAAAAACATTCTAGCTCTTAGTAACTCTTGCAGCTGTTCTCTCCCAGTCTATTCCCCTCCCATTGCCGCAGTAAAGAAGACGCTCAGGCTGCAATACAGTCCCTCCTAAACCACAAACTAACATTGTGAACAGGCTGGGAATGGTATACGGATTGATTCGGTGTTACTTCCTGTTGACAGGTGGCGAAATTAGCGCTATTTCCGCCGCAAAGTTTCGGTCACAAGTGGCGTTAACCCCTTAAGAACAATACACGGTACAAACTATGCCCACGGGCCGAAGAACAATGGAGAGCGATGGCAACCGACTTGGTAAATCACCGAAATTCGCATCTTTAGTACATCTTAACGGCCAATTTAGCTTGGCGCAAAGTAAAAGAACAACAACAAATACAAAAACAGAGACGAAAGAGAAGGGACAAAGACTTGATGATAATAAAAGATAATAAAACAAACGAAATGTCGCTGGCAATGGCGAAGAATCACCGGCTCGAGTGTTTTCTTTCGTGGGTTGCCCCTGTTGTGGCTGGCGTTGTGGCAGGCCTGGTAGAGCTAAATAAAAACACTTTGGGGAACAATAGACGACACGGCGCTCCACTGACACTGCTTGCCCCGCCTACCACCCCACCTCTTATTTAACCTCTCCGGGCGCAAAACTTTTGCGACACCTCTCGCCGCCCCGTGAGAGTTAGAAACGAGAGCAGAACGAAGGAGCCGTAGGGTAGAAACATTGGGGAAAGGGAGGCGTGGCAGTCTCCGCTTTTGGGCATTTGTCATTCTTTTG
This sequence comes from Zaprionus ornatus, assembly GCA_018904035.1. NCBI lineage: Eukaryota > Metazoa > Arthropoda > Insecta > Diptera > Drosophilidae > Zaprionus > Zaprionus ornatus. The sequence goes on from JAEIFZ010000001.1 coordinate 19,233,843, forward strand.
TAATTTAGCGTGCCCTGGAGCTCCCCACTCCTCCAACAGCTTCATTATCATTGCCTCGCACACCCTGCTCAACTCCAACTCCAGTCCCAACTGCAGCCCAACTCATGATAACCCATTGTCTCTCTCCTCCTCCCTGGCGGGTGGTTTGTTTAATTTCGCGTGGCGCAACGCACAATTACACCAAGGATAACCAAGAAGAATACAACATCAGCTCCCGTCCAGGTGAGCATCCGTGGGCCCAGCAGTTCAAGTATGCTAGGGAGTGGTTCCAGGCGAAGGCTTCTTTAGAATTTTAAAAGATGAGAACGCTTCTGTCTCGTCTTCTCCCCTTAAAGAGAGAGAGAGACTCAAGTGGCAAGGTTGCTCAACATTTGGCATAACTTTAGTTATGCAACATCCAAAGATGTTGCTTCTCCTTTGACATTTCTGACAATTAAAATAAATATAATTCCTCTTTCGACCGTAAAAGACAATAGCTTACCATCCCTATTCACTCAGGGTTTTCGATCGCAGTAGGCTCTTTTGGTATAATCAAGTTGTCAACGAGAATTCAGGGTCGTTTTCATATTTTTCTGCCATCCCATATTGAACACATCGAAAAAATCTTAAGCCTTAAATTTTTCAGACATAAATTTTCCTCAAAAAGTTTTGTGAATAAACCGCGAACTTGAAGATATATTGGTTATATTGCAGATTGCATTACATACATATATATATGTATACAAATATATATATATATATCTTTATATATATATCTAGCCAACACTCAGGAATATAATCAACAAACACTTCGACCCGTAAGCAAGATATTTAAAGCTTTCAGCAGGTAAGTCTGTACTATATATAGAAGCTCTACCTAGGGTCTTTCAGAGAGACCTACATGAAATCATAGCATTTGGAAGTGATTGCTGACCTCTGCAGTTGTATCTTTAAGATCGTAAAGTTCTTTTCGGGCCTGTAAATTTCAGATCAGCATGCGAACCTATTTGGAATAAACGAACTCTATACTTCTCCGACACATAACCAGTTCTGTCTAGGCTTCCCCCAACTCCTCTCTCATTTGGTTAGCTGCCGATGGGACACCACAAAATGGGATGCGCTAAGCGCTCAGGCTTCATTAGCTGCGTTTTTCTGCAGGCTGCGATTTCGATTTGAAAT